>JANCMC010032241.1:290262-461118 GCA_024363005.1 Charaxes varanes
AATTAACTCCTGACGTACCAGCGCGAGCGCGATATTAGATCCCCAGAGGACTAGTAAAAACGCATATTTATGTTTGTCAATATTACCTTATAACATATAAACGTTATTATTTTTAGAAACACTTTATTGAAGAAATTTTAGATATGTTCTTAAGTTGCTATTTTACTTAGATAACCATAAAAATTAAGCTTCTGATAAAAGCTTTGTGTTAGGAATGACCAACGAGGTCGGGATTTGAACCGAACTGACTTTAGTTTAGCTGAGATTTCTGCAAGATTAATATTTCATTATTTTTATTTAATATTAATGATTTATTATTATTATATCTTGATTCATTGATTTCTTGTCGAATAGAACTTCATTAATCTGTATCATTTGCAGGAAGGCTGAGAAAGTTTGTACTATCCTAAAGTTATTTATATTCTTAATATATTAAGACATAACCTTGCAGAAATTTATTCATAACCAAGTTAAGGGCTTAAACATACATATTTGTTAACTTATTTACTATACCTCATCGTAGAATGTCGTCAATTAATGCCTGAGCCAGATATAGCTTCATTTCAATGATCATGTAGTTTGACCGGAGACTTTGTATAGCTGCGCAAAGTTTTGTAGAACTTTGTAATATTCAAGGATGAAAATGTACAAACACTTTGGGCTATGTCTGCCTCCAGCATAATAGTCAAGCCTTCGGCAAGCGACAACAGTCCATAAAAATGGTTAATTATAGCCAAGGGTCAAATCAAAGATAGCTTATTTTTTGTTGAAAAATATAATACGTGTTGGGTATCACTCGTGTGTACAAATTCCCAGACGTTTCTAGTAATCTACTAAAAGCACAGAAGCGGCGTATACCTCAAATTCATAAGCAAGATAGTCTTGGCGCCACCAACATCTGTGTCCGATAACACAACATAAATCAAGGGTACTCAACTGATAACACGGTCCTTTGATAAGGAATTAATAAGATCTCCACTCTTTCTAATGGATTCTTAATGCGGGACAGCTTTGTTACTTTTTTATTGCCCCTTTCAAACTATATTTTGGGCTCAGTTATATTTTACTCAAAACATATTGTGTATATGTGGTCAGCATTTATGATTATTGGTGCACGGTTCTCGACGTCAATAGTGAGTTTACAATGACCTTTCAAAATCTTTCATTTGTCCTTTTATAACCTGTGTAGAGTCTAACTCATGATGATGCGTAGGTTTTAATCATTTATTGTCATTTGCATCATGCGAACAATACACACATGAACCCACTTCTGGGCGTAGCAAACTAATTTAAAAAAAAAAACACAAATACAAACATAACTATTGAGGTCAAAAAATTATCAATAAATAGTACAATGACGAGTTTTTATAAATTGTATGTCAGAATATTTAAATAACAATAAATAATGTCAATTTAGGTAGAAAATGACAATTTGTATCCAATAATTTAATATTATCCATCTGCTGCCATTATTCCTTATTTAATGTGACATGTTTTTTAATACTATTTAGCCTTTTAGTTTCTGAGTGACACGCGCGTTGAGGCAACACAGAATATCAGTGCAAGGCTGTGCTTTAGTGGAGAAGGTCGTGGCCCAATCAGTGGTCGACATTTGAGTCGATCGTTAGGTTAAGTAGCTCTTGCTGCAACCAGGTGACCCATTCTAGCACTGGTTTATATTTGATATCCGACCTTCTCCGTGTTTCGGAAAGCACGTAAAATAGTGGGAGCCGAATAATGTTACTATGTGATATTAATCTTAAGGTAGTAGAGATCGTGGGGGTTCCGAGGATGACGTCAGATGGCAATCGGTCATCTTAACTCGCCCCACAACCATATCCGCTGCAATCTGGTTCTAGACGAGGATAACGCTAGGAAGAGGAAGAAGAAGCTGTGCTTTCAGTGTTTGTACACTTTTGTCCTTGAAGACTACAAAGTACTACAAAACTTTGCGCAGCTACACAAATTCACCGGCCACACTATTGATAATACACATTGAAATGATCATTCAAATGAAGCTATGTTTGGCTCCGACACTCTAAGCGGCCAGATTCCATTGGTGGTGGCGTAGTGTCGTAGCGATGGTGTAGCGCATCACGAAATGACTGCTTCATAGTCTAGTCAAAAAGTTGTAAATGGTGAAAAATAGAGATACTGCTCGTAAAAATACGTGCGATAAATCATTCAATCCAGAATAATGTCTAGAATAACAAAAGAATCATCAATATTGGTTCACCCAGACGAAAGTTCTGAGGTAACATATGTACATATAAGCTACGCCCCTGTAGTATAGATAGGCTGTTTTATCGGTTTCCGTTCTAATAAGATATTTAAATTTTGACAATGATTTATATTAGCTTGTTATTATTTTCTTTTTAAAAGAAAAAAGTATTATATATGATTGTAATTTTCTAAATTGATATTTTGTACTTTTCTAAATTACCAATCACTTACTTCTTATTGTAATAACAATACATTACAGACAACACTTATGTATGTGTACTTACAATTATCATTGAAGTTCTATAAGTTACACATAGATGGCGCTGATGTTACTTTGTTAAGGAATGAGGTTTAATTACTACTGTTAAAATATTCTTAGATATATAAGGCATGTAATTTTTGAAACTTTTGTAATATTTAACAGGACAGTCTCACGGGACTGTACGGGACGGTCCTCCAGGTGGACGAACGCCTTCGCTCCCTGGAGCTCCAGCTGGTGAAATCGCGGTCTGAATATGAGAAAGAATTGAGGGATAAATTAGATACAAAAGATAAACAAATAGAGGAATTAATTAAAAATTTGGACATGGGGGGCAAAATTGGGGATTTAGTTACAAATACAGAAGACATAAAAAGATTAATTAATTACGACGTGATGGGCAGGTTTGATGAGTACCCCCCGGGCAGGGCACTGTGCGGGAATGTTAAGAAATTAGAGGGCCTCGTGGAAGAGATAGAGGTAATAGGGAAAAAAGTAGATGAGACAGGAGTGAAAGTGGAGACAATCGGGAAGAGGGTCAAGAAATTGGTTTGCCACGCTAAGGTCGAATGTCGTTTGCACGTCAATTAGTTATAAGGTTTATTTTTGCTTGTTAAGCACTACATTAATTTATAACAATAACCCTTAGCAAAATTTTGTTTAACTAGACTAAGTTAACTAACTGTTATCAAAAATGGTAAAGCACTTTCTCGACGGTCGACTATACCAATTTTTTTCCGTAATATCTTTTTTGTTATTGACTACCACGAAAGTACAGCTCTGCACAGATTTTTCTGCTGTGATGCAACGCACGTTTCGCCTTGATATTTTGGAGCTGTCATCAAAAATGGTAAAGCACTTTCTTGGTCGACTACACCTATTTTTTTCCGTAATAATCTTCTTGTTATTCACTTGATTTCGCTAATTCCTTTTTTGTTGTATTTGTTATTGTCAAGACGAGGTTATTATGAAAGAAACAATTAGGAAAATGGCGCGGAAGCTTAGAAAATTTTAATATTATCACTAATGTAACGTAAGCGCTTTTGACAATTTAAACTTTTTTAATGTAACCTTTTGGCGTTTAAAAACATTGGCGGTACATCGTTTAAAAATACATGGGTTGAAGTTATCTTTAGAAATAAAAATCTTAAAGAGGAAGGAACGGAACGGGAAAGGGAACAGGAACGGAACGGAACGTAATGGAACGGGAATAATATTAAGGGATATTAGAATGTAGTCAGTAATTCAACGCAACAATCGGGCAGGACAACGTCTGTCGGGTCCGGTAACAATAGTTTATATTGTGCATAAAAGTAGTAACAAAATATTAGTAAACGTGAAAAATTAGTGTGATAATTTACTTTAAAAAAAAATCTAAAAAAAAAATTTGCGTATGCTATGTAGCCTTAATTATATTGAAATAGTATAAAGTTTATTGTATTTTTTGTGCAAAGAAACAAGTTCTAGATTCTTAGAATTAATATCTGATAAAAGTTATCAATATTTATTTATAGGCAGTTCTAAACAATGGAATTATGAGTAACTTGTCAGATTTTTGATATACATCAGCTGTCTTACCTAGGGATAATAATCAAAGTTGTTTACTTTGACAAACACTAGCGAAAATAATTGTAGCAAACCATTTAATTAACCAAAGTCAAGGGAGGGGTCATGAAAATATTAGGCATACCTATACTATTTTTAGTTTTATCTAAAAGATAACTTTGTAACCCAGCCCCTGCAGAAAAATTTCTTCTTCCGAAATCTTCCAATTGATCCAAATACTTTAGATACATATAAACAGTTTTTCAGACTTTGAAAGACTTTTCAGATTGTAGAATTTAAAAAAATACATTGGTTACATTTATAAAAAAAATAATAATAATATAAAATATATATATATTTTTTTTTAAATATAAAATTTGAATAAGTCTGAAGAACTACTTATTTGACCAAAGAAGTCCGATTAATTGGAAGATTTCAGACAGAGATTTTTCCACGAGGGAGAGTATAGACAACAGGGTTCCTTGTCAACTCAAAGTAAACCAAAAAATTTAAGTATTATTCTATTATTAACAATGAATTAATTTTAAAAATTGATATTTATTGTGCATTTTTTTTAAAATACAATTTTACTTGCTTTATATTAAGAAAAGTATTGAATTGTTTGTGATTTTACATGCCTTATAATGGCGAAACATGTGAAACTTTTTCTATTTGTCATCCATTGTTCCTTGTTTCGTGCAAATAAAGAATTATCTTATCTTATCTATCTTATCTAAATCAGTTAGAGTACGATCGTATTGGTTGGGTTTCATATACTACTAGCTGTTTACCGTGACTATGTCGGATAATTATGAAATGGAGTCTAGATACAAAGGGTGGGATAAAATAACTAAACTACCCATTATAAGTTACAATATAAAAATATAATCAAATCAAACCATTAAAAATAATGTAAACATATTGACCTACTTTTGTCTTTTAAAAAAAAATTATTACTGAATCAAATTGAATGACACAAAGAATTTAAAGAATAAAATAAATCCTACAATGCCTAGAATTAGTTCTTACTGTTCTTAAAATAGTAATAAATATTTTTCTTACCAGGCTCGTTAGAAAATTTGTATTTAGGGAACTACAATACAAACATTATTTTTTTAAATATCAGTATATATCGCCGGTATCTTACCATTTATTTGAATATCTATAAATCCAGGTGTAATTAAAAAATCCTTATAAGATAATGTTATGTCAGCCTCAATTTGTTCCTCATAAAATATGACCGTACTCCGGTATATGTATCAAAATCAGATCAACCATTAAATAAGATACAAACTGCAAGAAATAAATACATTACAAAATTATTATCTGTTGAGCAAAACACAAAAAATTCTTTCAAATCAACCCAAATACAATCTGCAACATTTCGGAGTTTAACTAACTCTCCATTTAGGACAACACGAAAAGGAAAAATTATTAGATACAACACATACAAACCGACTGAAGACGATAGCGAGTTTACAGTCAAACCACATTTTTTACCTTATTTTGAATCTGTAAAAAGAAGAATAATAGATAATCTTTCAACGACCCAAAGGAACAGAATTAACTACGTAGAAAATAAGGATATTGTTTCTTCTAGTTCAACTCAGAAACATTTCCCCTGTCTACCCTTTCCCCCTTTCGCCCCTTTCCCTCTTTTTCCCTACCGTCAACTATCATACTCCGCCGCTCCGCTCCGCCTCCTCCTTGCACCGTAAACCGCGTTAAGGACCTTTATTCCAAAAAGGGACAAAGAGTAAGTTTCGCACCCGGCTGCACATTCACTTTCTCGTGTGCGCACACGCACGCACAGCATACGGCATTTCGTTACGTGACGATTTCTGCAATATCGCATTACCCGTAATTTTCGTAGGCCACGTAAGGAACCTACGTTCCTATACGTTCGAATGAGCCAACGTTCGGGTAGAACAACGTCCTCCGGATCCGCTAGTTAATAAAAAAAGTTCGTGCTAGGCCCACATATAAGCGTATAATCATTTAACGCCATACCATAGTTTAATTACTTATTTCTTAACAATAAAAATAGAAAGTTTATTGAAGTGTTACCATTATAAAGCCTTTCACCCTAATCTTACGTGGCTGCGTACAATATAGAGTACTCTACATCATATATGTCTGATTATCTCACAGTAACTCAAAGCCTATTTACACGCCTGGAGAAAGTAAACATAAACCTCAGCTTCATAGAACAACTATCGATACCTTAATGGGAGTAACGGGAAGTGCCCCTTACAAAGAAACGTATCCTAATACAGAAAGCGTATTATCATAATGGAAACGAATACGTACTAGGGTTCGCCGGCTGGTCGAAATTATTATTGGCGCACGTGAGGTTTTATTTTAATAATTAATTGTACTAATAATGCCTATTTTTTAAATAGTTGCGTTCTCGGACCATCGTGTATATAAAATATAATTGTGCCAAATTTCACACTCCTTCGTTCGCGCAAATTTTAGCTTCACGTACATATAGAGTCAGTGGTAATGTGATTTTATGATTTTTAATACATTTTTAGGCATGAGGAGGTAATATGAAAGGTAGTAGGCTCCGTTTGTTAATAGAATATTCGTTTGTTCACAAATCTATCATTTAACAAAACATGTTTTACATGTTGAAACATTTTCGGATTCAATTCGGATCGAACCAGACTTTACTAGACTTGGCTAGACTCGGCTAGACTTGGCTATAATGGACTAGACTATAAGATGGCCAGCACGAAAGCGTGTCGTCTGATTGTCATCAACCCTCGGACCATTAATAATAATTACTCTGCTGACCTCCTCAAAGTGTTTTGACAACCCTAAACACCAGCTGGGGTTTACTGTGGAGAAGTAGAGTGTAGTAGAGTGGAGTATGCCTAACTCTATTCCCTGATGCATAAGATAACAGAGTCCCTAAAATGGAGACGACCTAGTTCAGACTACGTATGACATTAACTACCAAAAATCTAGATACTGAATGCTTTGCTCATATTTCATTTCACGCTCATTGTGGGCATAAACTCACTTCCTCTTCTTCCTAGCGTTATCCCGGTCTTGTACCAGGGTCCAGTTAGATTACAGTTAGATTACATTTACTCAAATGCCGGTCACTGTTTAAGGTACGATCTCCTCATTGTAAGCATAAACCTTCTTCTTCTTCTTCTTTCAGCCCGCTGACGTCCACAGCTTGACATAGGCCTCCCCCATAGACTTCCACAGAGATCGTGTCTGCGCTACTGACATCCAGCGGTTTCCTGCTACCATAATAGCATAAACCTACGTGAACCTATTTTAAACGACGTTTTGGCGTCTATCAAAGCAATAGAGGTGCTGAACGCTTGACATAGTTATTTGCTCAGATTTAATTTCATGCTTACAAGAGCACGATAAGCCCCTTATTGGTAACGCATCGACGAAGGCCGTTTGCCGAATTGGCCCTAATGAAATTTTCGTGTTAATTACGGGTGGAAGTAATTAGAGGTCCGATTAAAGCATATTGTGTTATAGAACGATACAATGGCTGGGAACTTCATTATTGTATGGCGAGTTTTGATATGCATTAAGATTTTGGATAAAGCAATTACCTTGCTTGTCTTAATATCTTAATTTCTCGTCCCTTCAATGTAGAATAAATTCGGTCCGCCCCTAACCTTAAAATTAGGCAGCTACCGGCAGCTAAATTTCATCACAGGACATCCCGTCAAAATTTGAAATTCCACCCTCATCACCTCGATGTCCTAAAGCCCACAATCTTGCGATTCTCTAGGAACTTCGTACCTCGCACAATTCTACTGCGGAATCAGTTGCCAGCTCCGGTATTTCCGAACGGATACGACTTAGGGACCATCAAGAAAAGAGCACACTCATTTCTCAAAAGCCGGCAACGCTCTGCGAGCCCTATGGTGTTGCAGTTATCCATGGGCGTCGGTAGTCACTTATTTGAATGCTGCCTGTTTGCCCCTTGTTATAAAGCCTTCTTCTTATGTATAACACTAGCTGCTTCCCTCGATTTCCCTTAGAGCTTACTTGTAAGGTCTAGGAGCCAAGGTCCATTGCTAGGCTTTAGGCTTTGAAGGCCTTCCGTAACCGGTACAGCTGTAAAGTTCTGGGTTGTGACTTGTGTCTAAATGATGACAGAGATGACCGTCTGCCGTCTGTCCTCATCTCCAGAACCGCCAAAATCTCTACAATCTCACGTCTAATATCACTCAGATTTTAATTGAGACCCACTGTTTTACGTGCCTTCCGAAACACGTAGAAGAGAAAAAAAACAAGTGTTAGAATGGGTCACCCATCTATCAACCGACTGCGGCTAGAACTGCTTAACCTAGCAATCGATTCAAATTCCAGTATCCGATTAAGCTACGACATCCTCAAAATCTCATTACATTTATTAAAATATAAATTCGTTATACAAAAAAACTATACTTTTTATTAACTCAAGGACGTCTCTAGTTCATTAGCTTGCAGGAACTAAATTCCTCTTATAACTGCTTTCGGTACATTAAGTGCTCTTCAGTATGTCGAATGCTCTGTACTCAAATTGTAAAATTAAAACTACCGAACGCATCTTCAGTACCTACCCACATTTTCATTTTCCATTTTGTGCACTCAAGTAATATTAAAATGTTAACGCATCTCGTTCTGAAATGGTACTCGTTTTTGTGGGGATTTTTGTAATTTATAATAACAGGCATTTAATATTTTATACGACATCCAATTGTAAGCGACTTCTGTACAAATAGACAAACAACTATTACCAGACGGATCACAGAAGTGTTTTGATCATAGACATAAAAATATAAGATCAGGTATCATTTTTTTAGATGACACGGGGCTTTGGGTAAATGAATGTTCACGCCCATAGACAACTATTATCTATATTATTAGATTGATCACAGATGTGTTTGATCATAGATCATATAAATGATTAAAATAAAGAATCAGGGTTGTATTAACGGGCTCGTTGGCGCAGTGGGCAGAAGAGACCCTGCCTTCCGCTCCGGGGTCGTGGGTTCGATTCCCGCCTCGAGTCTGGGTGTATTATCTATATGTATGTATTAAAATTTAATTGCTATTATTGTAGTTCTGCAAATGTATAGGCTATCTAGGTTTAACAGCGAAATTTTATTCCCGCTATTTTTTAAGATGCGTTCAGAAACAGCTTGCGCGCTGTTTTATTTTTCAAACGTTGTAAATAGATATAATTATAAACGCTTATGCATTATGTATTATTAATAAATACTTATGCATTGTTTATATTTGTATACAATAATACTAAATAGTTTGATTAAAAAACATGATTGTCCATTTTAAATATTTCTTTTACAATTTAGCTTATTTACGCGTTTTCGAGCTTGTTTCTATTGAGGTCTAATTTCAAAATTGGACCTTAATATTACTTGCGTTTGTCAGTCGCTCGTTTTTTTTTAGAAAGTTCTTTTTCTATAGAAAGACAGGCTATAAAATTTAATTTATTTACAGAAGAGAGAAAAACTATTTATGGCAAACATTTGTAACACTGTTTGTAGTACATTTTCCCACTAGCTTGAAATTTATTCTAATTTTTTTTAAAGCATATTCCCAAGAATTTGAAAACTTAAAACAGTTTTAATATAATATGATTGCACACAGTAAAATAGAACTATGAAATAAATAAAAAAGAATTTATGATTTGAAAAAATGGAGTTTTAATGTAACACATAAGATATTTATTATAGCATTTTATTACATTTTGAAATTGTAAATGTTTAAGTATAAAACTATATATTTATATCTTAGTCTCAGACTGTTTTAAATGCTTCTTGCTTAGGTTAGTCTCTAATTAGCCCATTAACCAATCTCTATTTTTTATTTTTATAAAACGTGACACTGGCCGAATGTTTTATAAAATAATATTTTTACGTGGCACGTCAATCATAAGTAGTACGAACGTCTATTTGAAATATTCTGAAGTATCGAACAAGTCTGCACATTTTTAGTAGTTTTAAATCATCATTTGCCTTTTCCTTTCTTTCTTTTCTTTTAAACTGTCCCTGAAATAATGGCTTTCTGAGTTTTACCGAGAGTAACGAACAACGATTGATGTTTATAGAAATATTAAAATTTGTAAACTTTTTGACATGAAATTACCAGAAAAACCAGAACGAATTTGAGGAAGAAACAAAGTTTAAAAATTTGTTTGACCTAAATAAAAAAATAATTTCTTTAAAATTATTCTTATATTTTCTTGTTATCTGTCTATCTATCCTATGTTCCCGTTTCTTTTCGTTTCTAGGGTACTCGAGTAAACGAAAAGATACTTAATATTTGAAATTAAGGAAAAAGATCCGTTTTTCTGAAATTTTGTTGTAGAAACTACCTTCGCGGTCGTTTAGAACACACACAAATATTCAATCACTCAGTTAGATATCTATTCTTAAAAGTTACATGTTAATTAGGTTACGATGGGGCTGGTGTGTCCTGTAAAGGACAAAAGGACAATCATCCAAGGCTAATTTCCTCTTTAAAAGAATACGAAACTCTCGTAATAATGTTTAAAAAGCTGTTTACAACGTTGCGCTACGACTGTCTCTAAAATTTTTGGTATTTTATTATAAGAATATAAAACAAGATTGTTTTTTTTAATATGTTCCCTTATGTCGTCTATTTCAAGCATTATTTATTTTTCGTGACTAGCCTAGACACGATTATTTAAAAGACGTATGATTAAAACCGGTTCAGCAACAGTAAACATGTCGAGCAACTTACAAAAATTCAGAAATATTTTAGCCAGAATATGAATTCAGTTACGTATATGACTTTACTCATTTTTAGTCTAGATAATTATGTACTTTTACAGACTTTCTACAACACCGTTTTTATAGTTAATACCGTATTAACTAGTAAAAGTAAAAACTCTCATATTGACAAGAATAAATTAGATGGTCATATAATGTAATCATTTTGGCTCTAGATTTAGCATATATTCGCATTTGTAACTTATATAATATTATGTATACAGCTGTTGATTACAATTAAATAAATAAATAAAATATATACATAAAATAATCATTTGCATTCATAAGAAATACAAGTTTTTTTCCTCCAAACAACATTTGCATGGGAAGGAGAATGGATTACTTTACTTAGCATTTGATGTAATTCTTTAATTTTTTATCTTAAGGCTACAAAAACTGAATTAAACTCAAATTTGAATTTAAGAATTTGAGTTTAATTTAAATATCCGACCCCAATTAGATAAAGGGGTTAAAGAAGAAGCAAATATAGAATTTACCTCCATAAAGTTGTTCCATGAACCAACTTAGGTCTTTAAGTTAGGAACCCTTGATTAATGTCGGTAGTAACTAGAATTAAACGAATTCAGCATGAATGTTGGCCCAGCTAATTTTTCAGGCAAAATTCTTTAAAAAACTTTGCATTGCATTTCTCACGTCCAGTCTACTGGGGGTGAAATTTCACGCTTATTTTTACTAAATTAACTTTGTCGGCATTAGTTCGTAGTCTTAGATACAACGATGTTATCTATTAGGGCTTGAGGACACTCAAATTATATTATTGAAGATTTTAACGATGATGGTGTCTTAATCTTATATTAATATAAAATGCTTTCCATTTCGTTTCTTGAAGTATATTTAAGAAAACTATAATAATTAAATTAATGCTTTATTTTCGAAATTCCGAAACACGGAGGAGGTTGGATATTTGAAAACTAGCTTTAGAATGTGTCACCCATCTATCACCCGGCTGATTGCTATACCTAGCAATCGTTTTGAATACCGGCCGCTGATTTAGTTACAACCTCCTCATTAAGCATTATATATAGGAATAAATATATTTATAATTGCAATGAAATTTTCAAATTTAAAAAAAAACAATCTACTAATGTTTTTTTTTTAACATATACAAGATGACCATCTAACACAAGACGATTAACATCATCTGTCAATATAAGATTACAGGAGTAAAGCCATGCTATGTGGCTAGTACATATTTACGTAAATTACGTATTCTAGAAAACAGTTTAAATGATGCGAACACAACTTCGAGTTTTCTAAAAGGACAAAAAATATACGCTACATTGATGTCGCTTCGGTGATTGAAAAACTTTTTATTCCTCGTTAGCTCAAATTCCGTTTTAAAAAATAACTTAAGTGGTAACAAGATTTTGCAACGAGTTTAAGATACTCATAATAAACTTGAATTTTTTTATTCCATTATCTCAGAAAAAAAGGAAAATTAAGACTGTGAATTCAAGCATTTAATGATAATTTTATATATTAAACTAAAATAAACTTCCTAACTCCTACCAAAAACTCGCACTCCTACTGACTCCTATCTAAAATAAAGTACCGTCTACAATAGGCTTTTTTCGTTCTGAATGCTATGAAACATGCTCCCGTGAAGAAATGGTGAATGGTCACCCTAATTACGTAACACTAGTTCCGTAAGAAATTAGAAGATCGTTTCACTATCTACGAAAGTTGGGAAAAGTATCGAATTATGGGCAAGTTCGTGTAAGTTTCGCTGACAGTTTTAATGTAATTGATTAGGATGTATCAAAGGGTGTACGTGGGTGTAACGCCCTTTGATACCTACGTACTAACTGAGATGAAAGGCCGCTAACAAGATGTATCGGCGACAGCAGAAAGGCGACAGAATTACATTAAGCTACATTGAACGGTTATATACATATCTCATATGAGAAATATTGAGATTTATACAACATCTACGCATAATCTTTTCAAAGAATATTTCTTATAATAATCTTTTCTTGAAGTTTCGTTTTAAATTTTGTCATTAACGTTATTAAAACATTATGTTTGTATGTAACATGGTATTTTATTTTATATTATTAGAATGATAGACTGTTTGGTTTTTATTTTTTATATTAATATCAGAAGTAAATATGGATCTTAGTTGAATTCTACCTACCCCAGTGTCACTGCTCGACTCGGAGGCTGGTTGCGCGGCGTGTGCGGAGTGCGGGTCGGGGCTGGCTGGCGGGGCGGAGCCCTCGGGCTTCGTGGCCGAGTCCCCGCCGTGCAGCTCGGGGGATGACAGGGAAGCTCCGAGCGCAGACGCATTCGCTGTACTGGCCTCCGGAACCGGAGTGCTAGCCACGGCTGGAACAAAAAATGACATTCTTCTTCAGACGCTGGTAATAAAACTTTGTCAATGGATCATTCAATGACAGCTTTATGTCATCACCGAAAGTGGCACTATTCTTTATTGAGCATCATAATACACCACGAATGAAAAGCGTTACACTTAAGTTGTTTTAAATGTTGTATTTGATCTTCTATAACTTGGATATGTATGATTTACAATTACCCATGAGAGGCGAATCCGCAACCTGCTTGTCGGGCCTTGAACGCATACGAGTGGCCCGCGGCGTGGGCGGTGCCCCTGCAGCACTCAGCAATGTATGGAGGCTGACCAGAGCGAGGTTATCGGGTCCACCGGTTTGTAGTGAATTTGCTGATCTGGAAAGTATTGAAAATAGTTTGTTTCCATTCTCACCACAGCAACGAAGCGTTATGACATAGCGAAGCAATTTAATCCTGAGTACTGAACAGACATGATATTTTGGTTTTAGCCATTCAATAGCTTGCGTTCCCTAACATTTCTTACTCCAGTCCTAATCCTACTGAGAGCTGACTTTCCGAAACCCAAAAACCTAAGGAAAGCACCCGTCTATGTTGTTACCTGGAAGTAGAAGGCAGGGCGTGCCCAACGAGCCAAAGTAAATGACATCTTTATTCATGATATTGCTTAGGATTATCGCAGAAAGTGTGTCATAGCCCGACATCTAACCATATCATCAAAGCGACACCGACAAAGTATTAAAAATAACAGTCCACGTGTTCCGATGCCGAATTTCCGAGATATTGGTAAAAAGATAGAGTGGGTCGCGACCCTTTTGGCGCCGTGGCACCGCGATAAAACGAAACTTGTTTAAATATATACAATGAAATTGTTATTTTGACTGGCGATTAATGGCGGCGTGGCAGTCGCTGTTTAAAGGCGTTTCAGACTTGTTCCGGTGCGGCCGCGTTAATAACATAGATTAACTTAATCGACCCTTCCAAGCTATTTAGGTTGTTAACGGTATAAGCTGTATTTGTCTGTTGAAAATACAAATTTAGAGCCATATTTTAAAATTCTACGTAGCATTAATATAAAGTAAAATCAATAAGACGTAAAGACCTTCAAGAACTGTTATGAGATACAAAAAAGAAGAACAAGCACGCATTCATCAAAAATAATTACTCATTTTCGACCCTTTGGTAGTGAAGATTTTAATAGACGTCGGTAAGTAAGTTGCTTGAAATTAGGTAAACTATATAGGCTCTTATAATATATATAAGCTATATAATATCTATATAAGCTCTTATATTATAGGAGGTATATACCTCCTATAATATAAGAGCTTTAAGTCTATATGTCTTTCGAGGCTAAAAAGCAGTAAAGAGACATACAAATGCGCAAGAACAAGGCGGAAGATAGGTAAATACTGGTCAATGGGCATGACGTCCCAACTTGATATTTTGAAGCCATATTCCGTCCAAGAATGGAATTTCAACACAAAAAATTATTGATTGTGGTATGTTTGTGGCCTTTAAATTTGTGATATAGAAAAATTTGTGAACAAAAAACGCCGCGACATTTGAGGATAGTGTGTCGGCGCCTTTGCCGGAATAGAGCCAGTTCATTAATGAATTCCGAGCAAATTAATGAGGAAGAATATTTGGCGCCACTTCAAATAAATATACTTGTATATATCTTTTAATAGCCTCATAACATTGTTTGCTAATTTATTAAACAATACCTCGATAAGGAAAGTTAAATTAGAAGCAATATCAATAAAAATATATAAACCTGAAGCGCCATTTTGTAAATTTACTAAATGCATGTCACGTATAAACAGCTTGCTCGTATAATTTATAAGAAAGAAAAAAGCAATTTTATAATATGCGGACCGATTTTGACGAGACTTTCTCGCGAGACTAGCAAACACAAGGAACACTTCCGCCAATTTAACATTCCAATAATTAAGTTTTCACGCAAAAAAAAAAATACAAAATCAATATGCCTACTTTCTGCTAACAGGCACCTAAAAATGCGGTGCTACGATTCATTGTGGTCAGGAATCGAACCAAGTTGACCCATTGAACCCTCTTTTCGTTGAGCGATCAGGGCACAATTACTCGTTGAAATTCCTCAGTACACAATGTCACGCGATGTACAATTCAGTGGAAGAGAGAAGCATCATGTTCCCAGCTATTCTCTGGTTATCAGAGAGGCTATCTCAATTACCTAGAACATAACCAGTTATTAGCAGATGGTGCCCCTCTTTAATACACTTTCAAAGCGCTCATTCACTTCTTCTTGTCGATTGGATCTTACGCTCTAGCGTGGTCAGGAATTGAGCCAAAGATTTAGTCCACCTGTCTTTCCATTGAGCTGGTAGCCTAATGAGTCCTGGCCAGCACTTTTAATAGGCTCATTGACTTCTTAATCCGGAGCCAGACATATGCATTTCAATGATCATGTAGTGTGGCCGAGGACTTTGCGTAGCTGCGCAGTTTATATGCAATAAAAAATTACAGTGGTGACTATCAAACTATTCGGTGGGGGCTTCGATGGTATAATGTGCCAGAATACATTTACGAAGTATATTTAAATACGTGTAAAGCTATGTTACATAACATTATATAGTATAGTATATCAGAGGTTGTAGCGATCTTGGGGATAGCGAGGATGACGTCAGATGGCAATCGGTCATCTTAACTCGCCCAACAGCCAAATCCTCTGCAATCTAAGCTGACCCTGGTACTGATAAAGCTAGGCAGAAGAGGCAGATAGTATGCTATTGCAACGTATTAGGAAAGTGAATTCGAGTACATGTAATAATATATCAGAATACATGAATTAATGCATATCTATTTACAGTTATGTATTACAGTGTATCAGCGAATTGCTAACCGTGTAGAACATTGTAATTATAAAGTTAATAGAGAATTTAATTTGCCATTAATACACGCAGGGCTGGGCCGTAATAGGCCATTCACTATTCACGAACGAACGGACTGTAGCGAAGTTATTGTAGGTACCGATAAACAACAATATATTGACTACCTTACAGGTTTTATATTTTATGTTACAAGGGGTCAAACGAGCAGGCAGCAGGCACCGAAGTGCCTACCGGCGCCCATGGACATCTGCACGACCAGAAGGCCAGCAGATGCGCTTATAAAGAATTAGAAGAAGAAGACAAGCTAGAAGAGTGCAAGAAAGCGCTAGAAGAGAAGTTTCCGCAGCATGGTGATTTAATTAAAGATTTTCTTTATAAGAGAGATTATTTGGAAGAAGAAGAAGAAGATTAAACTATTTTTCATTAGTTTAATTCGAGAATTTGAGAAGAACATTGATTTTAGTTAAATTTCTTTGGATATTATATAATTTGTTTATCAATTGTCATCTTATTATTGTTACTTCAGTTAGGCAGGAGGTTGTAGGTTAATCAGTGGGCGGCATTTGAGTCGATCGCTAGGTTAAGCAGTTATTACCGCAGCCGCGTGATACATGAATGGTCGCAGCCAGGGCAACTTAACTTAGCGAAAAAATGCTATAATTGTAAAATAACAACTGTTTATTATTTCAGAATTAGACAAAATAGGGAATATGAAAGAATTGTGTACTTATTGCACTTAGGAAAGCTTTTAAATTTTGCCAAATAATTCCAGATTATTATGTCTTGTAGATAATAAGATAAAGCTATCGTTATATTGCGCAAAATAGATAACATCAAAGATAATATCTGAGATAATATCAAAGAATTGGGTAAAACAATAATAATTCTTGGATGTCTTGTATTCAACGTATTCTAAAATCATATAGATATCTACCTTCTCTTTGCAAATTATTCAAAATAGACAACATCAAGTTTAATGTCTAAAAATTGAGTAAAACACCGAAATCTTTTTTTAAATTTATCTTTTGATTCCTCGGAATTATTTTCTAAACGCCGGAAAACTTTAGCGGTATTAATCAGACTATTCGTTGTAAAGCAGTGAGGTCTTTTAATTTTAGTCTATGCTCTTTGTACTGCACTTTTTTCTGATTTTGCTTTCCTTTCCTTTGAATTGCCATGTTAATATATATATTTTTCCTTTTTTTCATAAATATCATGTATCTTATATTTCAACTGAAATAATAATTCGCAATAAATAAAAAAACTCAGGTTCAGATTTTTTTTAATAATTAATTTTAGTTATAAAGTAATATAAAACGTTTGTCTAAACTATAACTAAATATCCCCCAAAAATTTAAAAATTCGTCAATATTAGTCGTTGTCATGATATAATTTACACTTTTATATGCCTTAAATGCATTTATGGATATTTATAAATACGAAAAATTTTAATTCTCTTATCGATGTTAAATGTTTTAGATGGTGAGTGTTGCTTTAGTAATCTCTATTATGTGGTTTAACGGCTCTTATCTTATATAAATGTATAGTTACTTGGAAAAGTTAAAAATAAATACCAATTAGAGGCAATGTTGTTAATAAGATTTAAGATTTACCGATAACTTCAGTTAATCATTAACTATAACTCAGTAGCGCTGGTCCTTGTCATCTTCCATGGCAGTCAAAATATTAGATGTGTTATTTATAAAAAAGATTTGATTAAGGGAATTTCTTCATCGATTTTCAATAATTCAAAGCCTGATTAATGACAATATTAATCTTTATTATCTTCTCCATCTATTTACTTCTATCACCATTCGTCAAATCTATTTTTGTTGTTTAACACTATGTACTCAAAACATATTTGAAACTAATAAGGTCTGTTTCAAAGAAGATATATCCTCATTATTTCTAGAATTAAATTCCTAAAATTAATAAGAATAAACTCGTGTTCATTTAATTAAATTTAAATACGTAATGAACATTCATCATTTTTTATTTTAATGCAATTTAAAGCATTCTTCTTATTCTCGATGGCAACATTGATGGAAGGAACCATACTGACGACATGTACGTTTAAAAATAACTGCTTTATAATTAACATTATGTTATATTGTAATACTAACACTGTGTTTGCAGGAAGCAAACAATTATGCTTTGTTCTAGCCGAGGTATCTTAGGGAGGCAGAAATTTGATATTATGCTGGCAAGAATCATCTCACTCACTGTCCGTATTTGGGGTACATTATATGAACAATTATTTCTAGATATATGTATATCTACTAGACTGGTTTTTTGTTAAGAATTCTAGATTATATTAACTTTTTTAAACTATACTTTAGGAACTATTCTCAAGTGCTTCTTAATTTTTTTTGTTTCCGTTTCTTTAAAAATTTTAACGGTCTCGAAATGTCACCCATATGCTTCTATATATATATATATATATATATACATATATAAACATATATTTCTTGTATCTGGAATTATTTTTCATAGGAGTTTAGCACCAACAATTGAAATTCGATTATTAAACAAAACGGTACTAGGGATGTACGGAAGCGGTATATCGGAACCACAATCGAAACCCAAAAATAGCGTCATACACATTATTTATAAGTACATTTTTATTATCAGTAAAAAGATAGATTTTTATCTGTATATTACAAAATAATCAAATTTAAAATCTTATAGAGTAATAAATTAAATTAAATTGACTGCCTCCAAAAGTCGATTACTTCCTAAAATAATCACCATACCAGTTTTGAAAAAATCGTCCGGTGGCTTGTATGCTTGAAAATATATATAAAGAAAAAAATTCTCTAAAGCTTTTGTATATTAATATGATTAGAATTTTCGTGTTTGAATATTTATATTATGTTTAAAATAATCCTTATCGATTGGTTTAGCTCTAGATAGAGGAGAGTGGTCTAAGAGTTGGGAGGCCTTTGCCCAGCAGTGGAACATTATAGGCTTAATAAAAAAATTAAAAAAATACTATTATCCTTCATTCGCGTCTCCTTCACTATGGAAGGTTTTTTTTTTAAATACTATGAACATTGTTCATTCGCGAAAAAAGAATACTACGAACATTCTTCATTCACATCTCTTAAGGTTATTTTTTTTAAATAATTCTTGGAATATTGCTTATTTTTTAGCATTGTGATTTCTTTTATTTTTAAAGTTATTTGTCTTAATGCCTAATATTATCCTTATATCTCCACATTCTTTTTTGTATCAGTTCCGCCCAAAGCTAACGTTTTTTCAGGTAATTGCGAAATTTTGTTTTACTTTTTCAAGTAATAGTTATTGATTTTTGTTGATTACTTAACTCTCAAGGAAAAAAAAAACACGAGATAAAATTTTAGAGAAACAGCCTTTCTTCTAATTATTTAATACTCGGGTCTTATCGCGATTGTTCCTTGTTTGTAATTTTTCCGTTTCTTCTTTTTTATTTAATGTAATGTAAAAAGTATAAGTTTATCACTAAAACGCAATTTTTAAAAGTAACAGAATAAAAATGAAAATAGAAAAAGGGCTGTTTCGTTTTAAGTTCGTATATTCAATTGTTTTTAAACGTTTGCAGGCTGAAGCCCGCGCTGAGTTTGCTGAGCGCTCTGTTCAAAAACTCCAGAAGGAGGTCGACATACCTACACCTCTCAACGCTTATGTCTCAGCACTTGTACCAGACGCTGCCTTAAACATAAGTCGGCATTCAGTCTCGACGTGCTCTTCGGACTCAAATATTCCTTCCACTAGATAATCCGGCTGTTGCACTACGACCCAAGTTTTTACTGGCACGACACGTATAGACGGTTTATGGCGACTTTTGAACTTTTAGTATCGCCGGGTTGAAATAACATCTGATGTAAGCTGACCACTGTCACTGTTTCAACCAAACCAACTATTTCAAATAGTTTTGAAAAATCCTAGGTTACTTGTCTATATATATTCTTGCAGATTCGATCCTATTTCAATTAAAAAAATAAATAACCAGTCACAAAGTAACGTTAAATATAAGCTTTAGTGGCGGCTCCATAACCCTCATAGCAAATTTCCCTCGGCTCATTAAAAGTGATCCAATGCTTCACTCTATCTCCGAAGTGTTCGTACACAACCCGGGCGTAGTCTTCGAACCATTCAGGGAATATTGGACTCAGGAATCCACCTAAATCTTGGATCTTCTGCGGCAAATCCCAGTGGTATATAGTAACCATTGGAGTGATGTTGTATTTGAGCATCTCATCGATGTAATTGTTGTAGAACGCGATTCCGGCCTCGCTCACTTTATTGTTCAGACCGTTCGGTAGAATTCGAGACCATGACAAGGAGAATCTATAGGCGTCCAATCCCAGCTCTCGCATCATTTCCACGTCCCGTTTGTAATTGTTGTAAGTATCCGCCGCGATATCTCCATTGGTCCCATCTTTGATGACGTCTGGTCTGGTGTGAGTCATGCGGTCCCATATGCTTTCACCCTTATCTGAAACAGATAAATCTATGTATATAAATAAATCAATACCTGTTTCCCTTAGTCACGCCATCATTCGTGAACGGCTGGATTGATTTCGCTAATATTATTTTTTATTGTTTTTTTAGATAACTTAACCATCATATTAAATTATTTCTAATGTAACCATGTGCTTTTGACAATTTAAACTTTTATAATTTAACATTTTGGCGTATGATATAACATTGACAGAATGCGTGCAGCAAATATCGTCAAAGAGGATGTAAAGAAATGAATATCTTTTAAAACAGATGCTTCGGTCGAACTTAGCTATATAAATAAAAATGAATTTCCAAAATGCACATAGCTTCCGAACGACTACACCAAATTGAATTTTTCTTTTATTAAGTGTTTTTGTTATTGTCAGGACAAGGTATGAGTAATTGAAAAAAAATGTCTACTTGCCTGTTGCGGATACTTATCGAAAAGACTGGGAACGGAAAGGGAAAGGAAACGGGAACGGAAAAGGGAAAGGGACCGGGAACGGAAAAGGAAAAGGGAACGGGAAAGGGATTGGGAATAATAGTATAGGATAATAGAACGTAAATAGTAACTAACCCAACGTTCGGCTAGGATAATGTCTGCTGGGTCCACTAGTAATTGACAAATGATAAGTATTAAGATGGATGAGCTTCATAGCTCAAGTTTGAACTTCGATCCCACTGAGCTCTCGTTGTGCCCACTCCTAGCACTAGTTATGGATACGATCCTGATAACTTCTTCTTTTCCTATACTGTATATCCCGCACGGGATCAGCCAATAAAGGATAGGATAACATGTATAATTGTACAATGTATTATTATTTACAAAGAAAGTTTCTACATTGTTAAACTGTTGTAAATACATTTATATACAAAGTAACTGGCAGTTAAACCGTCATTAGTCAGGTTAGGGGCCAAGAGATGTCAATGTAAATATTCACGATATGTGCATGATTAACAAATACTAATGTATAAACTGGAGGGTTTGTTTGTTTGTTTGCCGGAATGCGCTAAACACAGGAACTTCTGGTCCGATTTGAAAAATTTGTAAGTGTTCGTTAGCCTACTTATCGAGGAAGGCTATAGGCTATATATCATTAAGTAAAATTTTAATAACCTCAAAAATTGGCTTTCCCTTCAAAAGCCAATTTTTTGAGCTTATCGATAAACCAATTTGGAATATGAAATTTTCTCTTTGACCAATCATCACCACCACCACCACCACCATTATTATCATAATCAAAAAGAACTGCTACACACATAAAATAACTCTGTTTTATTTCTTTTTTCCACTTAGCTGTATCGTGTATGATGTGTTTACCTCTAAATAACTTAACATTTTGCCTTAAAATAATGTGTGTTCTCTAAATTGCGTATGTTTTAAATGTATTAAGCTGTTGGTAAACCCAATAAATTTAAAAAAAAATCATCATCATCACCACCATCATCATCACCATCATCATCACCATCATCACCATCATCATCACCATCATCATCATCACCATCATCATCAACTTCATCATCACCACCATCATCACCATCATCATCACCATCATCACCACCATCACAACTGTCGTCATAAGGTTCATTTAATCATTACCATCTGCGTTCCATCCTCCTTCTATCTGGTAGGAAGCTGTCGCTGTGCCGAAGAGAAAATCATCCCGAAATCTCCTCTCTTGTTTCGACGAAGCGTTGCAAGCTGAAGTAACTATGCTATAAGATAATAAATAAAATCTTTAAACCTCTTAGCACGTGTGATAAATACTGATAAGGGGTCATCCATAATAACGTCAGTATAGTAGAGGGGTGGGAGGGGGGTCGTCGAAACGTGGCATTGTGTATCAATGGGAGGGGGAGTCAAAAGCTATGTGACGTCACATGTCAAAATTAAAAAGATTAAAGAAAAAATTTAAATTGCTGTTTTGTTTAAATTTTTTAAAACACATGCGTAAAATTGGAAAGTTTGTGACGTCACACTAAGAGGAGGTATAGAAAGTGAGACAATCTGTGACAAGGAGGGGGGAGGTGATTAAAAATCGTAAAATTGATGACCCCTAAACTCTTCTCACGCAAGAGTGATCCAGAAAAGGTTACCTAATAAGACTGTATGCCGTGAACGGAGTGAGGGGTATACCAGCGAAAACCATCTACTGCAGCGTTCGGCCACGCATGTCCCGCGGGCCACAAATGACTAGCGTCCCTTCTTTTTGTGGCCCGCGGTTTTGTAAATGGCCATCTATTTCTTATAAATAAATTACAGTTAGTTAATTACATTACACGACACCTTTAATTTTAATACATCTATTTCCAAATAATTATTTTACATGGGTGGCCCGCCAACATGTAGTTTCTTACTTATTGTGGCCCACCTGCATCTAATTTTCTAAAGATGTGGTCCTTGCCTGCTAAAAGGTTGCCGGCCCTTGATCTACAGCTTACAACCACCTATTAACTGTAACCTATTACTAGCTATACCCCGTGGTGACCCCGTCCCCGTGGGCCACCATTTTCGCTTAGGATTATGACAAAGTATGAGAACTGAGAATGTAATGTATGAGAAATGGGATAGTAGCCGATTCTCAGACCTACTATGCATATACAATTTCATAAAAATCGGTCAAGCCGTTTCGGAGGAGTATGGTAGCTAACGTTGTGACACGAGAATTTTATACATATGACATAAAAGCGTATGGTCATCTGACACGAAATTATGAAAACGTGTGATGATACATACAAAGATTTTTTCTTGGACGTCTAAGGTAGGTTGGCAGAAAATGCTTTTAGCATTAAGCTCACCTTTTGTGCAACATATTTATTTTAGTTGTGCAATATAGATAATAAAAAAAATTAAGTTTCACAAGAATGGCAGCTTATAATTCAAAGACCTCAATTTTTTTTAAATATATAACAAGGGGCAAACGAGCAGGCGGTTCACCTAAGTGACTACCGACACCCATGGACAACTGCAACACCAAAGATATATTTATACTAGCTGTGCCCGCGATTTCGTCCGCGTAAAATTAATATAGCCTCCTTCGATAAATGGGCTATCCTAACACTGAGAGAAATTGTAAAATCGGATCAGTAGTTCCTGAGATTAGCGCGCATCAAGCAAACAAACAAAAAAACTCTTCAGCTTTATATTTTAGTATAGATTCATGAATACATATTTTTTTAACTAACTGTTACTCACGGCTTTGTCATAAACATTGAGTTCAAAGATTTTTTAAAATTTCGTATGTTCAAATTTTTGTTGCGCGGAACAAAGTAAGCACAAAGATTTTGCAAACAGTGGATGTTAATTTTATAACTAATATATGACTATATTTTATGACTGTCAGAAGAAACACTACTGTCACTGTATTTTAAATCTCTCATATCTTCTAAGAAATTATTTTTAATAACATGCTGCAAAGAGCAATTTTGATCTGCATAAAATATACAACGTATAGGGCATTCAAATGGATGAGGATTAATACGGAATTTTTTTTAAAAGCTTCAAAAATAATTCATTATATTTTGTAATACTTAAAATATAATAATGGTTGCTTTGGGTTATCTTTAGGAGATAGATAGCGCTGACTTTATTATAGATCTATTTAAGATATACAATTCCGTAATACCTTATTTCGTTCCATCTCGTAAGGCTTAGCCAGCGCACGTAATAATAGCCTACGAAATGCGTTTTGTACGACATCAAGTTACAAATCATTGAAATTCTCGACCACATTAAATTACGAGTGGTAAAGTCAAATAAGAATACATAATAAATTAGGCACATTAAGATTTATTTGAAATAGAGAAGATGATAATAATGTCAAATAATATAAATA
Organism: Charaxes varanes; assembly: GCA_024363005.1. NCBI lineage: Eukaryota > Metazoa > Arthropoda > Insecta > Lepidoptera > Nymphalidae > Charaxes > Charaxes varanes. The sequence goes on from JANCMC010032241.1 coordinate 314,591, forward strand.
CTCAAATTAATTAGATTAATTTCAATTAAATAGAATTGTAAACAAGTTATAATATCACATAAAATTAAACTGTAATGATGTCAAAAACACTTTGTATTAAAATTTACTAAATGTTGCAAGATCATGTGATTGAGGTCTAATGTTTTTAGGTTTCAAAATATTGTATAGTATTAGAAAATCTTTTCTTTTTTGCGAAAATAAATGCTTTAAAGTTTTATTTACGGTACCAAATTTAGTTTGATCAACAAACAGAAATTGGTGCCCTTGAAAAATGAGAATAAACGTCTACCTTTTATGTAGGATTTCTTTCAAAGCTTTGTATTTAGAACCTTCAGAATTGGAGAGACGCAATCGAAAATTCCAATTTTTTGGTAATTTTATGTTAAGTAACTTTCATGTACTTTTGGCTTAACAGGTATGTTAAATGAGCTTTGAGAAATGAATTTGTATGAATAATGAGCATGTAGGGAAATAAATTTAGCACAAGATACAAATTAAGCGAGTCCTAGTATAATTTATTTTGCATACAAGTCTCCTTTAAAGGAACCTATTAAAATCATAGCTGCTGTTTCGAATATTACCAACGGTCAAATAGAAAGAGAAGACTAGCTGGGCCCACAACTTCATCCGCGTAAAAGAGTATCTGATACGCTATAAACGTATTTGTTAAATAACTTCAAAATTTGTTGTCCGATTTCGTTCAGAATAATTTTCCTATAGAGTTTTTAGCATGTTCTATCAGCATGGAAAATTTCAAGCCTCTATGTCTAATAGTTTGGAAATGCTAGGGTCGGGCCAACTTACGAGCAGACAGACGGACGGACGGACGGATAGAGCGAAATTATACGGAACACTAATAAAAAGCTACCTCTAATTTATAATTTAGTCAAGCTAGAGATCGTCTGGGGGTCTTAATTCGGCCACAGTTCAATAATTTGACAATTCATATATGTATATTTATTCCGTTGTCATGACTACGCTTTCACACAATCTTATAGTTAAATGTGTGTGTAATGGGGGTTCCGGGGATGATTTCAGATGGCAGTCGGTTGTCTTAATTACATTTTCTACAATTGAAATGGATTAGACCTGTTATTAGACCGGAATAAAGCAAGTTAGAAGAAAAAGAAGACAAAATGATAATATTAGCTGTATCTCAATATATTCCTATTCTTACTTTTTTTTTAAGAACATTAGGAATATTTTTAGGTATTTAGGACATCCAAAAATATTCCTAAATCGACTAAACGAACCGGGTACCTTGCGAATTTCAATTCATCCCTTCTACCGTTGAGCTATTGGGGCTCGTACATTCCTCCCTTAAAATATAAATAAAACTTTTCCAAAAGATGTGCAAAAAATTTCTGGTTACTATAAAGATCAATTTTATTTATATATTTCTACAAAAAAATATTTGTGTATAACAGGCGTCTGTTACCTTTAACACAGGCCATAAGTTGTCTACCTTAGGAACAGACGTACGTGTGTCATATAGTCCTGTATATATTTATTATTCTTATATATAAAGTTTTATGCAAATTTGTTATTTTTTTACTAGCAGCCTTTGTTATCAAGGATAAAACTACTTATGAAGTTATGATTGTTAATGTCATTGTATTTGTGTAAAGAGCCTATATTGTTAATTGCGGACCAATGAAAATTGTCAAACAGTATTTTTGAATAAAAAAAAATACATAATTCATGTTTTACTCGCATGAATTAGTTGTTAATGATAATTTATGATGTAGTATAAAAATAATAGGCGGCTTTAGATGTCCTTTCTAGTAATGAACTTATGATAGTTCTTGACAAGCCAAGGTTTTTTAGTAGGTTGTATAGGGATTTTAATATACATAAATAAAACGAATTTAATTTAAAGAAAATTCACAACTTTTATAAGTCAAAAAAGTTATGTTTTACATCAATACACATCATGTTTTATTATGAATTTACAATTACATACACATACAGTATAAGGCATAAACAAAATGGTATTTTCTTTACAGAATCCATATTAATATAATTTTTAAAAAGTTGGTAAAAAACTTTCGTTGGTATTTTTATTTGGTCCATGAGACTTTCGGTATATCAAAGTGTTCTGTTAAGCTGTCTAAATGTTGATTAAATTTTTCTACTTTGTTTTATTTTGTTTCTAATTTTTTTATGTATATCTATACTAATTACTATATAAAGCTGAAGAGTTTGTTTGTTTGTTTGCTTGCTTGAACGCGCTTATCTCAGGAACTACTGGTCCGATTTGAAAAATTCTTAGAGAGTTAGATAGCCCATTTATCGAAGAAGTTAAGGCTATATATCATCACGCTAAAATTGAATATAATCTTTTTACCTTATTTTACGCGGACGCAGTCACGGGCACAGCTAGTATAAAATAAAGTCGCATTAATTATGGCATTTATAATAATTCGCTTCATTAATGATTTTTGATTTGTTGTGTGTCTGCGTTTCAAACACTACAATCATATTGTTGAAGCATTTTAAGAACAAAATTCCTCCGAGACGATGCAGGATATTGCATTTACGGGGAATCAGATTACCTCCTTTTTGACGTGTGACGTCATTAATAGATGACGCAATTTAATCGCCTAATTTTATACAACTGAATTAGATTATTATATATTAATTTAATTTCAACTTTATAACATTGGTAAAGGAGTAATATTAACACAATAAATAAAAGATATTTACAATGTACTTCAATTTAAATAATAAGAAGAACACTATATACATAATAATAATTAAAAAAAAAACTAATTCTAAATAACGTAATACATAATAAAAATAAAACGAAAATATAGAATGAAGAAAAGAATTAAAAAAGCTGATCCGCTGATTATTATAATACTCTTTCATTACTGTACGAATGCCACAGACTCTAAATTACGCTGCACGTCCATTGATGAAGTACGGGACGAGAAATTCATTTGTTGCACCAACTGGAAGAATTTACGAAGACAAATATTAATTAACACATACACTTTTATACACATATACACAAACAGATACACATACACGACACACATACTAATACTTTCATAGTTTTAATTTAAATTCTTTTCAATAATTTTAACACTTTTCTGTAACAAATTCAAGAGATAGAATAACTTGCTTATGTAAGAAGAGCGGAGATTTCCTAACACAAGTAAAGTTTTACTTAAAAGGAATTCTCCAGCTGTATTTTACTGTAATTGATAGATCTAAGTTTCTGAAATAAATCAATTTTTATTTATTTATTTATTTATAATTAACATATATTTATTTTTATCTGACATAAAAAAGAAATACAGCGAATTAAAATCTTCTACCTAGCGTTATCCCGGTCTAGTGGTAAGAACTGCTTAAATTGTATAGAATATGGTTGTGGGGCGAGTTAGGATGACCGATTGCCATCTGACGTCATCTCCGGAACCCCCACAATCTACAATCTCACGCCTAATATCGCTCAGTAACATTAATCAGAACCCAGTGTTTTACGTGACCTCCGAAATACGGACTATGTAGGATATTTGAAAATTAGCGTTAGTAATGGTCACCCATCTATCACTCGGCCGCGGTAAGCACTGCTTAACCACGAGATCGACTTATTAGCCGAACACTGATTAAGTTACGACCTCCTGTTACAGTGACTTAGAATACGTTTTTAAATATTTAAAAATTGACTAATTAAAAAAATATATATATGCCTATGACAATTACTTCCGGAATCAATAAAAAAACATTGTATGTCGATAATGTGAAAAATAATGCTATTTCTTAAAAAATAAAATCGTTTTCCACGCGGCTGTGGAATTTTACACAAAGTGTAGTGTTTTCAATAAAATATACTTCAAAAAGTTTTCTTGATTAAAAAAAATAAAATAAATTGAGGATATTGGAGGCGCCGGGTATCGATCCCGGTACCTCTCGCATGCTAAGCGAGCGCTCTACCATCTGAGCTACGCCCCCTGATACACTTTCCGTCAAATAACTGCTTCTATTCTTAAGCGGTGAAAGTGCATGTACCTGAGTCGCGTTCTAAATTTAAAATTAACAAGGCCAGTTTTAGACGGCGCTAAAATCGAAATGATAGTAAATGTGCCCCGTACACAAATATGGAAATTGATGTCTCATAATAAAATTATTATTCAATTTACATATATGCAATACAGCAAATATGGTGAGAAGGTTATAGCCTAATTATTAACCATATGTGTCGATCGCTAGGTTACGCAGCCCTTACCGCGGCTGGGTGATAAATGTCAAAGTCAAAAATGTTTTACTCATATAGATAGACTTTACAGTAATTATGAATGTCATGTGTATATAATAGTATATATTTTTATAATGTAATAGATAATGGGTGATCAATTTTAGCACCGATTTTCAAATATTGTACTTCGTCCGTGTTTCGGAAGGCATGTCATTTACATATTTGACCTGATTAATGTCATGGGTTTTTGGGGATTCCGAGGATTGCGGGTATGACGTCAGAAGACAGCTGATCATCTTAACTCGCCCACACCCACGTCCTCGGCAACCTAAGCGAACCCTGGTACTAAACCGGAATAACGTTAAGAAGAAGAATATAGCAATTGCCGCAAACCCCCCTTTAACGCGATGCTCCTATAACGCATTCATATTATTCTATATAATATTATATTCATCTGCGCATTGGTGTCGTACAAGCGCGTTATAAGAGAATAATTCTACAATACGTTTTCCTACAAAGTGGAATAAACCTAACGTGTTATATGGGGGATTACAGAATGGTACCCATAATAAAAGTAATTTTTTTGTTAGTACCTATGAGCACTTACATATTTCTCTGGTGGTAGTCCACGCAGGTAATTATTAATTATTGCAGTTTTGGACGTCCCGGTCTCACCGACTAACAGCACCGGTCTTTCTACCTGTAAAATAAAATATACAATGTAATAAATGGAGCGGAAAAGAAAGCAGTATCAAATATATGAACAATAGCTCAACGGTTAAAACCCCGACGCCGCTTGGATATTGTCGAACCCACGACTGACACAAGCTTTTTTTAGTATTGTTAATTTTTTCTTAATAAAAAAATACCAGTCTTCTTTGAAATGACGTTGGGGATTTTGTCACAAATAAATTTTCTTACGCATTCGCGGTAGCCACTATGAGTACGAGCTCAAGCAACGATGTAAAGAGAGAATGAAAAAGGTGTATACCACAGATCATAATAAAGTCTATGATGTATGTAATTATTTGTATAATCTGTGGTCCTTTTAATATCATGGTAAAAAATAAAAAATAATTTACTGATTTCTCCCAAAGTACATAATTAATTTTGGTCCGTATAACATCTTGACCATGCCGAGCTAGAGAATTAGAAAAAAAAAAAAATTGGAAATCTCCTATTGAGGCGAGTGTATATTCGGTATTTTAAATACTCAAACGATGTAATATAAAATCAGAAAAGAAAGAAAAGTGGCTTAGGGTACGAGATATACGTATTTGTTAAATAACTTCAAGAGTTGCTGTTCGGCTTCGCTCAAAATAATTTTATTAATGAGCTAAAATTCGCTGAAATTTTATGTTTCATAGGACATGCTAAAAAGAGCATCTACGTCTAATATTTTGGAAATCCTACGGAATATCCCACATTGCGAGTGGACAGACAGATGGACGGAGCGAAGGGTTAAAGGTTATAAGGGTTCCTTGTAGGACTACTTTTTAGGAAAAAGAAAGAAAATAACGATGACAATAAACAGGGCAAGTTCGAGTCAGACTCGCGCACTAAGGGTTCCGTACCGTCACGTTATTCCAAGATTTCTACTTTTCATAACGTTTATTTTCATTTGGCAGTCAACGCGATTTTCTTTTTGTGATGTAAAATTTACGGTTTTCGGAAATTTTATTATACCTACTTCACTCCTTGATTTAGAATCAAGCAATTCTAGGTCAACGGGAAGTGTCCTATAAGTTTTGATTCCCTTTTCGAATATCTGTTCGGGAAATGCGATGGGCCATATTTTTCGATTGCGTACACTGATTTTTTTACAGCTTCCAGGGTTCGCAAACCTCAGTGTTTGTTATTAATTTCACCTTTACGCGTTACTGAGAAAAAGTGCCTTGACAGACGGACAACGAAGTGATCCTATAAGGGTTCTTTTTGCTTTGGAAGTACGGAACCCTAAATATTTAAAATATATCGAGTTATTCTCACAGCCTCCATGATTTTGATCAACCAAGTCAGTCGTAGGGTGTCGACGGTCGGCACCAGAATGCTAATCCAGATGAATATTTTATTATGGTACATCTAAAAGCATCGGTCTCTTTATGTGACTAGAAGTTATAAATTAATTCCATATCTGTTAAAGGAAAAGACGGGTGAGCCAATAGGAGCTATTGGAGGACTTAATCAAACTTCTATTCGTAAATTAATAGCACTTTCTTCTATTAATAATTATTAATAGAAGAAAGGAAAATTTAGGATGGATAATTTCAGCTTTAATAATTAGAGAAAATTTACGAATACTCTATTTTATTATATATTCATTTTTAAATTAGAATTGTGTGTTTCTTATTTTATATATTGAATATTTTTTTATTGATCAAATATTAAATTTTTTTATTAAAATTTCCATCATAATTAATTTAATACTACCTTACGATTACCACCCTTTTAAGGATATTTTCCTAAATGAATAATTATCAATTATTTAATTTTAAATAAATTTTCTTCAACAATAGGCCCAAAAAATATATGTTTATTGTTCGTTATCAAGGAGCATGTAATTTCCAATGTGTGACACTTGAGTGTGATTGTTATTTTTTCCGATTTAAATTCAAATTATATTCTATTCAAGTAGACTTTTACTCTTAACTTAGCTTAAACTCTTTTGAATCGACAAATATTTTAAAAGCTACCACTTATTTGGAAGAGTCGAGCCATGAGAAGAATCAGCAAGAAACGCGTTAGCCACTCTTTTAAAAATAGTTTTTACAGAAATGAGTTTTTGGCATCTTTGCATGTTAACTATCAAGTACAAAGCTGGAGCGACTCAACTCCAAGCAGTTTTATCTTTAATATAGTCTTCGATAGTATAATACCCAAGAAATTCTATTTCATCTGCATAAGTTATCCCCCTTTTTAGGGTTCCGTAGTACAACAAGGAACTTCGCTTTGTGCTTATAATTTCGCTTTGTCCGTCCGTCCGTCTGTTTGCCCGTAAGGTGCCCCCCCTGGTATTTCCAAACTATTAGACGTAGAGACTTGAAAATTTCCATGCTAAAAACTCATTAGGAAAATTATTTTGAACGATATCGGACAACGAATTTTGAAGTTATTTAACAAATACGTTTATAGCATATCAGATACGGAACCCTTCTAAATAAGCGTGTCGTGACACTCTTATATCTTACTCTTGGCCATTTTTAAACGTAGTTTAGAATAAAAGTGTAAACGGCCCTTTATTCGCTGGACGACTAAAGAAACAAGTTTTAACTATCATTAAATGGAAAATAAATATATATTATTAAGTTGATTAAAGTGTGAGCTGCGCTTCAAATAAGGTTTTAATGAAAAATAGGCAGAACACTTAAAAACTATTTCTATTTTGTTATTTTAAATAACTTTATATAAATAGCAGATTCCTAAGATGCTGATTGATGAGTTTTTAAAATGAATAATAGGTAAAAAAGGATGATAACTGTTCAAAAACATACTACTATTTCTACGCCAAATAAATTGAGCAGCAGCCATAAATAAATAATAAAAAAAATCCCTTATGATTATATTGTGCTATTTACAAATTCGTTAAACTAAATACAATAAATATGAACTGTATTGACATTGACTCGGTAGTCACTTAGGTGAGTGCCGGCTGCTCGTTTGCCCCTTGTTATAAAAAAAACTTAATCAGCAACTCCAATTTTAAAATTTGAGTATCTGGTTTGATAGAATTGAGACAAGAAAATAAACTATATTTTTCTATACTATATTTTTCTAAGATATTTAAAATTTTCTCATAATCTATGGACAAAATTTAATTAAATTTTCTTTATCGGTCCGGCTGTATTTTAAACTAATCCATATATATCTAAATAGCGAGAGGTCACCTGTCACGAAATTTCAAAAGCCGTGAGACGTATAAAGATGAAATTTGACAAGGAGGCTTAAAGCATATAAATGCTCTCGCAAGTTTCCGCGAACGAAGTCGAGGGATACAGCTTACGTTCACGTCATTGCCATCTCGTTATGTAGCGTAAAAATTGGCAAGATTTATCATCACTTTTAATTTGGTCCCATGTTGTATGTTGATGAAAATCATATGAAAATCGGATAAGCCGTAAAAAATTGTTCAATGCTGTCTAGGTACTATTACATATAAAAACAGTCGATTTTAAATTGTTAATACATAACTAAAACATCTGTAAGATAAAAAATTAGGTAAATCATAAAACAAATTCCAATTTATATCGGATTGGACTCAGCAGATTTCCTTTAAGCAATTATCCAAACAATGGACTAGAAATTGGCGCTGCCTTGACTGCGATGGCTTCAGTACAATTTCCACTAACATCTACAACGTTTATTGCTGAAAGGACATATTTCCCAACATCAACAGAAACTGTTGTGCAATGATTCTTCAAATCAAATGATTCTAAATTTAATACGATATTTTAAAATATCTATAAATACAGTAGAACTTCATTTAAAACTTAAATTTCGAATGATTCGAAACATTCTAAATTCAAAGTATTCTGAATTCAATATGAAAATTAATATGTCACATTCAACTTTAAGTTAGATATAAATAAAATTAAACTTACTTATATAGCTTTTATATTGGTAAAACCAAAATAAAAGCCTTTTAAGATTTACAATTTTCTGTTTCAATGTGTAAAATGTGTACTTCCATTTCATTTGAATTCAACGTCGCTTAAAATTAAAGAATATCAAATAGACTTTCACCGCAATAAATCTCAGGAGCTATTGGTGCGATTTGAAAAATTCTTTCAGTGTTAGATAGCCCATTTATCGAGGAAGTCTATATCATCACGCGAAAATGAAATCTATTATTTCGACCAATTTTACGCGAACGAAGTCGCGGGTAACAACTAGTTGATCATAAATTTAAATATAGTGTTAAAATATTATATAATCAAATATCTTCTGCATCAAAAGACTACTGCGACAATGTTTCTTCCTTTAAGCTAGTATTAAAACTTTTTCCGTCTTATGAATCTAAAACGTTCAAAGAGACATGACATTACGACTTAATTGGTCATAAACTTCACATAGTTGACGCAATGCTAAAATCCAATATCACTGTAAAATGTGACCTGGGTCATCATAAGAGATATCTTTCTGCAATCCTAGATTTAAATTGTTTAGTAAAAGTGCATTTATAACAAATGAGATGTAGATATAAGGCAGGGATTTACTTTGAAGAAAATAAACAGATTATATGGCTTACCCATGTCATAACCAGGATTATTGCTTGCAAAGCAATATTCACAAAAAAAAATTAACATTTTAAATATGAGCAACGTAATGCTATTCACTATATTACTCTTGAAAAAAATCATCAAAAAACCAAGATGCCCGCACGTACCCTTTGTACGTTAATTTGTGTCATTGTCACATTTTCATAAAAAAACAGTCGAAAGGACCTTGCCGGTAAAGCCAGATTAGAGTCACGTGCCCGTATAACGATTTCAGGGCGTAATAAATTCTGTATTTCTAATTACTTAATTAGAGGCTGTTATACTTGCCTCTATAAATGTCGTTGATTTAGATGTAAGAATAAATGTTTTATGTATATATTTCCCGCGACTTCGTCCGCGTAAACTTTTGAAAGCCGAAAAATCCATTCTTAGCGGATGTCTACTAACTATAAATTACTTGCAAACATTATCTTTGTCAGTTTCGCAGTTTTCGAGATTTTGTAATAGGTGTGACTTCACTTCTTTATACACAGATATTTTAATGATAAGATAAACAACCTAGTAGCTAAGTTTGCGACGCTCGAAAATGTCAACATCAATGTCAAAGTTAAAGATGTAGATTGCTTCCCTATATTACCATTTTTAGCGCTTTCTCTCGTCTCTAATTCCCGGTACGAATCAATCTTGACTTCTACCTTCAGTTGGTACAAATATGTATACGATTGTCTCAGCTTTCTCTATCAACTAAAATATTTACCTATTAGAAACGAGGTAATGTTCTGCAGTGTATTTGGCCTCCTGTGCAGCTGTGATGCCGTCCACGGCGCCTTCCCCAGGGTCCTTGAAGTCAGCCAGCAAGGCGCCCGCTGCTGCCTTGTTACGTCTGATGCTGCTGATGATGGCATCACTGGAAACGGAGATCATTGTTGAAATAAACTGCACTGCACAAATAAACTGAGACGAATTCCACAGCATTCCATTTCCAGATTTACCGTGTGAGTTCGGGGTCAAGTTTTTGAGGAAGGAACCAAATAGACAAAGTAGCCGAAGACTTGCGAAATATTAGTATAGATACACAATTAGACTGTAATTAGGTTTCAGAATATATTTGTTTGTTTTTGTCAATGTCATTTATAGTATGGCCGTGGTAGGTACAATTATGAATCATTTTCCTTCTTCTCTTCCCAGTGTTGTCACCAGACCACAATACCCTGTTTTTTCTATACAAGAGAGAGCAGGCAAGCGAGTAGACTGTCCACCTGATCGCAAGTGTTCACCGTCGCCCTTGGACATCTGCAACACTTGAGGTGCCGATGTGTTGCCTGCGACAGGGAAATTTTCTTATTCCAGAATTTCAGGAGCGAAAGAAAAAGGATCTCGATGCACGTATATTAGAGGGCTGAAATGCATCAAGATAGTGAGGACGCAAGTATTTCCAGCAGCGAGGACTGTGACGGTGGGAGTGAGACGTTCATACCACAGTAAATAATTTATCAGACCATTGTCCGACGTACAGACGATAAAACCGCACAAAGAACCAACGTCTCTGGGAATGCCTAAGTCTAGGCTGTCTATGAGTTTGGGGTCGTTGATAACTCAAATGGCCCGGTGTTCTACAGAGGCAAGTTATTAGAACTTGTATTATGGAGTGCCGAAAAACTCTCGCAGACTATCCCAATCTGCTGACTTATAGTGCCACAGTCGTCGGGTCCCTGGTTGACGAGAACGACCGAGTTGCACCATAGGCGCCTTGGAGTGTTCCAGGCAGTGTTCAGGTGTCTCCAAGGATTCTGTAACGCATACCCGATAACCTTAAGGACGATTAGTCTGTCGAAGAGCTAACAACGAGGATCTATGGTCCTCGATGTCTAGTCATAGCAGACACCAGCTGAAAGAAACCATACGAATATGCAAAGCTGTGAACAATTTTCTCGGCGTTATCGGTTGATCGTGATTACAGTGAATGGTTAGGCCATTCACTGTAATGTGCGTTAAAGTCACCGAGGACGACTACTTCCGGGTTGGGACTCCGCTCAAGCGCGAATTCTGTAGTTTCCTGGACGTGCATAAAAAACCGGTCAACCTCGGTATTGCCGCTATAAGAACTGTATAGACACACGAAGACACGGACTGTGTCATCGTATACAACACGCATCCATCCATCACAACAAAAAAACCATCGCAGTTTTTATTTTCATGGCATTTTTTTTTGTGTCGACTGTCGAGCGTGAACTTTCTTACGGATATTAAGTATTGCAGTTAATACCTCGAGAGATACCTAAAATAAGATGGCGAGATTTAGTATCAGAGGATATGAGGAAGTGCAAGGTTTCCGAAGCTGAGGTTCAGGAATAGGGCGAAGTGGAGAAGGAAGTTGAGGAATGTTGACCCCACCAACATGTGGGACATATAGTATAGAAATAGAGATAGAGACTCAGATAACTTTTTTTTTTAATTTTTTCATCTTTTAGATTTGGTTAGATACCCTACTGGTCGCGCGCTCCCGGGGCAAGCGCCCCACTCTGACTAACAATGCCTACGCCCGTAGAAACAGACACTCCAATTTTTATTTATATGGATGTATTATGTTTTTTTTTAACAGAGCCATACAGAATTATGAGAAGAGGTACTCCGTCGATGGAGGCTTCGAAATAACCGCATTCCTGGCCGCCATCGGTGATTTCATTGGAATTTTCAGCCTTTCCCTGCTTGTGGGCGCCTTGATGGGTTGTTTGACTGCATTGATATCCTTTTACAATATTACATTATTATACAAATTTTGTAAGAGTACGAAAAAATCTTTGATTCTATGCTTTGATAGCAAATAAAGGATTTTAAAAAGGCCATTAATCAAGATAAAAACTATCGTATGTCTCAAGTTTGAAGAAATTAGACATGAATGCCAACTTTTATGATAATCGATACTTGATAATGTTTGGTCTCGTGACCGTAACGCACACTGCGATAAGTGTCACGAGGCAACGTGCCGCGCTTGTCTTTCACCGCTGACGTGGACAGCGACGGGACAAGAGACCATGATAGATGTTAATCTCACAATTATGTGTCCGACACCGCATGCCGCACAACTCAGCGTTGTGCGTTACGATCAAGAGACCGAAGCTTAAGTATTTCACTGGGCAAATAGGCATAGTGACACTGGCATTTATATGTCTATACTCTATAGAATAAACATAAAACTTAAGTGTCAATCTCTAATTTTTGCTACGATTACATTTGTCGGGTAATTTTTCGAACGGCTCACGCGATTTTTGTAGTATTTCTACATCGAGAATATAAGAGTCTTCTTTATGATAATAGAAATATTGGAAGCAAATACACAATGTTTGAATTTACGTCCATAAAGCCGTAATATCTATAATGTTAATAGAACATGTTTTATCGTTTTAGGACTACAGAGGGGCATTCAATATTACTTATACGTATTATATTTAATTATGTTGATGCTGAAATTATAGTAAAGATTTTTCAGTCTAACAATGCGCGCCCCTAATTAAATGCATCGCTTGCTTGCTTGTGTTTGTTCAACGTTTTTATTGTATACTCGAACTCAACCACGCGCTGTTAGGCAATGATAGTAACGAGCTTGCGTGTTTGCGTCTACACGCCATTTTACACGTAGAGATGAATACTTTGGAAGAGCGTGCATTTTTAGACTACTCATTATATAAGTAAATATAATATGACTATAGGTAAAATGCATTACTGCAATACAAAGTTGTGTTACGATAAACTTGCGGTTTACGACAGAATTTTCCTGTTAATTACTACGTATGTTTATATGAGAACATTGTTTTTTAAGTCGTAAATCTATCGCATTGCACATAAGGAAAGCAATATTAAAACATGAGTATGGAGGAGATGGTTTAATTGTCTAACACATCACCGTACTTAAATTACGTTAGTCGTTGAAAGGGAGGAGGGGTAACCAAAATGTGACATTGTGAATTAATAAATATGTAATATCACACCAGGTTTCGAAAGTGTGACTACCTGTGACAGGGTCGGCGTTACGACTTATTCCAATTTTTAAATGAAAGTGACGGGCAATATGTACATATTTTAATTTTTAATCATTTTACCAATATTTAGTAGACTTGCACTAAGAACGGTTTTTTTGATTGGACTAGATTAAGGCTCTGGCAAGTTTAAGCGGAACCAGGCAGTTCATTATTGAACCAGTTGTCTACGGAAATAACTTAACAAACAGACAAAATGTTTTAATTTGTGTTTCCGTCATTAGTTTCGTTATTGCATTATGTAAGGTAATTTTAATTTTGACGTTCAGTTCTTTTGGAGATATAATATACACTAATTTATATAAAAAATAAATTAATTAGTATAAATTAGTATAAATTTTAATTATGTCCGCGTCTTTATTCGCTTTGCTATCTGAAAGTGAACAAAAACGCGAGTGAAAATTAATCTCACAAATTTATAAATGCTGTCAAATTGAACCGATAAAATTAAAAAAGTAGTGTGCATTCATTAGTGTCAAGTTTACGTCTCAATATTGGTCATAAAGAAGTAGAATAAAATGATATTCTAGTAAAACTTTACTGTTTGTAACAAAGTTTTTTTTTTTACCATTGAGGCTATGAGCAAATGCATAGAGCCTATAATTTTTTCTAATGCAAGTAATGTAACTGCGAATCTTATGGTACTTGTTCACAGGCGTCCCTAGTCACTTTATCGATTACTAAAAAAACTGAGTCCAGATGTTATAGTTTGAGCACCGTCTATTATATATACCACATAACTAAACATAAACAATAAAATGTCAAGTTTGGCATCGATCAGTCCTTTCATTGGGTTACATGGCCTTTCTAGACTGACGGCAGTCGGTCATTTTAACTCGCCCCACAGCCATATCCTCGGCAATTTAAGCGGACCCTGGTACTAGAACGGAATGTCGCTACGTAGAAGATTTTTGTATCTATACTAATATGTAAAGCTGAAGAGTTTGTTTGTTTGAACGCGCTAATCTCCGGAAGTACTGGACCGATTTGGAAAATTCTTTCAACGTTATATAGCCCATTTATCGAGGAAGGCTATAGGCCATATACCATCACGCTAAAACTAATAGGAGCGGAGCATCAATGAAGAATGTTTGGAAATCGACGTTTTTTTCCCCTATTTGAGGAACCCAAGGGGGTAGACGAGCAGGCAGCAGGCACCCGAAGTGCCTACCGACGCCCATGGGCATCAACTAGGGAACGGCTCGACCAATTCGGCAATTTTTTTTTCGTTTGGTCCTTAAGTTACACAGAAAGTTTTAATAAAGTGAAAAATGTAAAAAGTAACTTTTGACAGAACGAAATCCGTCTGATAAATAAATATACACTCAATAGTGCCTTAAATACCCACTAACTTTTTAAAATTCCATCAAAAATATTCGGCATTTTAACAAACTTCCGGTTTATAGTTTTAATTGATCTGTCTCTTTTTTTGTAACATTCTCTATGATATCTGAGTTATCAATCAAATGAAGGTCACGGCAAAAGACATGTAGACGTCAGATGAGATTGCTGATAGTAAATAATTTGTATCGCAAATAATTAATTGCCTGATTGAACATTGGAATTAAAAAACATTTGACAGAGCTTACATTAAATGATTTAAAACTTTTTATCTGGTTATGGTATAGAGTATAGACCAAAGATAAAGAATGTAATATATATTAAAAACTGTATAAAAATGTACAATATTATAAGTTTCTTAAAATCTTCACTTTCCTTCATTGTCAGAAATATTGACAATATAAAGTAAAATGAAATGAAACTAACAACATTTTATAATATAAATTTTATAATACAAAATGTTGCCAGTTTTATTGAACATGATGCATCAAAAAATAAAAATACCATACAGCAAAGGAGAAAATTATCTATAATCTAATGTGAAGAGTTATATCCAAAACATTTTGGTTTTTGTAAGAGAAAATTGCAAAGTTAAACACGTTTAAACATCTACACAATTACTTAAAATAACGGTTAATTTCATTAATTCCTTCCGCCAATTTAAGATTACAATTCTCTGAAACGCTAAGGGTATTTATTATTTAAAACAACAAATAAATTAAAGTATTTAAAATTAGACAAAAATATTAAAAACTATCTGTTACCTGCGACTTAACAACTAAATTTGAATCAATGATTTTGTTTAATTCCGAGGGTTTAATTATTTGCGCTATGAAATTCTTTTGATAAAGATAAT
Source organism: Charaxes varanes (assembly GCA_024363005.1). NCBI lineage: Eukaryota > Metazoa > Arthropoda > Insecta > Lepidoptera > Nymphalidae > Charaxes > Charaxes varanes. The sequence goes on from JANCMC010032241.1 coordinate 330,248, forward strand.
AGCTTGTGTGTTTTTTTTTTAATAATAAGGGGTAAACGGACAGGTGGTTCGCCTGACTACCGATGCACAAGACCAACTGTACTACCAAAATGCTCGCAGATACGTTCATAAACCGTTCCCATTCCCGTTCCTTATTAGTACAAATAAATAACCTAGATACCGACAGCAGCGCCATCTGCCGGGCCATTTTGTGAATCTAAACCATCTAGTGTTCAACCCTAAGGCAAAAAAAATCATTCAAATCGGTCCAGCTAGTTTAGTTAGTTTAGGAGGAGTTCAGTGAAATACACACGTACAGTAGAATTATATATATAAATATACTATATGAAAGAAGATGTCACCTAATCTGTGCACAACATCGACGATCAGGCTGTACAGTGAAAACCTTTAATCTCAATTGATAAGTGTAAAGTTACATAGATTGAGATTTAAAATATAACACTTTTATTCGCTTCGATTATATTTTTTTTATGATTCGAATTGTCACGTTGTGATTCATATGCTCAAGTAAACACATGCACTATCATTCTTTCTAAAGAAGTCGCTTAAGGAAAAACAGACGGTTTTCACAACAACTATCATAGGTTATTATTATTACTTGAATAATCGTACGCTTCAATTAGTGTTAGTCCAATTGAAGTGGATATTATGATTTACCTTCTAACAAGATAAATTGTATTGCAATGAAACTTTATTTTAAACTATTAAAATATATCTTCAATGACTAATAAGTAATGTTATTAAGTTAGCCAGAAAATTATTGCGTTCTATTATTAAGTATATTGCGTCAACCAATTATAGTCCATTGAAACGTTACATGCGTGCAATTGTTAGAGGATAGACAAAATATTAATATTTATGGGATTGTTTAAGTAGCAGATGTATTGAAATAAGTACCATAGTTCTTCCTACGCACAGCTTTATCTATCTGGTTTCTGAATTCGTGAATTTAACCAGATTCGCTTAGCTGAGTAAAAAATCATTTATAGAGTCAATTTAAGGTTTTAATTACACACGCATTAGTGTCAAATTTAGTACAAATCAGTTCTGACGATTTTGACACTCTACTTCTTTACTTATTACTAACTTTACGCTACTGATAATTTAGTACATATAATCTTAACAAAAGATTATCCATTTTGATATTAACCTTCATAGAACTTTGTAATCAACATTATAAGCACGAAAATAGTAAGAAAATAAATAAAAGTGGCCAAGTACGGGTTAAGACACGCCCTATTCCGACCACCCCGACAAGCTCTTGTTTGAGAAATTTCTGAACTATTTTCACGGCCGGCATCCTCCTTTCGCGTTTTCCTAAGATTGGAATGAGGAATTTTTTTTTTAATTAGTCCGATTCTTTGTACCTTGTAATTTTTTACTACGCCAAAAAGGTTTGTCAGTATGCTTTATAACAGTAATCTCGCTGATTAACCGACTGAATTTTAGAAGAGTTTTTTTTTAAATTCTGAATCTAAAAATTAGCTTAATTATTTGAACTTTTAGATTTTAGCCGACTTCAAAGAGGAGGTCCTCGGACACCGTATGTAAGTACAAATTATTTTTTGCTTTTTAATTTAATTGGTGTTTCTTCGAAGGCGGTTTAAGTCCCAAAGTGAGTTTTGGCCTCCGACAGGAATTCGCGCCACTTGTTTCGGTCCTGCGCTGTCTCTTGCCAGTCGCCCGGAGATCGCGCAGTTACGACTCTACAAGGATCCTTTATTATGTAAAATTATATTAAACTAGATGGACCAAGTCACGGGCGGTAGCTAGTAAGCAATAAAACAGCCATTCGTACCTTGTTAAAATGTCTGGGCGCTTAATATCCATTTCTTTCATGTAATAAACAAAACTACAAGAGAAATTTTTAACAAGTGACCTAGATACAAGCATTATATACAATATTATAATTTTCTCCATCTTACAGTTGAATATCTACCTATACAAATAAATAAAATTGAATTGTCCGTCTGTAACGTCGAAATAAAATTCCTTAACACATCATAATATAACCATATTATGTACAATGTTTACTTTTTATAAACAAGACGAAATATCAATGTCGGTATGTCTATCTGTTACGTATAATCTCCAAACCGGCTGGACCCGTTTTGATGTAACTGTAGTTGATAGACAAAATTTGTTTATAAATAATAACACAGGCTCCGTTATTTAGCGTTCCGGGGAAAAACGGGGATACACCTAATGTTAACTGTTAAAGCAGTCTAGACAAATTCACAGGTCACAGCTAGTTTATCAATAATCGCAGTTTGACGTTTTCTTGTGGAAAATACAATTTTCATTTTCTTGAGAAAAAAAAACAAATAATTTAGGGGCCGCTTTATTTCAGAGTTATTCGACTCCTTAAATTTCGTTTAATCTAAAAAACCGACCAAAAGAGAAAGGAAAAGGGAAGGAAACAGAAATTATTTTTAACACTTAATTTGTGTTTTTGTTTCGTCCGTCAATTAAGCTTTCGGTGAAATGAGATTCTTTGCGAGTGAAAAATTCTAGGGCCGTTTTGTGTTCTTTCATGTCACAAATAATTGTTTTTTTTTTATTTATTAATAACTAACTTTTCTTTTTGTTATAAATGATTGTGCGCTTATTCATAATAAGCTAAACCAGCTTAAAACTGCGAGTTCGTCTGAGTGGATTTCAATGATTTTTGTTAATTAAATAAACACATAGGCCTATATGACACACGGACGTTTATATGTACTTTCTAAGGGAGACAACTTCATGCTTGTGTTATAGGTGTGTGTTATAGGCCTCCTGTTATATATAATTAGTAATATATAAATATAGATAATACATCCAGACTCGAGGCGGGAATCGAGCCCACAGCCCCTGGAGCGGAAGGCAGGGTCACTGCCTACTGCGCCAACAAGTCAGTCTATGTTATGAAATTTAAAAGTGTGTTTCGTTAGGAAATTTAAAAAATTATGCTCAGGAATTAAAATTTATTTATTATTTTATTTAAATTTTATACAAGTCTCTATAAACATACTATCTTCGCAATTTCAGCCAGCAACGCATTTACGAGTCATTTGGTAGAGAAATTATGAATGGACTTCGATGGTCACTTATATGAAACACCCGATTCCCTTATCAAATAAAAATCACCCCCTTACAAACCACTCTACTCTCATAAATTTATATAAGTAGACGTCATGAATAACGGCAAAACCTCATAAAATTCGATATCTGGGCAGATGGGACTAAACACAAATAACATATCACAGACTAGCTAGAACTCCTTCTTGTTTTTCGCGCTGAATTCAAGGATTTTTGTCCAATTTTGATAGTAATTTTAACACTATTCCTCTTTTTGTCTTCATCGGACTTCAAAATTCAAGATTCAAAATTCATAGCTCAAAGTGTTTGTACATTTTTGTCCTTAAAGACCACAAAGTTCTACAAAACTTTGCGCAGCTACACAAAGTCCTCGGCGATACTACATGATCATTGAAATGCTCATTCAAATTAAGCTGTGTCTGGCTCCGGCATTATGCTAAATAGTAGGAGTAACGACAAAATCTGTCATTCCCAAAGAGTTCATAATATTCTTTAAAAAAATAATTGTTATAATCGATTAATACGTGAAGCAAAAAAACATTCGGTTCAATTTTTCGAAAACTTCGCGGATGGAAAAGTGTAATTTGGCACAATTATAGAGGATAGTGTGCAAATGCTAATATTTTTATAAAATATGCACTATTAATACATTAAATTATTAGAATGTACACTTCATGCACACCAATGCGAAACTGTTTACACACACACATTTATACATTTTACTATAAGATTGTTTCAAGTGTGATCATGGAGACCATATTTAAATTGTCAAAACAATGTAGTTGTTACAAAGAATTTAAAATTTTGTATATAACTTTAAATAAGCATACATAGTACGTAAATCTGAAGGTTTGTGTTTCAACCATCCAGTGGACGGTATTTAAAAGAAATAAGTAAACAAAATCGCAAAGCAAAAGTTTGCCCCATCCCAAAACTTGTGCGCCCATTTAAAGCTTGTTACGCCAAATTTTTCGGGAATTTCATCACCGAAAAATACTTCACATCCCAGTGTTGGAGAAAATAGCGGAGTTTTCTTTAGAAACGTCCCAATGAGGGCCGAAATTGAATTGACGACAGATTCTTCGGTACGCTTTCTTTAGTGGTTTTAATTTGGTCGAAGAATATGCTTTCAGGAAAATAGACGTAGTTTTGTAAATTTAATATTATATTGTACTAGCTGCGTCCGCGACTTTGTCCACGTAAAATTAAGTAGCAAAAATATAGTTTAATTTTAGCGTGATGATATATAACCTATTATAAGCCTTCCTCGATATCTAATTTCCTCCTCCTTATATACAGCCTTCCTCCTACTTATATATGGCCTTCCTCCTCCTTATATATAGCCCTCCTCCTTATATATAGCCTTTCTCCTCCTTTCCGCGTCAAAATGGGCTATGTAACACTGAAAGAATTTTTTTAACAAACAAACAAATATACAAACTCTTCAGCTTTATATATTAGTATAGATATAGATTTTGATAAATTTGTTCAATTTTTTCATAGCTAAATGCTTGAAAAAAATGCAGAACGCTCATTCAAAAACCGTATTATTAATTCCTTACTACCGTTAGTAATTTAAACGCGAAAGTTTCTAAGTATCGATTGTATGGATATTTCTTACTCTTTCACGTAAAAACTACTGAATTGACTTCAATAAGATTACAATAATATACCTTTTCTATATTATTGTAAAGTTTGCAATATTTTATAGCTTACAATCTTTTATAATTCATTTATTTTCAGACTGAGTTCACAAAGTTGTTAAATTAAAAAAACCAGCACAAACAATCAAATAATATCAACTTGCAAATTTACAAACGCAAATTGTATGCATTACTATGATAAATAACGTTAATTTAATTAATGCGGTATAATGCAGTTTATTCAGGCTAAAGGCTAAAGTACATTCGACCAAGAAATTGGTTTGCCACGCTAAGGTCAAATGTCGTTTGCACGTTAATTAGTTAGAAGTCTCATTTCTAGGGTTCCGTAGTACTACAAGGAACCCTTATAATTTCGCTTTGTCCGTCCGTCCGTCTGTCTGCCCGTAAGGCGGTCCCCTCCTAGCATTTCCAAACTATTAGACGTAGAGATTTGAAATTTTCCATATTGATAGAACATGCAAAAAACTCATTAGGAAAATTATTTTAAACGAAATCGGACAACAACTTTTGAAGTTATTTTACAAATACGTTTATAGCGTGTCAGATACGGAACCCTTCTATATGAGCGAGTCTTGACAACGTTAATTTCTGACAATAACCCTTAGCAAAATTATCTTTAAGTAGGAGCTGTCATCTAAACTGGTAAAGCACTTTCTTGGTCGACTGTACTTATTAAACCAAAAGTATAGCACTTTAGTCACTATACCTTCTCGGAACATTCATTGTTGTAGTAAGTAACAAGAAAAGACCCTGTAATAATTTCTATTCCTCATTATGAGGAAATTTGCTTTACAAACCATTATAAACAAATATCTTTTGAAAACCATGGCGGATCCCACCCCTAACCAACGCTTTAAAAGGTTCACCTTTGATCTTTGTACAACCGGGTTAGCATTAATCAGAAAATGTTTATAAAAGCCTAATTTACAACCACTTTAAGGCTCTTCATCCCTAGAGAAACTGCCCCTAGTAAAGTTATTGATGAACTATTATTGTATAATTAACTTCAACTTACTTTCAGTTTGTTTGCTTATACTTTTGTATCCATTTAATCTATTTCTGGTAAATGGTAAATCTTTATACGTTTACTAGCGGACCCGGCAGACGTTGTCTTGCCCGAAAGTTGGGTTACTTACTATTTAGTACATTATATTATTCTATAATAGCATTTATTATACCCGTTCCCGTTCCCATTTCATATATTATACATAAATAAACTGAATACCATCTGGGGCGCCACCCACGTGCATATAAAAAGAATCATTCAAATCGATCCAGTCGTTTTGGAGGAGTTCAGTGACACACACGTAAAGTAGAATTTTATATATAAAGATATATTTATTAAAAGTGGTCACAAACGTGTCAAGACACATTTATATAGAAGGGTTCCGTACCTGAAACGCGATAGAGGTATTGGTTATATAAAAAAGTTGCTCCGATTTTTTTTTTTCAAAATAATTTCAAATTTGTTCACTTTTTTAAACGTAAGTTTATATCTGAAAATAGGTTGCCAATATATCGCCTCAAAGCCTGAATTTTGTATCTCTTATCTATTTTTATAGGCCCCCAACGCCACTTTCCAGGTCAATAGATAGCCTGGTTAAAGGTCGGCCTACTCGACGTCTGGCTGATTTTATCTTACATTGGCTTGTACAATATTTTTCTTATGTTGCAATAATCTAACCACAGATTTATATCTAATATATAAAGCTGAAAAGTGTATTTGTTTGTTTGAACGCACCAATCTCCGGAACTACGGGTCCGATTTGAAAAATTCTTTCAGTGTTAGGTACCCCATTTATCGAGGAAGACTATATATATATATATCATCACGCTAAAATTGAATCTATTTTTTTACCTAATTCTACGCGAAGTTTTGCGCACAGCTAGTTTATATATTTTCATATTAGTATTCGTAATCTATACGTGTAGAAATCTAGGCCGCCATTTGAGTCGATCGCTACGTTAAGTAACTTTTACCGCGGCTGGGTTATAGACGAGTGATCAATTCTATCAATGGTTGTCAAATATCCGTCCTCCTCCGTGTTTCAGATGGCACGTGAGACAGTTCCGATTAACGGTACTGCACTCAGTATCTCACGCACAATCTCACGGCTAATATCACTATATTAGCCGTGACATTGTGGGGGTTCCGGGGATGACGTTAGATGGCAAACCGACTGGCCATCTTAACTCGTCCCACAGCCACATCTTCTGCAATTACAGCGGACCCTGGTACTTTGCAATACCATACTATGGATACTATAGGGACCGGGATAATGCTACGAAGGAGAATATCAAAATACGTAAGGGTCAAATAAATACAAGCAATGTTATATGACAGGTATATAATATTAAGCACTCATTCGCACGAGAGTTTTTTTTAACGCGCGTTAAAAAAGCGTTCATATAGAGCATATGGAATCACAAGTTTCTGCTGACACGGCAGCGCTTTTATAACGCGACGCTTGAATATCGAGCAATGTTTAATTTTCAACGCTATGTATATACATATACGGTATATTTTCTGAAAAAGCGCCAATGCTGAGATTTAACGCAACGCTTTTTTAACTCTCGTGCGAATGAGATGCTTTAACATATCAGTCGTCCATAAAACTATTTTCAGTGAGCGGAGGCTGGACAGGTCTGTGTGCATCTCTCTCTCGAGTGTACATCACACGCACAGTTGTTTGCGTGCGACACCAAATTCCGCACGGTCCCCGCACAGATACCACAACTTCACCAAGTGAAAAGCCGCGGGAATTCCATCTGGAAACACACGTATATATAAATTGTCGAGCTGACAATGACTGAGAAATATTTGACATAAGAAAATACGTAGTTGTTAAGAATATCGTCTACTGAATGCAATAAAGCCGCGGGAGTTTCATCTGAAAACACACGGGTACATAAACCGTCGAGCTGACAATAACTGAATAAGACTTGACGTAAGAAAGGATTTGATATTGGCTTAATCACCTTCTGAATGCAATTTGTTTTATTGAAAACACGCGGACATATATATCGTCGAATTTACGGTCTCGACAGGTCGATATTAGAAGAGATATACAGTGCAAGCAGATCTTTGTGGAACGCTTAACCTTAAAATGTAAGTGCCTTATTTCCGTTTGCTTCATTTGAAAACTCACGGGTGTATATTCGGGTTCCAACGTTAAAAACATTTTTCATCGTTTTTATTCACGACTTCGGATACAAATTTATTTATTCGTGGTTTTTAGCGATTTCATTACAAACCTGATTATATAAATGTGAAGCGAAAATTTTCGGAACCATTTGATTTAAAATTGAAAATTGTACGAGCGGAGGAGTATATCATTTGACACAATTATAGTTTATATAGGTGATGGTGGACGAATGCTAATATTTGTGATAAAATATGCACTATTAATACATTAACCTCACGCACACCAATGGCAAACGATTTACACACACATGTATACATTTTACTATAAGATTGTGTCAAAGCATGACCAGTCATGAGGAACGTTATATAACGAATTAAGATCATAAAGTATGTATTAAACAAATCTAAAAATGTATGGTTGAATTTCGACCAGACGGCGATCCCTAGTATAAATAAAAACACGTACCAGTATCGAATTATAAAAAACTTGACAAAAACAAAATAAAAGGTACCAAAAGATATACTATAACAAAATTTAACAGTCTCTAAGAGAGTTTTTAAGTTTTTAAGACTATTTCACAAACAGCAATGGCCTGGTCGAGGTAACCGGATTTAAGATTGTGACTCGTGTTGGATGCCAAAAGCCTTGAAAAAAATGACTTTGATGATGATCAAATAGCAATAAAATCTGTACAAACTTGGCTGTATGCTGTACGTATACGCGACCGCTTCCTCCAGGCCGTACCCCGAGGTTGGGAGGCCATACCCTAAATCCTTCATCACCAACCCACTTCGTTATTAACTCCACATTCGATGTCACTGCAAAGAAATTATATATTTTTTTTAAATGTTACAAGGGGCAAACGGGCACTACCTACGCCCATGGACAAATGTACTACCAGAAGGCCTACAGATGCGTTGCCGATGATTAAGGGCGGTTTGGGCCACTGACAACTCTCACATTAAGAACAAAACGCGACCACAATACCATCACTTGAAGTGACAGCATTTCCGCCACTCCACTCCTCGTCCTCCTCCACTCGATCGTATGTGCGAGAGAGGTACCGGTGGCACAAATCGGCTGCAGAACTAGCCTAAACCCTAGGTCACTGAACTATATTATGTACTTTTTAGTTAGCAGTAACTATTTCAGAAAAAAAATCAAGTACTCACAACTGGAATGTGTGACCGAAAAGTGATTTTTTCTCGTATCGCCGTCGCTGATTAGGCCAAAGTCGATGGATTCTGGATGCGTCTTGAGTACGGGCATATCCATTTCGAGAATCAGGGGAATCGACTGACATAGATAGATTTATACTGTTATTCTTGATAACGCGACTCATGTGATATGTAATTTTTGTATTGTTTATATGTCTTTTTATTCTGTTGTTTGGTACCCATTAGTATTGTTTCTCTTTTTAAATTCACAAACATTTTTTTGTAGAGCATTATGTTGGCAGCATTTGTAAAGGGCATGGACTGAAAAGCAGCTATAAGCTGAGCCCATGACCTTTTCATTGGCATGCAAATTTATTGTGTGTCCTTGAATAAAGTTCTTATTATTATTATATGACTAGTGATGACAGACGTTGATCGTTTATAGCGGCAACCTTTTGGCAGGAAAAATACACTTCTTTAAAAATGAGTTGCAGGCCGGCCACTTTGTTAAGAAATTATATGAATTGGTAGAACACACTTGTAAAATAATTATTTGAAAATAGTTGACTAGTTATCTATTTATGTAGGTAAACATTAAGAGCCATATTAAAAATGCTAAATTTTAGTACATATTGTGTTTTTTTATTAAAATTTTAATACATCAGGACAAAATTTTGCGCTCGTGTGATGATTATTTATTTACGACAATAACATATACCACAACGGGCACGACCTTTATCAGTGAAGATATCAACTAAAAAAAAAGTTTCTTGAACGCCCGTTTGACCGTAGCGCGCTCTTTATAGTGATCACTAACACTCACCTTCACTGCCAGTGTTCCCTCCCCTGCCTAGCCAAATCTGTATAAGTCATTCTTTTGCTCCGTAAAATGTAGTACTTTACTTTTTGTATAATCCTAAGCTGAAGTCAGCCTAAACAAGCTTTAAAAACTTATCATGGCGCAATTACACAATTGTGAAATATTGTGTAATTTTCACAAAATCTACACAAAATTTAATATTTCTGCAGAAATTAACGTTTTTATACCAAGAAACCAATATAAATTTAGGTATTAAAATTAACTCCAAAACTCTCAAAGTTGAAATGACGTCACTATATGTTAACAGTGCGTTCCACTTAGCGTTACCTCGAGGTTTTCCCCGACACCGTAACTATCGCAGTCGTCAGATGTCGAATATCTGAATGAGCGCTTTAAAACATTGCGTTCGCTTATTGGACCATTATCTTAAATAAGAACTTTAATATCATGAATTTTATCATTAAATTTTTTGTGAAAAAAAAAATCATAAATATCTGTTAATTTTAATAAGTAAGCAGCCCTTTAAAACAAATTCTCTCTATAAAAAACCGTTATACTATTATTTTCCTTTAAAATACAGCCTTCAATCCTAAAGCCGTTCGCCTTGAATCGAGAATATAAATTAGGATCTTCTCCAACAGCCGAAATGTAGGCAAGTAAAATAAAAATGAAATCCTTAAAAAACTCTAGCCCATGCTCTTATCATCGACAAAAATCCAAAACAGGTTTAAATAACTAGTTATACAAACGTGTTATGTAATCCAATACCTTTATAAATAAAAATTTAATACCGTTCGTTGACAAGACAGTAGGTAATCTTTACATGTAGGTAGTAAGTAATTCATATTATAATTTTTCGTAGTTTACTATCTATAGTTTACTATACTAACTATATTTACAGTATCCACAGAGTAGTAATACATTTTTTATTATTTCTAGGTTAAGTTAGGGTTTTTTATAGAAATTATTAAAAATATGGCGCAATATTAATTTTCTGATAATGAAGTTACATTTTTATATCTAGCAACTTATTCTTTAAGACAGTATTATTTTCCTCGATGATTTTTTTAATAAAGGGTTTTACAATTATTCCTCTTAGTTAGTTGTTAGAAGTGTAGTAGTAGTTAGTCTTAGTTTTCCATTAAAGTGATGTATGTCTTAAAACATCTGAAGTGAATCATTCGTTCACATCACTCTATTGTTTTAGTGAATATTAATTTATGGAACAAAAATTATTATAATAAAAAAATAACTACGTTTTGAGTTTACTTAAATTATTCTACGTTTTGAGTTTATTTAAATAATTCACGCCTTATGGCTATGAGAGTTCATTACACTTTAAATCTCGATTAGTATATTTATTAACCGTTGTACATGAATATAAATTAAATACAATTAAATTAATACTGAGAAAAATGTAAAAAAATATCAGGGGTTATAGAACTTTTGACATTCAAATTTAATAATACCTTTATATCACAACTAGCAGACCCGGCAGACATTGTCTTCAAGAATGTTGACAAGAAAGCTTTTTTACGAACGCCATCTATTGGAAGCATTCCGAAGTAATTCTGCAATGCTGCATTTTTTAAATATTCTTTAAAGTTTCTGTTCCTTTCAAACATTTGAATAAAAAACAAACAGAAATCAAATCTGTGCAGTCATTTTTGGATTTTAACGAAACAAACATACAGCAATTGATTTTGATATATATAGATGCACATAACAACAAAAAAATGTTCTGCGCTTAAATAATATAAATGAAACAAACGCATTTTTAAGAAGTATTTTTAAAAGAGTGGCTAACGATATTCTTGCTGATTCTTTCTCGTAGCCCGGTTTTTCCGAATCATTGGTAGCTTTTAAAATATTTGACGATTCAAAAGAGCTTGTAAAAGTCTACTTGTAGTAAACATCATTTTATTTGATTTCATTAACGGAACGGACGATTTAATACTTTAAAAGGTCGTTATTTTGGGTGTGTTGATTTTTCAAACCAATCAAATTGGTCATAAATACCAATGTCCGTATGGACTTCTGTTCTTGTAGGAATATACCATAAAGACCAATTATCAGGTAATGCAAATATTCCATGTATGAAGTCCTCAGGGGTATTGTCAAGGCACCCTGAAATATAAGAGATACTCCGGGATATTACTATCCCGGTGTATATCTTATATTTCAGGGAATATGAACTTCTGTTATTAATGTGGTGCAAAAATACGCCGAAACACTTGAATATATGCTTCACCATCATGTGAACGTTGAGGTCACTCAAAAAAAAACAACTAGGGTCCATCCTCCTCGCCACAGTGGAGCGCCATAGGCCCACTTATCACACTCAACTACGATGCCACGGCGATAGGGTCACTTAGGCCTACTTCCTCTTTTTTTTTATTAAGGCCACTCAGCTCTTTGACACCACGGACATAGAAGGTTGAAACGGAAAAAGCCTTATGACCTAGCGAATCAGTGAAATATTATGTGATGTTGGTTTATATGCACAAGAAAAAAGTGTCTTCCCCTTAAGCTATTAGAAACAATAGGATTGTGTTATTGGACGCATTCCTAGACAAATTAAATAACATCAAAACATAAGCTAGGATCAAATTACTTATTAGGTATTAAGCTAAATTGTAATCTTATAAAGAATGTACTTACCTTGTACTTACTATATCAATAAAAAAGATTGCTCATAATGCCAATAAACCATGAAAACATAAGTTTAAAATTCTTAACAAGCCAAGATTGTTGAGGTGCTGACAGCTGTTGCCCAGTTTAATATAACTTCAGTACTTATTTAATGCTCTATCGTATCTTGAACGCGAAAACCAGATGGGGCCGTGATTTTACGGCCATTAAGTATGCAACAACGCCATTCCGTCTCTACCGGGGTTTTCCCTAATTTCATAATCTATTAAAGACTTGATTTTGTACCTCAATCCAACAAATATAACAATAATTTAAACTTCTGTTAAAAACCTAATATACCATACCGGATACAATGACGATAAGATACCAATTATTTAATAATTAAAGTCACAATTTTTTTATCCAGTAACAACCATTCTGTCTATAATGTGGGCAATTCATAAAGATCATTAGTTGTTATCAGTTATTGATGATGAAACTGAGTTAATGGTTTCATTACAAACAAACAACAGAAGGAAAATCAGTTAATCGTTACATAATTTTTATTTTTTATTTTATTGATAAGGGACCCCAACAGTGCACACACATAACATTTTAGAAAGTAGGTAACAATCAGTGTTTCAGGTGGGTGTGTACACCAATGATAAGCGTCCATACCACTCACAGTTTCAACAATAATTTATATTATAGTAAATGACAATAACAAAAAAATAATTACCATACCAGCTAACCAATCATATCAGTCAATACACAGGTCTATAACTTTATAATAAATAGAATTTGGAATCGAATGGCTGTTTCATTACGTAACATTATATGGCGATGTCACCATAATTGGAGCACACAAACTCTCGAATACTGTAATATTGTCGGATGACTAGTCGGAATATGTGAAATATTCAAGATTTCTTTTTAATAGCAAATAAATCGTTTAGATTACTTCTTTTAATGTAAATCAAAGCTTTGGTCTAGATTTTAATAGTGTATTGTTAAATACAACGTAAATCTGTCAACAAAAGTGTGGACTAAAAAAGGATTTTTTTAAATCGATTCAACCATTTTCGGGTAATCGGTGAAAGTAATATAATAATAAAAATAACGGACGAATTGATTGTTTCTTTCTTTTCTTTGTTTTAAAGACGAAAGCTTGCATGTGTATTTCTTCAGCGCCTAGCGGGGATTAATAGTCTAAGCCATTTACGCGTCTGGGGTTGAGCAGCCATGTGTATATAATAGGGAATCTCCTCAATATCTATTTGGCGACATTACTAACAATATTGCAAAGAAAGTCAAAGACTGATATGGATCATAAGTATAACAGTTCGATTGATAAAGAATGAGTTTAGTTTAAAAAATAACCAAATGAGAATATTTTTTTCAGTCAGGACTACTTCTTGGTTTTAACAACTTAATTTTATTTGATTTCATTTGTCGAAATTTTTGTTAAACAAAATAAAATATCAATTAAAAAATTAAAATTTTTAACTTGTATTCTGTAACTAAAGTCAAGAGCAAAAAGTGAGTTTATGATATAGGCAGCATCTTCTGAACGTCCTCTATCAGCCAATGTAAGATTTATTTCGAAATCTCCATTCAACATTAAGATACAGCTATTTTTGTCTCTTTGACTAAAATAGGTTTTTGTTAAAAACACAAACAAATAATAAAATTAAAATAACATTTCAATAGAATTCATCACTTAGTTAACTATAATTAAAATACATAATTTATTACCATAATGTCGTTTTTATCGAATTATAAGCGGAATAAGTCGTAAATGACATAGTTTTTTGCGATTTCCCAAAAATCAGCTTTTTTGAGTTAGGTCAGTTTACGATTAAGCATGTAATATGTAGGTATGTAACTGTATTTCATTTCATTAAAATGAAAAAACACATCTAAAAATAATCAATACCCTTTGTTTCGTAAGTTTCCTCTATGTATGAATAAAAGTGATAGCACCGCTACAATAGCTGATATAAGATCTGCCGATCGAGCAAACCGGCGGACCTTCGAGAAAATTGGCCTCGTTAAAAAGGAAAATGCCTTAGCATTATGTTTATTCCGAGAAGACATTTCGATTTCCCGATAAATGTTAATGATGTCTTCTGTATATAGTAATATACAGACGTATATAGTGTAATATTTGGTTTACAAAATCCTTTTACTTTTATGTACGTTACTAAAGGACCCGGCAGACGATATCCTGCCCGAACTTTAGCATGCTTCCTTTCGAATACAGGCGATTATTAAATTTAACGTTTTTTATTGCCTTTACGATCTAGAAAATGTAAACACTAATATACAATTATTCTTCTTAGTTTTATGGTTTAACGGTTTTGATTTAATATAATTAAACCTCAATATACATATAGTATACTAGCTGTACCTACGACTTCCTCCGCGTAAAATTAAGTAAAAAAAAATAGATTTAATTTTAACCTGGATGTCCTATAGCCTGTAGCCTTCTTCGATAAACGCTTTCTGAGAGTATCGCATTTAAGTAAACAAACTCGTCAGCTTTATATATTAGTATAGATATATAGATTGTTACTGCGAGACATTTTTTGTTGTCAAATTTTATGAATGTAAAACAACAGGAAGTACTTTAGAGGTGTTTAGACACCTACAGTTATAGCGCCGGCCGTGCCCTTTCAGTGCATTTAGTTTTAAAAATAAACTTACTGTTAAATAATTTATCTCACAGTTTTTTTAATTTGTAATATACATTATCAAGTTAGAAAAGTTTATTTTGTATTAGTTGACACACGTGATTTCGTCGGGGAGAATTTAAGAATTTTGTTATATCTTGAGTTTTTTTGATTTTTTTTAGCCTATCTTATTCCTTGTAACATTAGCTGTGACACTGAAAATCCCAAAAAAGTTTTTTTTTTATTAAATATTTTTTTTATAGAAACCTAGACCTGATAGTAAGGAACACAATAAAAACAAAAATTTTCCGATTTGTAGCAATCGTTCGAATTAAGTTATGCGCGTACATGCATTTCGTCGGGGTTGCAGCATTACACCGATTTTCCCTCGTATTCATTCGCGGATTAAAGCAAAGTAGTTTAGTTTCTCATGCAGAACTTCAGATAATAGTACATTTTTGGTATTTCACAAATATTATGAGTAATTTAACACAAAAATAAATATAAAACTTAGTAAGAGCTTAATTAAACAATCTTTATTTATCCATAGTCAATAAACATCTTTAAAAGGTCATCAGTTATTACTGCCAGCACTTTAATATATGAAAAGTGTTATCGTGTTGAAAATGTATTATCTGGTTACAAAATTACTCTCCATATTATTCGTATACATCTTGTTTATGTACATGTGAATAATAATTTGTTTCATTACCAAAATATTGATATTTTATCTTTTCGGGTTGCAGCATTGCACCGATTTTCTCTCGTATTCATTCGCGTATTAAAGCAAAGTAGTTTAGTTTCTCATGCATGTCATGGATTTCCGCACAGTAACGCCTATTTCTATCAGTTATTTAAAAACATTATTACCCACTCGAAGAGTAAAATTGAATTAAGTAAATAAAAGGAATTTATTTAACTCGCAATATATTATTATTATTATACCGAATAAAAGTTTTTCTTCTTCTTCAATATTGAAAATTTTGCGCTTAATCAAATCATGTATGAACATGTTCAATGAGTATGGAAATATTATTTTATTTATGACATGTCTGAACAGCTGTAAGGCTATGACATTTATCGATTCGAAGCGAAAGGTCGTCTAACAGGCGATTTTCTAGAAATATCTTGCCTCGCACAACATCTATGCGGAACCAGTTACCAGCTCCAGGGTTTCTGAACCTGTGCCACTTAGAGACCTTTGAGAAAATAACATAAGTAACAAAATAACATAAGTACCAAAATAACATGAGTAACAAAATAACATAAGTAACAAAATAACATAAGTAACAAAATAACATAAGCAACAAAAGAACATAAGTAACAAAATAACATAAGTAACAAAATAACATAAGTGACAAAATAACATATGTTTCTTAAAGTCCGTCAACGCGTCTGCGAAATTTAATTTCTAGTCGAGAAGTTGTTATGAAAAAATTATCAGCGCAATATGAATATTGTGCAGAAAAAATCTCACCTATTTGTGTTTAAGTTAAACACTTATGTGAATCGATTTTCATTGTGTTAGTACATATAATATAATAAATTACTAATTCTTGTATTAAACCTAATAAAGGTTAAAAAGCTTTTGCTATAAGCTATAAAATTATCAAATCTTTAATTAATTGACAGTTCTTTTTTTTTAATATAGTTTCATATTAAATGAAAAAATATAAAACATTTATGGGCTTATTAGTGGAGAACGTCAGGGTAGATAATATAAATTGTCATATTCACGTAAAACTGTTTGCTAAAAAAAAAACTTTAAACATAAGTAAGCAAAAAAAAAACAAAGCCATTATTAACTACATATTCGCTAACGCTTATATGTAGAAATATATGTTTTATATTATGTCTCCGCGATCCCTCTATTTATGGCCCGCGACTGTTTTGTAAGTGAAAGTCTAAACCTTATAAATAAATAATAATTAATTACAATAAACGAGCGCAAAGTTTTGTCGTGATGTACTACAATATAAATAATAGAACACAATATGTAATAAAATTAAGTCTTTTTAATATTGCTTCTAATGTCATGTGATAAATAGACAGATATATGCAAATAATTATTTTACAAGTGTGGTCCGCCAACATTCAATTTCTTAACGATGTGGCCCGCGTGCATTTCATTTTTTAAAGATCTGACCCTTGCCGAACAAAAGGTACTCGATCGTAAAATTCGCCGTTTCAAAAAAGATAAAAGAAGTCATTTATGACTAAAGAAAAATACAATTGATTAATTAAAAGAACAAAATAGTGTCTTTAAATTTTGTCCTTTTCGTTGCGGTTATAAAACCCCTCAAGCTATTCAAGTCTGCCAAAGGGAAGGAGAAGGAAAAATAAAGGAATGTCCTTGCTCTACTAATATTTGAACATTTTTTTAGTAAAAACTCTAACAGTTTTTAAAAAGCGCCACCAGTTTGAAGACAGCGCTTAATTTTCATTTTTAAGTTTATGAAGAAACTTACATGAAGCCGAATTGAAATAAACGCTCAAATAAACGATTCAAATATGAGATCGTATTCACGATGTATCAAAACGAATAGCTAGTTAAAGTGATACATCGTGTAAGATTAAATGAAATGATTTCGCCTTAAGATTTAATGGTTGTTCGGAACGCTCTGTATACTATTACCACCAATTAGTCGATGCAAGGCGGTTTACTTTGATAACGGGCGGTGAGGCGGTTGTAAACAGTAAATTGATCTAAGGCGACCGCCCGCGAGTCGTCACTGGCACCTTGACTATAAGACATCATACGACGCTAATACTTATATGTAGGCATTAAAAAATGATATATTTAAAAAGTAAACTTACAAGACGATACATAGAGAGTTTGTATCACAGTTTTGTTAATGTAAAGAAGAAAATAATGGACGGAAAGAAGCAATGCATTAAAAAAATTGTATAGCTAAAATATCAGCGTTGGAAGCGAAACTATAAGCCCTCATTCGCACAAGAGTTACGAAACCGTTGCATTAAGACCTCATTCGCATGAGAGTTAAAAAGCGTTGCGTTAAATTTTTTGGCGCTTTTTTAGCGTCGTCAAAACAATAAAAATATAGGGTACACGTATATATATAGCGTTAAAAATATAACATTTTTTTATAAAAGGTGTCGCGTTATAAAACCGCTGTCGTATGTATACAAACTTGGGATTTCATAATATGTTCTATTTAAACGCTTTTTTAACGCGCGGTATAAAAGCTCTCCTGCAAATGAGGGGTAAAACTATATATTTCAGTCAAGATTTTCGAACCTTTATGCAAAATTTTATATGAAAGTTTTCTTTAATGTTACCCTAATTACACATCAATCAATTAGCTCCTTTGTCGTTACGATAAACAATTGTCTCACAACAATATAGCATATTATGTTGTATTATAGAGCAGAATAACAAATTTATAGATAAATCTCTTATTAGTGATAATGAAATCGATAGAATCTTAATATTAAACCGGCCAATTAGTTGAGTCTATGTTATGTTGATAGCGTTGACATGAATTATGTATGAATACTAGTTAATTTCGAGGAGATCATGTGGAAATTTCGGATAGCTTTTGTGTTAACGTCGTACGACTTATCGTATGTCGTACATTGTAAAAATAATTATTATGGCAAAGATACTTATAGTGGGGAGGCAAAAATTAAAAATTGCAATATTGCGAAAAGTGAGTTATCACTGATGTTAAAATTTTTATGGTCTTTTAGATAATCGGCTGGTTAGCTTAATTGGCATATGAGTAATTGGGGTAGACGTGGCTGAAAAAAAAATGGCTGCCTTTATTTTTTCAAAAAAATGTATTAAATAAATAATTAATTACATTGGACTATCAACACAAGGTCGTCTGTTCGTAACGGACGTTATAAATAACAGTCAAGGGATACACAATTTTTTAAAATATATAAATACATACTTGTATACATATAAATTAAGACTCGAGGCGGGATTCGAACCCACAAGCCCCGGAGCGGAAGCCAGGGTCACTGCCAACTGCGTAACTGCGATTAAAGTATTATATAAAAATTATATTAGATTTTTTTTTAACGCTTTCATTTGACGATTAAATTCTGAACTGAAATACAATGAACTGAAATGAAAATAATC
Source organism: Charaxes varanes (assembly GCA_024363005.1). Lineage (NCBI taxonomy): Eukaryota > Metazoa > Arthropoda > Insecta > Lepidoptera > Nymphalidae > Charaxes > Charaxes varanes. The sequence continues at coordinate 349,524 of JANCMC010032241.1, forward strand.
GTTCAGAATTTACCAGATAAAAGGAACTGACAACTCAACAAAGATATATGTGTATGTAAGGCCAGTTTCAAAAATATTACACAAGCGAGGTAGAGTTGTAATGTAGAGTAAGGTAGAGTTTGACCTATCGCGGTTTTCATGTAATCCCTACTCCTAGAAAGGCGTTAAAAGTTTGAAACAAACTCGTAACTTTCTTCTTACATTCATAAACATTTTACTTTGCAAACTCCCGATCCCGCGCACTTAATATTTTATACTTTAACACAGGAAATTCTTGTTCTCTTAAAAGTTAACTATTTAACATAAATGGGCCATCAGGCAAGTGTATGGAAAACTTGGTAGAGACAGAAAATAAAAACTTTTAAATAGAATAGTCCAGTATAGAATATTTTCTAAGCTAATAAAAAATATAAATGTGGGAAATATTTCTAGTATCTAGTATGAATTTTAACTTCGATATATATATAGCGATAAGGTGTCAGTAGGCTATTATAATTTTAACGAGCGAGTCGCTCCGTAATTCAGCTCTGTCAAAATATTTGAACCGGTTGAGAGCTGACTCACACGTCTGAATTTTATGTTGAAAGTAGATGCCAACATTAATTTGGTCTTATCGTACGTAAAAGCTGCGTTATGACGCTCTATATTCGCTTTTATTTAAATAAAACGTCACTTATCAGTGAAATAACATCCTTTATAGACTAATTTTACAACCTCTTATAGATGTTAAACTCTACCTAATAGGCGCTTTAAGTGGTTATAAAATTTGTAACAACTTTGAAATTTTTCGGTGGCTATTCATCTTCATAAATAACGAAGGCTAAAATTACGTTCTTGAATTTATGCTTCACGTGTTAGTTATTAACTATTTTTTACATTAGCATTCAGCCGCGACTTCGTTCGCATTATGTGTCTATAAATAAAACCCAATGCTGTAATTTGTTGATTGATGATTTTGATCGTTCGAACAGTTTTTCATTTAGAATCGTACGAAACCGGTGTATCTAGAGGTAGACTTTACAAAGCCGTTTTAACAAATAGTGAACTTATGTGAAATAAATGAATTTTACTCTGATTGTGGTGGTTATAGTATTATGACTCCTTATTTTTAAGGAAACTTGTTAAAGAGACGAGACGAATTTCTTAGCATTCCATGGATTCACCGTGCGGGTGCCGGGTCCATCGCGTTGCAGAGGAAGCCGAAGAAAACTTCGATGTTCTGCATTCACAAATTGGAGAAATCAGCAGCTTTGTAAGTACTCGAATTCTCCGAAATGGTTCATGTCCTTTTTAATTGAACTTTATTTATTTAAGTGATTGTAGAGTAAGACATATTGAGAAACTCTTGTCTCTAGATAACGGAGCAACCAATATATAAAAACACTTTAATGATAACCAAGTATTATTTTGATCATATTTTGATTTTAAAAAATTTTTATTGTATCCCAATTTAACAAAAAATTAAGAAAATTTCGGACAAAATAATATTACTTTGTTTTTGTTATCTATTCGCACACAATTTGAAGAGAAAGTTAACTACAATCTAGTAGTAGGAACAAGGTTTCTATAATACAGGTCTCCTATCACGCTGGTACGAAGTGAATCTCTATTTTAAATTAAGTAACGCACATTTATTGATAATAAAACTATCTAAAGAGCGCATTATTTGTAAAACACTAGACACACTGGCGAGTTTTAATCTAATGCATCCTTTCTTTTTTTTTTGGTGTAGAGAATATTAGGCGTCTAGAATTCTAAACAAAATTCCATCAATAATTGGACAAAGAGATCTAGGTTGTAATTAAACACGAGTTAAAACTTTCCCAGCATTTATTTATCAAATGTATTATTTTTTACTCATCTTTACTATTGTATATTTGCTAAATTTCATTGTTGTTGTTGTCATTAGTTTTCTTTATATTGTACTATACTTCTATTATTTATTCAAAAGTTTGTACGTGAGGTGAACGACAGAGCGCCTCATATCCATAAAGTTAGATTATCTTACGACTAATATCACAAAGTGACATTAATCGGGTCCGACTGTTTTACGTGCCATCCGAAACACGGAGGAGATCAAATATCGTTTATAAACCAGTGCTAGAATGGGTCACCCATCTATCACCCGGTCACAGCAAGAGTAACTTAACCTAGCGATCGACTCAAATATCGACAAATGATTTATTTATCTATTTATTTCTTTATTTATTTATTTATTTATTTATTTATTTATTTATTTATTTATTTATTTATTTATTTATTTATTTATTTCTTAAAAACACATTACAACTGCTATTACAGGCTACGCCCAATGCAACAGTCGATTTTTGACAGCTATCCATATCTCCCTTTGGAGGAAAAATCTTAAATTAATCCAGCATTTGTCATGTGAACAAGGTAAAATATATAAAAATTTTTACATGTATTTATACTAGCTTTATCCTGCGACTTCAACCGCTTTATTTTCTTCAACTTCCTTACAAACTTCCAAACCCTATTTCACCGCTTTCAATTTTTTTAATTTAATTTTTACGACAAAAATTACCCAATATTCATTTTTAAGGTCCAATATACCTCTATACTGAATTTCATCAAAATCGATTCAGCGATTTAGGTGAGAACACGTAACAGAGAGAGTTTCTTTCACATACATACTAATATATAAACCTGAAGAGTTTGTTTGTTTGTTTACTTGAAAGAGGTACTGGTACCCGGACGCGCCGGCCTAATTCGGCTACAAGCATGGCGCTACCTCTAATTAAAATTAAAGTGATGATATAATATATAACCTATAGCTTTCCTCGATAAATGGGTTTTCTAACACTGTAAGAATTTTATAAATGGAAAGAATAGTCTCTGAGCACGTACAAACAAATAAGCTTTTCCGCTTTATATATTATACAGTATAGATCATGAAGTTTTTAAAAACAATGTTTTGGGTCAGTTAATATCAAACATTTTACATAAGCTTTAATCTTAACCTTGCTTTAAATGTGAAATCGATATAACACACCAAAGCAAACCTTTTTCTTTGTAAAATAAGTATTCTCTGGGAAAATATTAAATTATTAAAGTTTTAAAATTATGAAAGTAAATAAAACAAAGTGGAGAAAATTAATATATTTATAACCAAATTAAATTTTTTGCCAAAATGTATCCAATGCTACATTTGTTATAATACTGAACACTGTGTTTTTTGGTAGGTTGTTTATTTATATAGACATTGTTATCTTTCTAATTATTATTATATACCGTCAAAAACTATCATGTCTCATGATATTTTTAAGTACCATGACAACAATTTTGTAAATATTACAGGTTTTTCTTTGTATTGGTAAGCTGAGTAGCACCGCTATTTACTGCAACCCTTAAAAGTACCAGAAACCCTGTAGTTTTTGCGCAAAAATCAATCAATTTAATTTTTTCCCCTAAAATTTCCAAAGGTCACCAGAAAATCTCATCTCATCTTTTCATCCCTAAATAAGACATTAGGTAATCAAAACGACTTCAGTGGATTTTTTCCAAATCGAAAACCTTGACTTCTTTTTTTTGATATGAATAAATGACGTAATTGTATGTTACTCGATTTATTATGATTATACTTTTATGGATTAATTGACATTTCAACTCGGCAGTTCAAAAAAAATATATAGAATCCACTTTAGTATAAACCTATTGAAATTATGATTCTCAATCGCTCAATTAATGTGATGAGTAGTATTCTTTTTGTAAAGAATTCATCTCATCTTTATTCCGTTTACTTTTATTTCCTTCTCCTTATCCCGTTCTTATACCGGGATCCGCTTAAATTGTAGAGTAGTCCTCCGGCCCGGGAGACATTTTGAAAATTTCATTTTGGCCCGCGCTTTAAAGTATTTGCCCACCCCTGCTCTATACTAATATATAAAGCTGAAGAGTTTATTTCTTTCTTTGAACTCGCTAATCTCAGGAAGTGCAGATCCGATTTGAAAAATTATTTCAGTGTTAGATAGGTCATTTATCGAGGAAGGCTATAGGCTATATATCATCACGCTAAGTCCAAAAGGAGCGGAACACCATTGAAAAATATTTCAAAATCGGCGGTTCTTTTTCCCATTTGAGAGCTTCCGCTGCGTGCACTGCGTAAATGGTTAAAGATTCGCAAAAATCATGTACGACAAAATTGTTCTCCTTTAAATGTTCTAAATAAAAAGCTATGTCTGGCTCAGGCGTTAAACAAAACCAAAGAGAAAATACAGATAACTCTGAAACAAATATTGCAGCTAATTTGAAATTTGAAACGAATTGTAGGCATTTTAAAACCATAATGGGCATTCTTAAAGTATTTTAAAAAAGAAACAAAGAGAGGAATTAGCAAACATAGACCTTTTCCAAAAAAAAAACTTTAACTTAACGATTAGGAAATTAGCATATAAAAGGGATCTTTAACTCGACGAAAATCTAAGCCGAATTAATTTTATCGTCTTGAATTTTGCCTTAACGAAATTGTTTTTTTTAACTCGCCTCTGCACAGTCATTAGTGTTTCAATATATCAAGCTGCCAGCGCAAAATGCTTTTGTACATTTCGTAAGGTTGTAGAGATCGTGGGGGTTCCGAGGATGACGTCAGATGGCAACCGGTCATCTTAACTCGCCCCACAGCCAAATCTTCTGCATTCTAAGCGGACCCTGGTACCACTACACCGGGATAACGCTAGGAAGACATATTTGCTACTTTCGTAGGGACTATGTTGTGAACTACATATATAATATAATGGATATTTGAACAATTGTAGCATTGAGAGGACGCTTTATTGAATTTACTATGACAAGCAACAAGGCCTATAACTTATGATGAGAGCTAGCAGCTATTTACGTTGTTACTTCGTGGAAACATAAACATGACTGCGAACGGCCGGCTTTATGTCCGGACCATTTTCAAACGCTCGTTGTAACATTTGCTCGCAATATCTGATAAAAACATCAACGAAATACACTATTTCTTGATACCTTGTGTCAATGAATATTTAAACTGTTCCCGTATTATTCAACGTAATTTATGTATTTGCAAAATCTTCTATCCAATAACAAAAAAAATCATGAGCTCAATGTATGCACAACAATTTACGACAGGCCGTTTTTGTAATCTCTCGCACCTATTTTAGCTACAACATTGTGATAAGAGATATTTATATAATTTAGATATGAAAACATGATTTTCATGACGGTTTTTTTTTGTAAAAAAAAATAACCGCATCACCTAAGTGAAGTTGCTGCAGCTAGAAATAAACTAAACTATGTTTTGGGCGTTTTATATCAAACTTTCACTGTTAGCCGAATTCTTAATAACTGTAATTTAAACTACTATTACGTTCTCGGTAAACTTTCTTTTCCAACAGTTTAAATATTAGAGCCATTAGCCAATCTTCTTAAAATTTGTTAATACCATTTCTTTTGCGGCTTTTTAGGGTTCCGTAGTACTACAAGGAACCCTTATAATTTCTACTCTAACTAACTTATAATTACCTTTAAATACCTTATAATTTCTACTCTAAGGAACCCTTATAATTTCGCTCTGTCCATCTGTCCGTCCGTCCGTCTATCTGCCCGTAAGGTGGTCCCCCCTAGCATTTGCAAACTATTAGACGTAGAGACTTGAAATTTTCCATGTTGATAGAACATGTTGAAAACTCATTAGAAAAATTATTCTGATCGAAATCGGACAACAACTTTTGAAGTTATTTAACAAATACGTTTATAGCGTATCAGATACGGAACGCTTCTATATAAGCGTGTCTTGAAACGCTTTTGGCCATTTTTATTTTTACTCTTTTTAGTCTACTTGGATTTTAGGAATGTGCCAATCATATACCTCTTCGTCGCCGATATTCCTTTAACACGGTATTTTATAAAGAATACGAAGTCGCTGGGTGTTATAACTATATATTTGAGATATATATCAATATCGAAAGGTCATTAAATACGAAATTTCGAAAACCACAGGAGGTACCATGATATAATTTGTCAAAGAGGTAGCTTACACATAGTGCAGGTAGCGTAGACAACCGCAAAGAAAGGATATTGCGATAGCACCAGATTAAGAAGGTCTAAGCGGATAAGGGCTCTCGCAAGTCGCGGGAAGCAGTTAGTACCGAAGATTAGCCTCTGTAACCAGAAATCAGCACCACAAGACGATCCTTATTTGAGTCAAAACGTGCCCGTTGCCTTTAACTAACCAGGCGGGCCACTTAGGCCAAAAGAGGTGTAAAATTATATCACATGTTAACACCATACTCGTATGTTGTTAAATAGATGACCCATCCAATATTGAAATAAACCGAGATTACAATTTCTTCCATACAAATTGTGCACCATATTTTGCACAACTTGAATAAATATACAAAAATACGTCTTTTTATTAATCAACCTTTAGCCACAGTTGGGCAAAGGCCTCGGCCCTCCTAGCCCACTCTCATCTATCCTGAGCCGTTCCAATCCACCTCTTTTAAAAAAATATACATAGTAGGTAAAATCACTGTAATGATTTAAGCTTTTCAACATAGTCTTTTGAGGATTAATGATCAGAAAAATGCATTTTCAAGCTTAGACACTAACACATTGTTTGAATAAGTGCGCTATTATCGCGAAAAACTAAAAGTACATCATCGAATGATTTAATGTCGTAAGTAATACAGATAGCTAAGAATTGAACAAATATTACATCATCTGAATAAAGAACTAATATTGCACGTCAATCGCTAATGGGGACAATTGGATGGATTGTTTGAACAATTTGCGTGGTACAGACGGGCACGCTAACTCATTAGTCAATAAGTATGGAAAATTTTACTTGGTCGGTCTGGATAAAACTACCGACAAGCCACCACGTCCAATCATGAAGATACCACAAAAAGTTGCGGTAATTATGCAGTTAGAGGCATTTTCTCAAAAATGCGTAATTTGGTTTTTTCTTCTTCTGGAATGATGAGTGAAATTCCGTCGGGGGAGATTGAATTTTTTTTTTGTTTTTTGTAAAGTTTTCGAGTTATGAATGCTACGATAACCAATATTTTGGCGCAAAGCAACCAAAGCTTTGCGATCGCTGTGGAACAAAAAAAAAACCGCGAAGCGGGCAGTACGATCGCTGCGCGATTACCCATTTGTGGCATTCATAACTCGAAAACTTTACAAAAAAACCTCTCAGCCTCCCCTGACGAAATATCACTCATTAGAGTGCAAACAACAACTACGCGAAAATAAAATACAAGAATAAGAATTTTTGGAAAAAGTTTGGCATAATTATTTATTTACTTATTTATACGCTATATTGTGCACCATAAAAAAGAAATTAACACATTAAACAAGCAAAAAAAATTACCACAGTTCCTAAATGCGAACATTTCCGACACTTATTTTATTCTATTGTGTCATCGCCCTTTTTTTCCTAACTTCGCATTGTTAACAATAATAGCTATTTGAAGGTAAAGTTACAATGTTTTTTGTTTTATCAGGGACAATGCATTGAATTACTAATATAAAATTGAATTTATACAGTACAACAATTGAATGTTAATTCTTACCTTCGTGTTCGCTTCCTAGTGGTTCATACAAGTCATAGGTTAGGGTTGATTTGTCCGGCAATATCAGGGATATGCGACCGCCAATGGGCCAAGGGCACCGTACTCGCCCGATGAGGCTATGTAGGATGGTCTGGACATGGCCGCTGAAGCCCCATAATCGAGTTGGTATATACCTTTAACAAAGGACAAACGATGATGTAATTTTTCATTACATCTTATTCAATAGGCATTGTTTTTTCTAAAAGAATATTAGGAATACTTTTTAGGTACGTCTAATATACTCTTTTTCCCCTCCTACTAAGATTAAATTAAAAGCTTGTATTAAGAGTGGATGCGACAATACCCCAACGCCGGTGGGGTTTGAACCGGGTATCTTGCGGATTTCAGTCCATACCTTATACTTTTGAGCTATTGAGGGTCTAAAATTTGGTAATTCAAGTAATTAAAAGTATTTCCGTTTGGAGATGGTAAGGATAATAATTTTCGATAATTTTAATCCCCATGCTTTATACAAAAGTGACACCTTATTGAATTTTCCCGTATTTTTGCTTTTTTTTAAAAAAAAATGTCGAAATTGCAACTTTAAAAACTTTATTTAAAAAAGTATCTAAACACAAAAAACACTGGTTCATTACCAATATTAAAACACAATTATTGGTCTAAATTTAAAAATACGAGACAGAAAACAATATTTCAATATTATTTTGAGTCTTGTCACAAAAATGCCTTAAAAACATAAAATGTATAACACCTAGGAACTTATTTCAAAGAAACTGAAAAACAATAACCACAAAGGAAACTGGTGAAAATTCGAATAGGAACACAAATGAAATGTTTTTCAATTAAATTATATTAAAATCAAAGAGTATCAAAGGCCGCAGAAACATTTGTTGAGGTCTAAAAGTTTAAATTGGATATAATTGAAATTGAGAAACTAAACACAAGTATTCTCAATTCATTTACAATAAACAAGTACTTAGATTCCATACTTTATTGAGGGCAAAACTTCTAAAGAGAAATTTAATTGTTATTGAATTTTGGGTATTTATTTAACCCTTACTTTTAAACTGTCCAATAGTAAGTGCGATAACAAAAGGTAAATCCTTATATGATGGAATATATATTTAAAAAAAAAAACTTTTATTGGCTATATAACAACAAAGGTTGTTAATAAACTATTATGAAGTCTTTTAGAAAGCATCTGTCCTATAAATTTGTATGAGTGTATAAGAGAATTATAACAAAAACTTAATAAAAAAGAACATAATAATGATATAGAAAAAACTAAGACACATTGTGTGTAACATATAAAGAAGTCGTTAAATTTTAACACCATTAAATTATTGTCTCTTTTTTGTTCTACTCATTAGCAGTGAAGAATTTTTATAGTTAAGTATTTTCTTAAGTTTTTTTATCACATGCAAAAATTAATATCAGTTATAAGAATATATCTGACATTAATTATAAAAGATAGTTTATGGAATATACAGGGTCGCTCACGAAAGTTCTATTTCTGAATAATCTTATCGATAGGCATTGTAACTTGCAAACTTTTTGACTGTTGTATAATATCAATGTAGGATCCTTTAAGCCTACACCTGGGTCGCAAGACCAGGCACTGCTATGGTTACTTCCTCTGCAATACGAGGGACCCGCACGGTCAATCCATGGAGCATTCCTAAGAAATCAATTTTACATTTCAACTTTAAGTGTATATAAATGTATGGAAGACAACAAGCGAATCAAACCTCTATTGTTGAAACACGCCCACCGCTGATGTACCTTTATATTCATAAATTGTAGAAATTAAAACCAAAAACATATTAGTACAATAAATCCTACATTTAAGTATATTTAAATATTCATTATACAAGTTGTAGTGTATACATGGAGGAGGGTAGTTGTTCATAAGACTATAAATACAGAGACAATCGGTTATGCGGGGGAGTTCTTAAGCATTACAGATCAAGGTTGCTGCAATGTTTAAAGAAAAATGTACATGTACAATATTTCAGTTATAAATTACAATAAAACAATTTTTCATAAATATCATCCAAGTGAATTTAATTGTAATATTTACAATACATTTTCTGTTTCTAAAAACTTTGATTAAGATTGTTAAAATTTCTATTAAAGTTTTTATTTAAAATTATGAAAGGAAAGCAGCAGTTTAAATTTTTTATTGGAATATTTTCAATTTTAACATGCAGCATCACATAGCTTTTGACCCCCTGCCCGTTCTCAGAAAAAGTGATATTTTGGATTCTTGGGGTTTAAGCCCCCCCCCCCCCCCCCCCTTTAAAAATTGCGCTGGGGGCCTGGCTTTTTTGAAATTACTCATTTTATATAGTAATTATCTGTATTTAGACTAAAAAATGAATTAATATAAGCACCATAAACAACCCGTTGTTTGTAGAAAAGAAATAGACACTAGACCTTTTGTAAAAAAGACGCATATATACATAGAACAACAAATCTGTGTAACATTCTTGCAATTTAGCTACAAACGTCTGGGATACGTGAGATCTCGAAACCCCTCGGGGTTTGATGGAGACAAACGAGGTAAAAAGTAATACAATGGTGACAGGCAAATTTGGTTTAATGTCTTAAAAGCATTCCGGTTTCTTTTATTCGAAATAGAAACGATGTATCTTAGAAGGAATTGAATATAAAAATAATAATCGTGTGTTTTTATTACGTTAATAATAATTCGACTTCTAATTGGCTAAAACAGTAAATAAATAAGTCATTTTTTATATTTAAAATCTTTTAGAAAAAGAAAAAAATATTAAAAATAGCAACACTATGAAAGCTACCGCCAGAGCGAGTACCTGAAAAAATATTATATTTTAATTTAATTTATAGAAAAATATGAGAAAAATTACAGTAGCACTTTAATTATTTATCACAAAAATGAATTCCAGGTTAAGCTAAGAACTGACCTGCATTTAAGCATTTGTGTATTAATTTAGATACATTTTTACTTTGTAAGTCGGGCCTTATTTTGGGTCGTACTTCATACATAAAACATTTTGTACCTTATTCTGCCAACTTCTATTTTTGACACACTGGCTCTGCTTGGTGATAAACTGCATTATTGCCTATTCACAGTTTCCTTGTTGAAGTTTAATAATATATATCGTTTTAGTCGGTATTGTGAATGAGCCATAAAGTAAGGAGTTCATTTTCGAAATCGCCATAATATAATTATGCATAACTGCCTTTAGAGATAGACTAAATCTTTTGTATTTAATACTCGTTCGTTAAAACATCAAACTTGTATGGATCAACTGTGTTTCTTTTGTTCAAATTGTACAGTGAAATTATTCGATACTTTTTTATGTTACTTGAGTTTAGAGAAATTACTCTGTAAAGAGTGAATGTCTTCTTGTGATACATTAAGTACTTTCACTTTACACAGCGATAATAAAAGTAAGTATAGAAAACTGAGTATAAATATGTACTAATATGCCTACAAGAGTAAATAAAACGTTGTTCAAGTCTAAGTATTTCAAGATATTATGGCGGATATTTGGACGCTATATGGAAGGGAACGGCATATTTTTCGACTTAACAGGCTTCGAGTTATCGAGATTCCACTGTGTTTTGTTCAGAGATATACACAAATAGTATTAAATTTTAAAATCCATTCGTTCAAAACGTTCAATCACTCACCAGTTAAAGGTGCAAACAACCTGAGTTATATGTTTAAAACATTTTTTTTTTAATTATAGAATATTGTTACAGAGTTAAGAAAATAAAATTTACTAGGTTAGTCATTTCTAGTTTTTTAACAGTTGTTTAACATATAACGTTTATCCGTTTGTTGAACTAATGTAGCAGCGACCTCCAGTACATAAAAGTGATAGTTTTTATGAGTAAAAATATAATTATCACCCGAGTGACAAATGCACATTATCTATTTTCTGCGTATTTTATGTCTTTTGTTTTATAGGATAAAACTTAATAGCTTTAGAATAACGAATTTTCACTACAAGTCCACAGTCATAGTCCTATGATATCCACATTTAAGTTAAAAAAAAAACAAAAAAAACAAGTGATACATTATTAATAAATAATGTTAATTGTGTTTTATATACATTACATTTTTCTTGGATGTCTACTGATTGATTTTACTCTTTGATTAACAAACAATATTTTTATTTATTGAATATTTTTGTTTATTGAACTTTGAATTATGTACATTTTAATTTAATTGAAACTAATGCAGTATTTAAAATTAAATTTTATAATTGCATAAGACTGCAAAAAAAGTCGGGTGATGTTTTGGTTTTTTTTTTGAATAAGTCTTATGTATTTATCTAAATATACAAAACTAAAAAATACAAAAAAAATCCAAAACGCAAAATTTTATTATGGTGTGGTTTTTTTGGTTAACTTGAAATCATAAGTTGTAGTATATACAATTTTATTACTATAGTGTAGTATATACTACGTCACCTACTTTTTAGGCTTTTTCGCGTTATCACAACATGTTTGAAAAATTATAATTTACATCAGTCACTTAATACACTAAATATACAGATTAAAATAGTTTGATTTTATAGTATCCCGAGATTAGCGCGTTCAAGCAAACAAAGAAATAAACCCTTCAGCTTTATATATTACACGTATAAGCATTGTGTAACTCTGCTGAGTCCCATGAGTGTTAAAAAAATTCCATCTTCTATACAACAAGAACTATATGAGCAAGGCAAAGATTTTTTTTAAAGTTCAGTCGCAAGTATTTTATTTAACTAAAGCATTCTAAAAGATATAAAGTTTGTCACCATTATTAATAACCAATGATTTAATTTACATAATATATGTATACTCCTATTGACTAATATTTTGACATTCGCTTTCATAATCGATAACTAGTTCCACATTACTCATAGCTTTTAGCATAATTTTCGAATAAGTAGGTCATTAATTTGAGTTGACATTAAAGTATGGTGGCGACTTTAGAGAGGAAGGTTTTGTTGTGTATAAGCTGCTTGCCGACCATTTAGCGAGGTTGCAAACCTTTTCGTAAAAGCAGGTGATGATATCTTTTGTTTTATTGACATATAAAATTTGGTGAAGGTGAACAATCTTTTCTTTTAGCATTCGATTTATTAAATTAACTCATAATAATTGATGGTGTGGTTTAAGGAATAAACACGCTAATCTAGAATTAAGGGACTTGGTAGGCGAATGAAATATCCTACAATTTTATTAATATACTGCGTTATATAAAGAAGCTTGGCGCTATCATGTCACTAACGAGATTTAGTCACCAACGAGAAATTAAGAACTGTTGCCTATTTAGAAAAAAAAAACATTTCCTGTCGTCAAAATTTTCAAATATCAAATTTCTAATTTGACAGAATTCTGGTGTAAAATCATTCAGCGTAACCGTTAAGAAGTTCAGTGACATACAAATGTAAAGAGAAATATACATATATAATGTAAAATACAGAAACATGATTTAAAACACAGCTAAATTTTAAAGCTATATAATGTGACTTAAAACAAACAAAGCGACGATTTTATCCAAACAGTGAACCAAACGGACTGTTTAAGTAAATAACTGCTAGACAAACGCTTTATAATTTATATCCTGAACATTATTTCGTTGATTCTATTACTGGAATTGTGTCGCATTCCTTGGGAAAGATGAATTTCGGAACTGCTGAATAAATACAAGCCGGCGACGTCAAGCGTTTGTATAGACTTAAAGACAACGATACGACTACGACACAGCGTGGTTTATAAAAGTCTTCGTCAAGTGACTTTCAATTACTATTATTCTCAATAACACGATTAGCAAAAATTCTGTAGCTGGAAATAATTTCGTTGTACGAAACGATTTTTAAACGATTTGATTTCGGCAAATAGGTTTCGGCACTTATTCGTAATTTGTACCTTTAACTTTTGCATAAAAATAGAATCCTAGTAATAATGCTAGTTATTGTTAGAATATATTTTGACGTGGTACTTTTATAACTTATAAATCGCGCAATGAAATGTACATCGTTAGCTCCTCACCTCGTTAACATGTCCTCTAAGTAACATGAGCTATAAAGAGAACAATTTAAGATGTGTGTGCTTGTAACGAGAGGCTATGAGTACATAAATGTGCCCCGAATCACAACACATTGGTTCGTGTCGTATCGATCCCGTGTCATATCGTTTTATGTAAAGGGCACGTTACACCCGGACCTTTTGTAACGTGCTTGACAAATTAACGCTGCTGGCAACGTGACTTTTGCCGATTAAATAGAGATCTTTTCTATCTGAGAACTACTGTCTTTCGTTTGTTTCCTTTGCCTTTTTAATGGCAAAGCCGACTTAGAGGGATTGACATTCGTGGTGACGTCATAGTATGACAGCTGTCGTATGTCGTTATAATTTTCTACATCCATAGGATAATAAATATAGTTTACGCGACAACACTCGTCTTAGTAATGAGTAAAGTCCTCTTAGTCCGTTATTGGAGTGTTTAGGGGTAATAATTTACTTCTTGTGATGTACTTGTCCCGTACTTAGTATTTATTTTATTTTTTGTTTATTAGAGGAACAAACAGTAATTACAATACTTACGAGTCTAATATTATATAAGAATATGCCTATACCAGTAAAGTTTCTACTTGAAATAACTTATACAACTACAGGAGCAGTGAAAAATAAAAAAAAAGTAAAAATACAAATTGAACAAAAATCTCTACTGCAGACAGAGTATCATCTACATTAATGCATTCATTATTTATATCAGAAACTAACAGCCAAACAAATAAACGCCTCAATTCAACTAAACAGCAACGCAACGCAACGCAACTAAATGGACAAATAAACGCTAAGATGTCCAAATTTCGGTCCGTGTTATGCTACAATTTAGTACATGACCAAAAGAAACTCATGACTCAGGTAAATCGCATACCTATCGTCCGCTTGTTATATTATACATAAATTCAGTTCATAGAAAAAGGATACAATTTTTAGGGCTCTGTTCCTAAAGTCGACGACGGTGAAGAACTGATGGGGCTCCAGAATGTCAAGCAGATGATGCGGCACCAGCTCTCGCTCTTGATGAGAAGCTTTCGCTGTCACTATGTCCAGCCCTTTGTAGATCTGAAACAAAGGAATAATATTAGACTAGCTGAAGCCCGCGTCTTTGTTCGCGTGGTTTTGTTAAATTTTGTGGGTTATCAGTTTTTCCCGTGTCACTCCTTGTAACATCAGCTATCTGTCAGTGATAGTTCCGTCGCAATTGGTCCAGTCGTTTCGGAGATTTCCCGGAACAAACTGACAGAAAGCCAAAAATGTTTTATACGCATCGTGTATATAGTCATATGCAAAAAATAATAATTTGTACATCACAAACAGATACTTCGATTTTATTTATATTATGTATATATAACTTGCTGTACTCCACGACTTTGACCGCGTGGACCATCTTTATCACTGAGGAGTATGAAAAACAGATAGTAGGCGATTCTCAGACCTGACCAGACAGACGATACTGAATATGAAAGAAGAAAGAAAGAAACTTTATTCAGTCATAAATAAACAACAACACTATATCTAAAAACTTAAGTCTACTACACACAAAAAAGTAAAAAAACCACTAAGCAATATCTAAATATGAATATAAAATTTTACAAAAATCGGTCAAGCCGTTGCAGAGGAGTTTGGTAACTAATATTGTGACACGAGAAATTGAATTGTAAGATTGACTCTCTAGCGCTTGATGCTTGGTTATGATGCCCTGATACCTTAATCTTGTTTGACAAGCTTTATGCTTGGTTTGAGGTTAAACTAGAAATACCTAAAAACAAGAGTGCTAGTCTTTTTTTAAAGATTACTAGGAATAGAGTACGTGGAGTATGTCTTTTATCGCCCCTGCAACTAAACATTAAGTTCGTTTGGAGTGGGTAGATGCTTAGTGGAGTTAAACTACAAACTTTCTATAACTAAGCCTCATCACCGAGACGCCATGGCGACGTCGCCGGCTACGTCGCCATGGATATCTGCGGTTGAACAAAGTTTCACGTTTATAATATATGAAGGATTTCTTGACCTATAGTGTGTATATGGATATTTTATTTTATATCACGAGTTTTATGTCACGAATGGCTTATTAGATAAGGTCATTCAAGAATTATAAACAAATACAAAATTTCTTGGCCACATACTTACATAAAATATGAAATAATTATTTTTCATTAGGTTAGATTATGGTGATTATTAAATTATAGAGAAATTATTTAATTATATTATGGTGGAGAATTGGAAATTTTCATTTAAAATAATACGAACATGGATCCAAAATCAGTACGATTCGGACTAGAAAATCGTTAGGACCCTCGAGCAATGGAATGGGACAGTATACATTCTCGGTTCTTGGTAATCGTCAGACCCTTATCAGACAGGGCATCTTAAAGCAAATTGTATAACTTGTAATAACATCATTTATTTATTTATTTTTTTAACTCTTCAACTGTATATATTAGTATAAGACATAAGAGTATAAGATTTGTTAAATGCTTTTTGGTATATAAATTATTTAAAATTAATTTATATAGCAAGTTCTATGTATACAATTTCATATCCAGAAACCTCTCATAAGTTTGTGGGGATATGCCATTATGTAAAACAACGCAGCTATTGTTAGCTATTAACAAAAGTGACTTCTCTTTATGATGTTTTTTCTCAATCATAGCGTTATCCGGGTCTAGTACCTGGTTGAGTTAAGACGACCAACTGCCATCTGACATCATCCCTGGGTGACTACCGACGCCCATGGACAACTGCAACACCAGAGGGACTGCAGATGCGTTGCCGGCCTTTGAGAAATGTGTATACTCTTTTCTTCTATTTCTATATTATTTGCTTTTAAAATTGTTTACTTAATTTGTGTAAGCATATATATCTAAATGAATTGATTATCTCTCCTTTTTTTTTTTAAACTAGTCACGGATATTTCTCTAATCCACTGAAAATAAATATAATTTCTCGATTTCGGGAGATGTAGCGTTGACTTTACTTTACTATGTTTAAGAATATTTTTTTTATATAGAGATTGTTGTTTTTGATTGACTTGAAAATTGAAGTGATAATTTTTGTCTTTGGACTTATGTATATTTATGGTGTTTGAAGAAATTCAAACAAAGTTTTAGCTACCTTAGATGTCAGCCTGGACAAAATTGATTGCATTATAAAATTGATGTTATGGAGCTACATTTAGTCATTTTTTTGATCTGAATTAAAAAACGTGCAGTTTCTATTACTGAGATTACTAAGTGAAGGCAAGTCCGATTAGAAAAAACCTTAGGATTAGTTTAGGAATGCCTTATCTTGTTTGTTTGAACACATATTTTTAGCAATTAGTTTTTTGTAGTCTAATCTCTTAAAAAGTGTCTAGAGTTTTGATTTTGGTAACAAATTTTCAGGTCTAGGAGACATAGTGATGCCGGGACTGTTACTGTGCTTCGTGCTAAGATATGATGCCTACAAGAAGGCAACCCTCGTGTGGACGTGCCTATCTCGCTCGCTATGTTACGTACTAGTGCCAGCCAGGATCAGTCCGTCCGACGACGTCCACGATCGAAAACGCCGCCATACCGTTCTTGTATCATCTGTCCGTAACAGCTTATGTGGTAATTAATCACGTAGTTTACTGATTACCTCTGTGCCAAATGTGCTTTGTGCTAAATAGTGAAGTTTATAGCAAAGAAAAAGGAAAGACTTTCATACAATTTATTCGAGACCTCTTTAGACCCCCTCTTTAGTCCGGTCCTGTCGCAAAATCCATTCTTAGCGGACGCCTACTAAATAAAAACCACCTCCCTGTCGAATTTCATTTTTGTACGGCCCGCGGTTGTCGACATTCCGTGTTAGGTGACCTTATTTAACGCTGCCACATTGGTGAACTTTTCGTTTGCTTTTGGGCATACTCATGCATTATCGTGCTGTGCTTATGACCTGAATTCATATTTTATTTTTCTATCGACTAAATACTTGTATTTAAGTAATAGTTTTATATGTAAATCGATTTTATTAATTAAAAAGCTACGGCATGTCTGTATGTTTTGTCAAATCTTTTGATAATAATTATTATTGTTCGAAATATCTTACTTAACACTATATACTTGTAAGTTAAAAGTAAGATTTATATGTTATTGTATGTAAACCTTATTTAAACGTAATTGCTGTGCATGTTAGGTGCATTAAATAACACTCAAGTTCGCCAACTGGGTTAAATTCGGTCAGAAATCTTTAGTTTAAAGATTAATATGTATGTATGTAATGTAGCTGTTTGTTTTTTACAATAAAGAAAAAAATAATTTTAAACTCTTGAGCAGATTTTATAGACATTATTTTGATAAAATCAATAATGCAAAAATGTTAAGATCTTATCAAACGAATACTTACACAACACAAAAAAAAATGCACCAGTTATAATACCAGTTATTGCTATTTTATATCTATTAATAAGTAATAAGGTATTGTAATAATAGCCCGCAAAAATTTTACAAATGTTAATTGCATTAAATTTTAGTTAAAAACTTGAAATTGAAAAAATGTATTTAAACAAGTTTTTCATCGACTGTAGATAAGCTGTCGGATCGACTATATACGATGTTTTAGGAGATGCCTTCGTCGTTACAAGGGTTATCTAACACTGAAAGAATTTTTCAAATCGGACCAGATTAGCGCCTTCAAGAAAATAAACAAACACTTCAGCTTTATATATTAATATAAGATTAAGATCTGAAATAAATAAAGGTCGAAAACAAAAATACATAATGGTAGTTAGTATGCTTAAGCAATGAGCTACTATCTCAAATGCCAACAAACACCTTTTTGAAGCGATCTTAATATGATTAATCGTCGATCCCCGAATCGCTGATCTTTGTGCTGTTGCACTTACCACTAGTTTAAGGAATTTCTAGTATTATTCTTTAAAATATGCAGTAACTTATACTTATATATAGAATGACAAAGAACCTTTCCAGTGTCATTGGCATCGATTTTGATCATTCTTTTTTTATTTTGTAGCTGGTTCTTCCCGCGTGGTCCCATTTCTATTTGGTCTAATTCTGACTATTTTAAGTTGTTTTTTTTTTTAATTTCCTAATCACTATTATGTTTGAAAGGCTGTAAATATTCTATCGTAGGAACTTTTGGTACAATTTGAAAAATTTTTTCAGTGTTAGACAGCCTATTTATCGTTGAAGGCTATAGGATATAACATCACGCTAACATTGAATCTATTTTTTACCTAATTTTATGCGGACGAAATCGCGGGCGCAGCTGGTTACTTATATACTAGAGGTCGCCAGCTGGTTAAAGTTCGGAGAAATCTTTATTTACGTATCACATGCTTAGAACAACGATATTTCTCAACTCAAAAACATTATAAATATCGAATTCGATTAATGGAGTATCGCAAATTTTTTCCATTATTTTCACCAGATTTAAGTTACAATTTTTGTACGTAGTTACAAAGTCTTGTAGCTAAAATTAATAATTATATTAATGTAATTATTATTAAATAATTACAGATAATTGAACTCCATCTTAATTAAATGATTACAATACCATCGTACTATAATTTAGTTACAATGTTTTTTTTTTCTTATTAATAAGAAGTGATATTTTATTGCCAATAAAAAAAGGTCGGCAATGGAATACCTCACAGTTCCAATCCACTCTTGAACGCGCTCATGCCTAATTATTTCGAGAAATAGAGGGATTTTTCTGCAAACTATCTACAACTTAATTTAGCGATCGACTCAAATGCCGACCACTGATTAGGCCACGACCTCCTCTTTTACATTAAATAACTTCATTTTTTCTAATTCTTTGCTACTGGTCAGCAGAAAAACGAGCGAAAACTTTGCACTGGTTTTCACTCGTTTTTCTGTATTGACACTCGAAACAATACTGCCCACAAAACCTTAACTGCACTGATTTTCTGCCGCGTATATAAAGACGCATGTTTCATCTTCAAAAGATAGACTCAACAAAACTAATTCTTAAAGTGCAAGAATTTGTAAAGCTTCCTATGAATTTCAAAATACTGCTGATCATATCAATAAACGAAAATATGTATTGGACTGCGTAAAACAAGCATGAAATGGCCCGACAATAAGAAAAATGCGTCAATTAAAAGGGAATATAAAATTTAATGGGAATGCTCACTTAATTAAGCGTATCGATGCAGCCCGTTGATAACTTGTATTAACGAGGGATGCCTCCCGCATTGTTTATGTTACGTGTAAAAAGGTTTAACAAAGATATTGATTAAGGCAGTGTTGCTGCTGAAGGTAGGCTGCAATAGAAAACAAATAGTTTGGAAAACAGTGTAGAAAGAGAGTCATTAGCGTTAAGCGCCATCTCTTAGAAGAAGCTTTAAATACTAATACGGTAATATTCCGCTATCTGGTATGTCCGGCTGAAATTAAGTTTTTTGTTAATTACATATAAACGATACAAAATTACACGCCCATTTTCAAAAGCAAACAGCGCACCGTAATTCTAAACCTAATAAAAAAACATTCACGTGATAAGTTGACTGTTTCGAGAGTGTTCTTGCTGCTGTTGTGCGAGTATCATAATCAAATATTTAAGACTAGCGATCCACCCCCGGCTTCACGCGAATGCAATGTAGATATGCAAGTATTATTCCGGAGCCAGACATAACTCAAAGTGTTTGTATATTTTTCTTCTTGAAAACTACAAAACTTTGCGCAGCTACACGAAGTCCCCGGCCGCAGTACATGATCATTCAAATGAAGCTATTTCTGGCTCCGGCAACATACATATAAACCTTCCTTTTTAATTACTCCGTTTGATGAAAACCGCGTTACCGAAAAAAGATCAAGGCGTACAACAACGGGACCTGACTGAGTTCTAGGTTTTGGATGACCCTTCGCAAACACCTTTAGCACCAGGGCTATCTTCATCTCAGTGCGCCAGTCAGCGTAGCGGCCTGTTACATGCCCGTTCTGGACAATATCTCGATATTTGCATACCTTACATGCATCGGTCCTCATTAAGATTAAAATCAGTATTTATTGGCATACCTTATAACCTTAACCGTTAATTAAAGCGATTTAATAGCTGCAAACGGGTTTTCTGCTTGAAAGGCAGTTAAAATATCATAGAGCTACATTAGTTTCGGCCAGAACACCTACAGGCTACTGTTCCCATCGTATATCGTGTATGAAGACATAACTTGTCATTGTACGGAAAGCGGTAATAAATTTTAACTCCATTTAAGCCATAAATTGCGATTAGCTGCGTTAAATTCCTGTTACTGTTTACCGTCAATGCTGAAGGCGTTATAGTCCATAATAATTAATTCCTGTGTGGCATCGCTCGGGGTAACTACGTGTTTTATGGTCACTTTAGTCTTTACGACTTTCCAATTGTTTATGGTTACTAAAACTTGAACTTAGTCTAGTATTAATGGACTGTTGTATTGATGGCGTTATTGAACTTTGACTTTTTCACATTAAGATTTTGTATTCTTCATTATTTTGTTATTAACCAAAAAACATAAAATAACTGACTTTACAATCTCTGTACTGTAAAACCAACTGGTTTACTTACGTTAATTTACGGCGATAACGCTGAACGCTTACGCCGATCGTACCTCTTTATTACTTGTTCCGCGGTCTAGCTTCCACGCTCGGTTCAGTCGGAACGTGACACTTTTCCGTAAGTGCAGCCTGCCTTCATCGATTTAGAAGACGTTGGCACGTCAGAATGGATAGAAAAAGTGCGCTCGCTGCTATAAGAATCAGTTTTTAAGTACACCGTGCTAAAATTATCCTATTTCTCAGCAATTATTGTCGTTTTAACTCCATTCGCTACAGAGTGCTTAGTGCGAGTTTTCTATCTTTTACGCCTTGGTAAAGTTTACTTAAATTTGTATGGAGATTGATCAGTGCCGCCTTGCGGTAACGTTTTAACACTGACCAATCTTACCAAATTGAATTAAACGTTACTAACGCGTAAAAGTTAGAAAAGCATGAGAAGCTAAACTACTTTGCTTTAATCCGCGAATGAATTCGCGGATTAAAGCAAAGTAGTTTAGCTTCTCATGCATGTCATGGATTTCCGCAAAGTAACGCCTGATTCTATCAATTAAAGTTAGAAAACTCGCACTATAAGCACTCAGTTCTAAACAAATAATTATAATAAAGACTTGTAAAAGGAAACTCACTTGCGTAAGGGTCAAAAGATGTCAAGAGCTGTTAGGTGGACAATTGTGTTTTTGGGTCGGCCTGTGTGTGTTCTTTATTAGTATTCCCTTTGTTTTCTAGTCACGGAATGGTGCGACTACTTTTGCGAAAACTTGTTGGACTGTTGTTTTCTTTTCTTTCATTAAATGCACGTGGCTTGATGTTTTCTCTTATTATTCTTTAATATTATTTTGAATTATTAGAATAAACTGTTTTAAGGTTGTTTTCTTCTTACACGCGTTCATATGTGTGTAAGCGTAACCAACATTAAAACAGTTTATTATTTATGTGTATACTCACGCACACGGGCTCACAGCACACACACACACACACACACATACAGTTACGCTTTTTAATTACGTAATTTTAATTTATTAATTAATGTAATGATTAATTGTGTTTAAAACATGTCTACGTATGCATTAATAAGATTTATGAATTGTTAAATTTGTATCACCATTCTAGTAAGGAAAATCTAACTGCTCTCTGTATTATTAATGCTTAGTTAAATATTCATTATAATTAAGATTAAGACTATTTAGGAGCAGGGGTAACACCATATCACAAATTCCATTGTTTACTTAAAAAGTGGTGCCAACCACTGTTAAGAACTTATAATGTTGTGGTTAAAAAATGAACATTATTATTTATTTATTTACGGTTTTATTTATTTATTTACGTTTCAAATTGTATACACAACTGAGGTAAATTACATTAAAGAGTTTGCTTCTCTTTGAATCGGATACTAATTTGTTAATTAGTATCCGATTTCTTAATTAATTGAATACAATAATTCCTTAGTTAATTCAATACAATTTGCTTGTAACTATTAACGATTGATCAACTAACTTAAAATGTTAACCGAGCGGGACTTCTAAATACGTCAAACGTACTGATAGGTCCTTGAAATATATGTTGCATACTGGAGCAAGTGGGATGTATAAATTCATCCTATGCATTTTTTTAAAGCATACATTTATTTTAAGATGCATATAAGGGGATAGCTTAAACTTAAAAAGGCAGAACTCTGAAATTCTCAAGGTGGTGGTTTCAAACTACGGCCCCACTGGACTCTCATAGTCGCTAACACAATTTTGGAGTTTACTCTTTAAAAATCTATTTTGCGTATGAAAATCTATAGTGAGTAAAATCAAACGTTATTTACAGTTATTTTTAACTAAAATAAGTTTTTAGTTCATTATTTGTTTGTCTATTACAAACAATTAATAAAATATCATCAAAATAACATTTCAATATCATTAATCACATTATTAACTATGATTAAACTAAATAATTTCTTACCATGTTGACCTTTTTAACGAATTATAAGCGGAATAAGTCGTAAATCGTTTGGCATTGGTGTGCGTGAAAAAATAAAACCTTCATTTTAATAATGTAATATTTTAATAATGCATAAAAATATTTTTATTCGCACGCCCTTTTATATATCTATACTAATATATAAAACTGAAGAGTTTGTTTGTTTGCTTGCTTAAAGGCGCTAATCTCAGGAACTACTAGTCCGATTTGAAAAAATATTTCAGTGCTAGAAAGGCCATTTATTGAGGAAGGCTATAGGCTATCACGCTAAAATTAAATCTGTTTTCTTTTTACCTAATTTTACGCGGACGAATTCGCGGGCATAGCTAGTAAGCTACGATTGTGCTAAATTTCATACTAGTCCGTCCGCATATTTTTCGCCAAATGGTACCGAAAATTTTTATCCTTGGTCCTGGCATATTGGAATCGCTTTTACCTTGAGTAAAGTTCATTATAATTAACATCAGATGTGAAAAATCTTCCTTCCTACTTTCTCTTTCTTTAGAATAAGATGGCTTTTTATAGTACTGTTGTCAAATACAAACCGTCGATCTTTATATACCGGCTTTACTCTTCTGTATTTTTACAAACTTATTATTTCTCAGAAAATGACTATAGGCAAGTTGGTACAGTATATTAATAACACAAATTTGACGAAATACCAATTTCCATATCTTTTATTATTTTATTGAAAATAGTAAAAGATATGGAAATAATATGTATGGACTGAAATCCGCAAGGTACCCGGTTCAAACCCCACCGCTGTTGGGTGTTGCTCGATTCTCGTTATAATGAAAACGAAAAATGAGCAATGTGTTTTTCAAAACATGATATTATGTATTGTATTTATTTTGTATAGTTAAATTTAAGGTTTAATGACCTAACAAGGCTTAACATGTTTCTACATGTGCAGACATATTAATGGGTAACACTATGTTTTATCATTGTTATAAAATTTGTTGCTCCGATTGTTTTCGTAATAAAATAAAATAAATAAAATAAAATAAATAATTATGTAATAAAAATAGGTACTAAATTTTTGATCGAATTTCCTTAAAATTAATTAGTGTGGCCTTACGTTCTGTGGTTAATTTTCTGTTCGAAAAAGTTAGTTCGTAAATGCATTTCCCAGCGTAAAAAACCTGGGCATAAAGTGAAAAGTTCAAGACACACTTCGGCCGTTGCCGAGTTGTTGCTTCGTTCACAAAACAATGTATTTTAAGACATTTTTACTGTTATGAACTACTCTTTGAAAATATGAAGTTCCCACGACGTCGTTATGTCTTTGTTTGTAAAGAAAACTGAGCAAAATACAAACATCCTTACCAGGTTTTATGTAGTTGAGTTAAATGAGCTCTTTACAACTTTTCATATTGTTATATATATATATAAAAAAAAAAAAATCCTTATTTTCCAAAGCTATACTATGTCATTTCTACCTAATCTACAGTATTTATATAAATACTAGTACATTTATATAAAAATGCTACTTTGTATATATTTATTTATAAAAAGTAGTCTTTATTATAATTTATTAACGAAATAAATTGTTGCCACGCCTATATGTAGGTCAAGTCACCTTATTAAAATCGATTAAACTTACGAAAATCGATCTTTCGTCTCTAAGATAAAGTTACTTTCTGCAACTCTAACTTCACCGTTAAATACACAATCCTCTGATTTGCAAGACAACAAATTTTGAGGAATATTATAATGTTCTCAAGTATATATTACCAAAAACCTTAATATTTCTGCAGAAATTAACGTTTTTATAGCAAATAAAAAATATTAAAATTCAGTCCATAACACTCGAGTTGGCATGACGTCACTTTATGTTAACAGTGCGTTCCACTAAGCGACACCTCGATGCTATCGCCGCAACCGTAACGATCGCTGTAATCTGCGGTCCCAGTGTCACTATGACACTCCGAGTTGCGTTTCTCTTTACAATTATTTTGAATATATCAAATACTACTATTAATAATAAATCAACGATAAAGATAACATTAATTTGTGTTTAATATATATACATAAATTGTATGAATAAAAAAATTATTGTAAGTAAATAATATATTAAAGTTAATATGGTAAAAATTAGATCAGTTAGAGTTCATGACTATAAATAAAGTCGCATAACTATAATACATTTGCGTATTTAATACGTCTAATCAATTTTCCTCCTTTTTATATATGAATTGTTTTTATTATTGTTGGATGTAGAGTGATACTAATATACACAAAAGAAAAGATTGTTTCCGAGACAATAAGATTTATGTATTTACATATTTATACAAAAAAATGTGTATAACAGGCGGCTGTTACCTATAACACAGACATTTAGTTATCTAACTTAGGAACAAACGTCCGTGTGTCATATAGTCCTATATATTTATTTATAACAAACTCTAAAATAACAAAGACAAAAGACAAACGAAAAGCGATACTGAAGTTTTAAACGAAAGCCAATCCGTATCGACACTTATTATTATATTTGTGAAACCAAAAATTTCTTTTAAATAAAATGAACACAATACCAAAATGAGCAAGTTGCTGAAATTGCTTAAATTAATCTTTGAAAATACGGTGAAATTTTCATGCGATTCATTTCGTTTATCGCGATAATTTGTTTCACAGCCCAAAAATTAGACGGACGGAGGAGTATGAAATTTGGCACAATTATAGTTTATATGGAGTGTCTGCGAATGCTAATATTTAAAAAAAATGTGCAATTTTAATATATTAAACTATTAAAATAAAACCACACCACACCAATGGCACTCGATTTATACACACATGTATATATTTTACTATATGTGTCGAAGCGAAGTCATGATGGCCGCAAGCATGTTAATAGTAAAAATATCGATTTCGTAGTAAAAAAATTGAAATTTTAAATATGGTAAACAAATATAAAGATTATAGCTGAATTTCGATTAGCCGATGATCTCTATTTACAGTAAAAGACAGCTATTTACCACAACTCTCCACATTATATACCTTTTAGTACGTTATTACAAAGTTCAGATTCTGTTTCAAGCGAAGATGAAGACTAGACTAATTGAATATTTTATTACGTCTTAATACACAACAGAAATCACATATCGCCGAAGCTGGAGTGAGAAGGAAATGTCGTTTTCTTAGTAAAATGTATAACAAAGAAAAATAAAAATAGCTTCGTAACGCTGGTTCAATAGTCATTATATTAAACGTTTGGTGTACCTTTATTAACTATAAATATTATTGTTCTACGTAAGAATATGCTAAATTGAATCCTTTTTCAAGAATCATTCTAGTTAAAATTATATTTAAGTTGGACCGTCTGAGTTTAGATAAGATTTGTTGAATTACAAATTTCAGATTCTGTTTCAAGCGAAGATGAAGACTAGACTAATTAATTGTAAATTTGTCGTTGCAACAGTGTCTGTTTGTCTATCTGTGTGTCTATCTGACAATACCCTTTTTCTCAGAAATACGAACAGGTATAAAGTTGAAATTAATACCAAATATTGAGGTCTGTAATCCCTTGAAGCTGTGAAAATATCAACTCTCTAAATATACGCAATCAAAAGATATGACCATTTATGTCGCATTTGCTATACTAGGGCATTCGAATGGGAATCAAAACCTATAGAGTACTTCCCGATGTCCTAGAACCATGAAATTTGGCAAGAAGCTATATCTTGTAACACAAATATAGGAAAAAATCCGAAAACTAAATTTACTGCTTCATCTATGTTTGTTTGGCTATCTGTCTGTTTGTACGTCAAGGCCCCTTTTCTGACGAACGCTTTGAATTATAAAATTGAAATTTGCAGTAAATATTGAGGTCTGCGATCTCTTAAGGCTGTGAACAAATCTATCAATAGTAACTAATATCTATATAATAGTAATAAATATCTATATAATAGTAGCCGTACTAGCCGCAACTAAGTCCGCGCGAGCCACCCTTATCGCTTGGGAGCTTAAAAAATAGTTCACGACCGCTTCTCAGACAAAGAACGCCCATGAGAAGTACAAATCTTACTTGTAAAATAACATTTTAAAAGTATTCTGTGACAGTATGAAACCCTCTGTGCGCGAGTCTGACTCGCACTTCCCACTTTTTTTTGTTATATAAAAACCTTGTCCTAAAAATAACGAACACAGCAAAAACTAAATTATCCAATTTAGTGCAGTTGTTCGGAAGTTATGCACGTGCATACTTTTCAACGACTCATTAGTATTTGCGACTATAAATTGAGATGTAAGCTATTCTATCTTTCAAGTTAGCTCAAATTGCACACAGTACATAAATTTGATGAAAATCGGTGTAGTAGTTTGGCAGTTCATCGCGGACAAACAACGTGACGTGTAATGTATAAGTAATAAGATTAAAGATTTCAGTAAAGACTTAACCGCGTTCAAAGCATTATACTACACTGATTTTCTATTACAAATTCAACGTATGTAAACGTCTCGCTCCGAATCGAAGTATTATCGCGTTTTTTGGGTAGATGTCCCAATCCTAAAATTTGGGTTTTTAAAATCAAAAAGTACGACCTCCAGTACTTCTTAACACTAATTTCATTTGTAAATATAAAATTTTGTTTTATCTTTCATTATCTTAACATAGTTAAAACAAAAGCACCCTGGAGTTAATGAAAGCGAAGTCTGGTCCTAATACTTAATTAGAAACTTGTTTTCCTTGCAAAAAAGGAAGGTTAAAATTTTCTAATTAAATGTTGCTCGCTGTAAAAAATACAAAGCGTGAATATTCTACTTTCCGTTGTAGTCTTAGGTCCGCTTATTGAAAGTGTGGTTTTGTAATTTCTTGTTTTTACTAGATATCCTGCAACTTATTTCTTTAATTTATTCGTTTAATAAATATTTTTCCTTTACTCGTCTTTTGGCTACTTTGCTTTTACTTTCTATTATGCCGGAGCCAGACATATCTCAGTGTTTGCACATTTTTGTCCTTGAAAAATACAAAGTACTGCAAAACTTTGCGCAGCTACACAAACTCCCCGGCCACACTACATGATCATTGAGATGATCATTGCAATGAAGCTATGTTTGGCTCCGGCATTATATCATATCCAAGTTATAGTCTTTCTTGCATCTATGAAAATGTGTAACTTTTGTTTTTACTTACCCTGATAAACTGTTCTGAGACTGACCTCGATTGTTTTAAAAATGCCACTACAAATGGAAGAATTTCAATATTTCTATTTGCTTATATTTTTAAAACGCTTAATTTAGGTGAAGGAAGCTAGAGAGAATGACCAGCGGGTGGAAATGAAAAGCAAACTTTTAATAGCGTCGCGAAGCGGAATGAATTCGAAAAATTCACCCGAACTTTACTCTTCGTTATAAAATAAACTTTGACACACTCAAATTCAGTAGTAGAAGAATGACGTAGTAAACTCCAATACAAACTATCTACGTACCCTCATCTAGCACAATCTTTTTAAGTTCAAAAATGATATTTTTTTTTCTCTGTTTTAACCTTT
Source organism: Charaxes varanes (assembly GCA_024363005.1). NCBI lineage: Eukaryota > Metazoa > Arthropoda > Insecta > Lepidoptera > Nymphalidae > Charaxes > Charaxes varanes. Next base: position 378,129 of record JANCMC010032241.1, read on the forward strand.
TGTGGGCCATCCCAATATGACGTCATATGTTAAAGGAGAGGGGTCACCAGAATAGGACATTGTGTGACAAAGGCCTGCGTTTGTCTTTAATAAAAATCCCCTATCGTGAAATCTGGTAATCCTTGGAGCGTACAAAGATTACGATTAGCTAGGAGGTGCTTTATAATTAGCGGATATTTGCTAAGAACAGATAACTCGCGTATGAACTCCCGGGAAACAGCCAGTACTCCATAAAATAATAAAAAGAAACTGCTGTTTTCTAGATTATATAACGTCGCATCAAGGGGCAGGAGGTTTCAAACATGTGACAACCCACAGGTTGTCCCCTTGTCACAAGGACGGGGTGAAGAGTTTTAAAGATCGTACAGTTCGTGTGACGTAATTTGACCCCTTGTCATGAGGTGGCAACAGATTCCACAGAAATGTTATGCGAGATAAGTAAATCCTTGTATTTCGTACGGTTGTACCTTTCAAACATAAAGTAGTGTAATGTCGAGGTTCCGGTATTAGTCCAAACAGCTCGTGAACAAATACATGTGCTGAAATATGCAGACTGATCGGTCATCTATCACAAACTGTTATGTATATTTGAGTAGATGTTTCCCGCTATTTCGCCCGTAAACTAGCGAGAGCCCTTAAACTTCCTTGCTCGTCCTATCGAAAAATCTGTTCTTAGTGGCTGTCTACTAACAATAGACTCCTTGCCAACTTCAGGTCCGCGGTTTTCGAGATTTCATGATAGGCGAAGTTTCGCTTTTGTATATATATAGATAGATATACTATGCTAGTGACTACTATTTTGCATTTTTATCTGTTTCAGATAAGTCTGTGCTTCATGATGCTGTGGCGGAGGACAAGGGTGCTGAGGGCGGGTTAAGCGTCTCGTTGGAGATCCACATGTCGACAACACTCTGTAGTCAGCAGAAAGGTTAGTTTTTTAAATGAAAACTTCATTTTGGGAAGGAGGTAGGTGAGAAGACATCTTCACTAGCTCAACAACGTCCGCCACGGCTTCGTGCGGCTATTTACAATATCAAAGTTTTGCGGATCCCTAACTTTTTTCAAAATCTTCTATAGCCTATATTCATCGGGGACTATGTAGGACTCTAATGGTGAAAGAATTTTCCAAATCGGTCTAGTAGTTTCAATTAAAATAAACGATCAAATCTTTTATTTATATATTTACATGTAGCGGTAGCTACATAGCAAGATGGCAATGATGTCAAGTGGAAAAAAGGTTACACCAAAAAGCATAAACTAGATGGCGCTGTACTGACGACGACCGCAGTTACTCACGCAAGCGAAGTTTCTACTTACACTCACTATATATAGACCTTCCGACGAACAACAGTCGTTCTTGGTCGACTATACATAGACATTTTGATATATGCCTAATATTAAATCTTATACTAATATATGAAGCTGAAGAGTTTATTTGTGTGCTTGAAAGCGCTAATCTCAGGAACTACTGGTCCGATGTGAAAAATTCTTTTATTCTTAGATAGTCTATTTATCAAGGAAGGCAATAGGCTATATATGATCACGCTAAAATTGAATATATATATATTACCTAATTTTACGCAAAGTCGCGGGCACATCTATTATTAAATATCTGTAAAGATTGTGTTAATTGTGGATACACAAGTAGTCCAGCAATCTTGAATTTCAAAAGAAATACACGAATTTCAGACTGCCTCTTTTCTGGTCAAGCTATCATATACAAGGCTAAAAAATATTTGTGTATAACAGGCGGTTGTTACCTATAACACAGGCATTAAGTTGTCTACCTTAGGAACAGACGTCCGGACGTCATATAGTCCTGTATATATTTATTATTATTATTATTTATTATTAATTTAGAAAAGCTGAAGAGTTTGTTCGTTTATTTACATAAACGCGCTAATCTCAGCAACTAATAGTAAATTCCAGTGTTAGATAGCCCATTTATCTATATATTATCACGCTAAATGTCTTCACCTAATTTTACGCGGACGAAGTCGTGGGCAAAGCTAGTATATAATATACAGAAATACATTTTGCCTAATACATTAACCTCCCTCCCAACACGGTTAGTTTATTCCGCATTATAGGTAAACGCGTTGTCCACCCTCCCCTCTCCCGGTGACGCTGTCGAGGCCAATAGGGCAACAGCAAGAACCACACAAAAAAAAAACCTGGACTAAAACCTGGTACCCTCATTGTCCCTCTTGATATCTATTGTCTTATTCTTTTAATGGCAGAGCCAGGCATAGCTCAAAGTCTTTGTACATTTTTGACCTTGAAGTCCATAAAGTACTACAAAACTTTAATATTTTTATTTTTATTTTATTTTTTATTTCTTTGTTTTTCCTTCAATTATGTATTTTAATTCATTAGCAATGTTGTACTGTTGTTTTAAATGTTTATTTGAAATATTTATGGGAAGAGTGGGACCTCCTGACACAGGTATTTTGATGCTTACTAGGAGGCCCCTACATCCACTTTAGCTGAAGAAATGTTGCGGGATAAATATTTGTATATACCGCAAGTAGCTTAAAACAAACGTGAAGACTTAGAAGCTTAAAGCTTTGAATGACGTAATAAAATAGCTGGCTAATTACAGGTCCGATGGCTTTTTATGTGTGGTTTGCGGGTACAATGTATATTTATGCTGAGTTTACTTTTCATTATTTAAAACTTTAATTATTTAACAACGTTTAAATCGAAAAGTTTTTAAAAGCTATTTCAAATGCCTGCTAGAGTATGTTAAATCCAACTCAACCAGAAGGGTCATCCTTTTTTTCAACATCATTAGGAATATTGGCACTTGCGCGAAGGGTCTAGTTCAGACTAGTGCTATCAAGATTGGCTAGAAATCTACTACCGATTTGGAAATGGAGCCACAACACACCAACCTGGTCCTCCGACTAGCAAGAAATTTATTTCCTATAGGATATAATAATAAGAATACTAAGAAAATTATAAGAATACTAATGGAACAGGCAAATGATATGCTCCCCAAATACTGTCCAATTTTGAATAGAAATTATGCAAATCAATCATCAAACTCAAGGAACATATATATATCTAAATTATTATTAATATTGATTTTAAATTATACGTTTTCAGCCGCAGTCTATAGAAAAGCTAATGAAAAACTTTGTAAATCTGTATGAAACAAAGGAAGATGACGCGTCCAGATTCGCCATCGCGTTGACGCTGAAATCGGTGGCGAAGGCGAAGATTGGAAGATGTCTTTGCCAGGCATTGGGGCATTAACAGACTTTTTCACTGACTTACAATTAAAAAACATTACTTTGTTTTACGGTTTCTTTGAAATTGCGTTGAATATATAAGAATTTAAGAATCTTATTAAGTCTGTCCCATTTTGTTTTACTAATTTAAAAAAATTAGTAGCAAAAATTATTTCATCAAAATTTTTTGTTTCTTCCTCAACCTGTGGAAGAAGACTTCTAGAAGGATTTAATTTGTTATACTATTATTAGTTCAAGATATATTTAATATAACGGTTTCCAAATTAGAAAATTAAACTAGGGTTGTATGGGCAATATAGATACGGATGCCGCAGAACTTTCTAGCGCGATGCTAAAGCTAGGACTGGTAAACATCTATCCGCATCAGTAAGTACAGTTTGGTCATGTTGCCCTGCCCTTTAGTGATGCAATCTTTTTAATGAACATGTCCGAAACGAACTCTGAACCCATCATCGTAATAATATGATGATGGCTTTTCATTTCAAGCCAAGTTCTTGCCAAGATGAGAAGATAATACCGCTCATCTTGGCATGTTTAAACAAAGGACGAGAAGGTATGAACTGTTTTGAACCATATGTCTTTAAATATTGAACACATCAAAGTATTCATTCCTTTTTTTTATTTCTTGTTTGGTATCATTTACTGTTGATTACTAAGCTGATATTATTTTAGTAGTAGAGGATGACCACCAGCCACACACACACACACACACATATGTGTCTGCTCGTAATGTGCCCCCTCCCCCTTAGCATTTCCAAACTATTAGACGTAGAGACTTGACATTTTCCATGTTGAAATTCCATGTAGAACGTGCTAAAAACTCATTAGGAAAATTAATTTGAACGAATTCGGACAACAAATTTTGAAATTATTTAAGGAATTCGTTTATAGTGTATCGGATACGGAACCCTTCTATATAAGCTTGTCTTGACACGCTCATGGCCATTTTTTTATTATTTGATGTCGGAGCCAGACATAGTTTCATTTCAATGATCATGTAGTGATGACCGTGGACTTTGTATAACAGCGCAAAGTTTTGTAGAACTTTGTGGACTTAGAGGACAAAAATGTACAAACACTTTGAGCTATGTCATCTTGGCAATAAAGGAGCTGGACAAAACAAGAAAATTTATTATCTTTGTTGGCGGTTACAAATCCAATATCAACAAGAGGACCGAGGAACGCGTGAGAGACACCTTCAGAAACTATCCAAACAGCTACTTAATAATTCTCGATCATTCCGTATATACCAACGACAAACAGGGTCAAATTAAAAGTTACGAACGTTCAGTCAAATATGTCCATTACATAGGCAAGGCGTTGGCGCGCATGTTGCAAGGTTTGAAAGAAGGTGGTGTGTCGCCAAAAAGTATGCACTGCATTGGGCATAGTCTAGGAGCTCAGATTTTAGGCAACACTGGAGAGGCGTTTCTTCAAAACACAGGTACGAAGATTTCACGAATTACAGTCTCTACGTCTAATAGTTTTGAAATCATACGAGGAGGACTAAATGGTCGAACGGTCGGACTGAGGAAAACTATACCCTGTTGTCCTACGGCGAAACCCTAAAAAAGCTAAAGGACAAAAAGTTCTTGTAAATCAAATGACGAAATTTGAAGCTCCAACTCTATAACCTGTTAATGGTAGTATTATTTACCTAAATAAAGAAAGAATATTATGTCATTTTAAAAAGTTGTTACCTTAGAACATAGTACAAAGTGCGAAATGTCGCAGATTTTACAATTTTTCGCGAAGAAAGAAACCTCATTTTTCAAGTTAAGTTTTTGTGTACGGCCACCACAGACAAATTGTATTTTTTTCTTTTGTAATCCAAAAGAGAAACCATAACTAAGTTAGGGTCTCAATAGCTCAACGGTAGAACGGATTGACTGAAATCTCGTTAGGTACCCGGTTCAAACCGTAATACTTGGATACACAAGCTTTTAATTTAAGATATTAGACATAGCTAACAAATATTGCTAATATATTTTTATAAAAAATGTACGTCGACTATAAGAAATTGGGATCTATTTGAATGATCATGTAGTGTGGCTGAGGATTTTGTGTAGCTGCGCAAATTTTTGTACAAGTTTGTAGTCTTCAAGGACAAGAATGTACAAACACTTTGTCCCATGTCTGGCTCCGGCATTATAGTTATGTGTAAATACATGTTGTTACGTATTACAAAGACTAATTAAAACTCTAACATACTCTGTGGTGTACATTTTGTGAGCTAAGAGTTGTTACAACTTTGTAGCTCACCGTTGAGCTACGACTTTTAATACAAGCTCCGGGCGCGTAATCCCACCGGGCAGCGGAGAAGTTTAGCTCCTAATTGGTTTACGAGTTATCATTTTTGTGATTTACCACTGTCTACCGTTGCAAGAGTTAATTAAATTTTATTAATTATACTAGCTAATACCCGCTACTTAGTATGCTTTTTTTTAAATTCATACCTGGCCATTTGTATAGTCGACCAAGAAAGTGGTTTACCATTTTCTATGACAGCTGCTAGTTAAAGGAAATTTTGCTAAGAGTTATTGTTAGAAATTAACGTAATGCATAACAAGCAAAAATAAGCCTTTTAACTAATTGACGTGCAAACGACATTCGACCTTAGCGTGGCACACCAATTTCTTGGTCGTCTATACAGTATGACTTGATGGGCGGATTATGTGTGGAGAGTGGCAAAATCAAAGGGAAGCCGATGCCCAGCTGTGGTTTATCAGGGGCTGAAAATAATGATGATGATGTACAGTATACAATATTCTTACAAAAAACTGCCAACGTTAGTGTTTAGTAACCACACAGACGCGTTGCTGGCTTTTAAGAAATATATGCCCTTTTTTTCTAGTCCTAATTTATTTGAGTTTCACCATTATCTACAGCCTTTTCTCTCTCACAGCGGGATATAGGTTTCTCTCCGTTGGTACCACTTTTTGCAATCTTGAATTAATTTGAAGTAGGTTCGTTTCGGTTTACTACCTCCGAAAGAAACAATTAGTTCCATAAAAGTCTGCGAGGCAGAAAATACCTTGCAAATCGCACGGTGGATCTAGATGGTGTATAAATTTAACACAGATAAATATTATGCGTATAGTAGGGAGCCCAAGGGGGAATTTTGTGTTCTACTCGAGCGCGTGAGAAAACCATGTGGGAAGAATCCTTGCATCCTGTAATGCGTATCAAATATATTGTGTATTATGATCTATCTATAACGAGTACGTACCACGATAATTGATTTTGATTTGTCGATATTTCCTATCGTAAATCTTTAATATTGTGTATTGTTGGTTTTTCAAAAGTGGGTTAAGATTTTTTTTCACTTTGTTTCAGATCCACACTTCCAGTTCAAAGCGCCAGTAGAAGAAAGTTGTAAAGTAAATTAAATAAACCAAAGTTACAAAAGGTATGTACCAATCTCTCTTTTGTAATTATTTTATCATAAAATCGCATATAAGTACACTCAAAAATTTTGTGACACATGTACATCCTCATATCTCGTAAAAACTAACTGGCTGGTAGCGACGATTTTAAATTGTTCTTATGAAGACGCGGCAATAATTTTTTTTTTCATTACGGAATTGGACTCAATGATAGAAACCATTTTGCTGTACTAAATACTTTCCATTTTTCTTTATCTAATTTTCTTCGATGTTTTTTTTTTCACAAAGTCCAGCTGTACCTTCTATTTTAATTTGTTGTTTTGGGTGTTGTAAAAATACTTTTGTTCATATAGTTGTATATATAATTTTCACCGAACCACAACCTAAAAACCACAAACACATTTTAAAATTATACAAGGAATAAATTTTAGTTATTTTATATTGAAATTTAAAAATCGTGAATAGGCTCTTAAAGCATAGTCTCGTTGTATTTTGTACTTATTATGAATGCTCGATTATATGAATTATTGACTACGTATAATTATTAAAAACATGTTAATCATTAAAACGAATATAACATAAATACGCATCGTCAGTGAGCTAAATATTTTTCGCATTCTCACTGCAATTATGAAAAGCGCCCACTACAAACCACAGCATGTTTAATTGGCATTAAAATAACGATGTAACTGAATTAAACTGCATAAATTATTTTTTGCCATTCGCCCGTCAAATATTTCATATTTTTGCGGCTCATTGAACCAAACTGTTGGCTTGTTACTGTTAACAACAGTAATTCAAAATTATAATACATCATGGTGAGCAGATTGTTTGTAATAATGCCGACAGCTAAATTTCACCATCGGACATCGCGTTCAATGCTTAAATGTTTTTTCTATGATATACTATTATGCCAGAGCCAGACATATGTAGCTTCATTTGAATGATCATGTAGTGTGGCGGGGGACTTTGTGTAACTTCACAAAGATTTGTAGAACTTTGTAGATTTCAAGGTCAAAAATGTACAAACACTTTGAGCTATGTCTGGCTCCGGTATTATTTTATGTTTTAATATTTTCTACCAAATCAGCTACCAATCAGTTCGCATAGCTTATTGCCCTATAGGTTGTGTGGAAGAAATCGCTTTATAGGGTTTTGTAGTACTGTTTTATGAACCTTTATAGTTTTGCTCAATCCGACCGTCCATCCGTCCGTCGGTCTGTCTGTCCTAACTAACTTGTACAATTATGAACATAAATGCATTTGAATTGGTACAGTTATGTGTTGCGTATAGATTTTATTTTTGGCATAGTAAAATTATAATATTTTTACATTCTAGGGGTGGCTCCCATACATGTAAAATCGTGCTGATTTTTTTCTTTCATTCAAGCCCATCATGTGGGGTATTATCCAATAATATTATAGCTGTTTTAAAATAAAGGAGAGAAATCTCACACAGCTTTTTTAGTAAGTGTACCATTTTCGTGTAATTGGCCTTCAAAGTGCTTTGCAAGGTGGTCCTCCCCCCAGTTTAGGCTCTCCGGGAAGTCACACAAACCGAAAGTAACACGACAACAATACCATCACTTGCCTTCACAACATGGCCTCCACTTCACGCCCATCTTATGTGAGAAAGAGGTACTAGTAACCGGACGCGCAGGCCCAATTCGGCTACAAGCGTGGCGTTACCTCTAATTAGAAAGACAGGAATAGGGGAAAGGAATGGAGAAAAAGGATATAAAGGTAGATAGGGAGGAGAGAAAGGATGCTGATATTACTGTCACGGACGGTATAGGGGGTGTGCTTTTAGATTATTTTTCCGCCACTTTTCAACCACTTTTTCACTCGCGCACGTGTACTTTTCGTCCAGACATAAACACAGACCAAACAATACCGCGCAATTATTTCTTTTTCGAAGTCCCCCAGTTATAGAGATTTCGTGTTTGTAGGTAACCTTTCGCTTTTATATATATACATAGATGAATTAATTTAATGTTAACCGTCATCTTTTATTTATTAAAGAATTTAACATCTTTTATAGGTATTACTAGCGTATTAGTTTGTCACCTTGGTGGAACTAATACGTTTTTATTTGATTTATTAACAATGAATGTTTTTGCATCAAGTTACTTGTACGATGACCATATTGTTTGTGCATAATCAGTGATCCTTGAAACTTCACACTAATATTGACATTACTAGTTTGAGTCTTTGAGGTATGACTTTATTTTGTATTTATTCGAATAGGCATGACGACAAATTTGGAATATAGGTTTATGATAGTCCATTTATCGAGGAAGGCTATAGGCTATATATACGCTGAAATTGATTCTATTTTTTTTACCTAATTTTTTTACCTAAGTCGCGGGCACAGCTAGTATAATATATGATACAGATAGTTTGCTCAATTAAAAACAAACGATGTCAAATTTACATATATTATTTTATTTAAATTGCGGAAAATGTCAACAAATAAAATACACTATTAATGCCAACTCCTAGGTTTAGAAAATCAACTCTACATTCTCTCGCAAATTCTATTCGTTTTTTTAAATAAAGAAATAATAATAGGATATTCCGAAAAGGTTCATAAAAAATTAAAACCTGGTAGGTCGTGTGTCAAAAAGTAATTTAAATTAAGAATATAAAGTTCTGCATATCATAAAAAAATATTAGCATTCGCACATATTCCTCTGTATGAATTACAATTGTGCCAAATTCCATACCTCTCCGTCGGCTCAATTTTCGTAACGTGGTACCCAAAGTTATCGATTCACGTATTAATATAAAAAAAATAAAGATAACACGAGGGTTTTGTTGCTTAAGAAATCCTCGTGACCTTGTTTTTAAAAATTAAATATTTAATAATCAGAATATGTATATAATTTTAAAAATATATGAAATATGATTTATGTTTTTTTTTTAATTTAATTTTCTTATTTTATTAAGAGATAATTTTACTTATAAAATATAGTCAGTGCAACATAAACCACAGTCGGTTTTTCTGTGCACTGTTGATTCTTAAAATATATATCAGGATTCGATCCCGGGTGAATATATTAACGCTCTCGTTCGTGCCACACTGCGTCGATATGTAAGTACTCGGAAGTTTCGAAATACTGAGTTGGTATACAGCTATTTTGTTTTTATGCGTACGTTGCCGCAGCTGTTGAGGGTATCGTACAAAAGTTGCAATTGCACAAACAAATTCTCGATATTTATTCTTCACTTTCACTCTTCACTTATAACATTTAGATTCACGTTTTACTCAGAAACACTAATTTTTATCACTCTTAAAACTTTGAGAAAGACATTACTTAGATATTACAAGACTGTCACTATTTAAAACAGTTTTAAATGCGGAGCAAGCGAAAAAACGTCTGACAGCGACGACGTACTACTTGACATTTATACACATTTTTGCAAAAAACAATGTAACTTTCATACCATAAATTATTGCTAGTTTACCTGTAATTATTAATAGCAAACCTGTTATTGCAAGCAAACCGTATTTTATTTATTTCCCGCTTTAATATAGATGGATTTTTTACTGTTATTTTTTTTTTCAAAAATATAATTAAGGAATTTTTTCATAAGCTATCGAGATATTCGAGATACAGTGCAACCTTAATATAACGTACCTCAATACAACGACTTCCTCGATTTAACAAATTAATCGAATTCCCCTTGAATTGTTCATAAGAGTCAATATAAAATATACCTTTACAATGCGAACAATTTTTGCGAACAACCTCTTTATAACGAATTTTCAACCCTACTTTTCTTTTAGCTAAATATTTAGGGTTCTGCACAGAAAAACCCAAATTCTTAAAATTAAACACAATCACTGGTTGGTTGTGTTTGTGGTTGGTGGGTACATTAAGTGCAGAAACCAAAAAAGGAACATTGGCGTAAAATACAAAAACTTCTACCAGGTGTTGAGTTTTTCAAAATTATTGTACTGAATAGACTAGCCTTGCTAACTTACTAATTTTATTTGGTTAATTTCATTAAACGGGAAGCTGATACAAGCGTGTTAAAGATGTAAGTGCCAGAGAGGAAGAAAAGTCAAAAGTTTGCAATCGTATTATTAATTACCTCCGTAATATACTTTTGCTGCGCCAATGAGTCCGATTGAAAAAAAATAAGTAATTCGTGAAATCTTCGTACCTGTGTTTTGAAGAAACGCCTCTCCAGTGTTGCCTAAAATCTGAGCTCCTAGACTGTGCCCAATGCAGTGCATACTTTTTGGCGACACACCACCTTCTTTCAAACCTTGCAACATGCGCGCCAAAGCCTTGCCTATGTAATGGACATATTTGACTGAACGTTCGTAACTTTTAATTTTACCCTGTTTGTCGTTGGTATATACGGAATGATCGAGAATTATTAAGTAACTATTTGGATAGTTTCTGAAGGTGTCTCTCATGCGTTCTTCAGTTCTTTTGTTGATATTGGATTTGTAACCGCCAACAAAGATAATAAATTTTCTTGTTTTGTCCAGCTCCTTTATTGCCAAGATCTTTTAAAAACTAGAAAAAAAAATGGAATACTTTACAGTCACAAACAATTTTTTTTTTCAAAAAGAGACACGGAGCTTTTTATAAGATCAGAAAATATATGCTACCTGAATATGATGAAAAAGAAGATTGGGTGAAGCCAAATTTAGAGAAGAAGTTGTATGTATTACCGTATTTTAGCTTTTTCTGATACTGATTGATTTTACAAACCTATTTAAAATGGATCGCCAAACTAACATTTTAAACTGATAAAACGCGACATGTTTTTACAACGTTACTTAACAATTAGAAATCGATAGTTGGTAACGTTATAAAGAACACTTTATCGTGAACATGAGACAGTGTCGTCATAACATTAACAGTGTAAATTATGAGTGTGTCTTGGTTCCATGGACGCATCACAATTCCATTTAGAATCCAAACAGCATTATTGAATGCATGTAATGTATATTCGATAGAGAATAAGCATTATTATTTTGTGTGAAATATGCAAGCAAACGACATAAATTTTAAACTTAAAAAAAATACAAAACCATATTAAAAAATTTTGTATCAAACACAAGACATTGCAAAAGCACAGATGAGCAAAAAGTCTTCATGAAATTAAGTAATTCTTTGAAATGAAATTTAATAATTAAATGTTATTTTTAAAATATTCATCGTCAAAAATTCGCCTTTTCTACAGATTCGTTCTATTCGTATTTCAAATCCCAATTCAAAATCGTTACTCACGTTACCTTGAGCACAAAATTCTGAGTTGAACTAGAAGAAACAATATCCTTATTTTCTACGTAGTTAATTCTGTTCCTTTGGGTCGTTGAAAGATTGTCTATTATTCTTCTTTTTACAGATTCAAAATAAGGTAAAAAATGTGGTTTGACTGTAAACTCGCTATCTTCTTCAGTCGGTTTGTACGTGTTGTATCTAATAATTTTTCCTTTTCGTGTTGTCCTAAATGTAGAGTTAGTTAAACTCCGAAATGTTGCAGATTGTATTTGGGTTGATTTGAATGAATTTTTTGTGTTTTTCTCAACAGATAATAATTTCGTAATGTATTTATTTCTTGCAGTTTGTATCTTATTTAATGGTTGATCTGATTTTGATACATATACCGGAGTACGGTCATGTCAGAGTAATATTAGTGGGGGGGTTCGGATTTTCAGAAAACAATCAGTCATCTCAACTCTCGCCACATCCTTTGGTATCAAGGCGGATTTTGGGTTGAAGAAGATAAAAGAAGTGGGAAATGGACACGCGGTTCACTTGAGTATTAATGCCTTATTTTATATAACCAAAGGGATCATGGATATGTTAGTGGTTTTGAGAAATGAGTATGCTCTTTCTTTCTTTCTTCTTCCTTTCTTTCTTCCTTTCTTTCTTTTCTTTTTTTTATTTAATTCCTTGTAGGTCCCTTAGTAATATCGGCATAGGGACATTGGAGCTACGTCTGATTTCATAGAGACGTTGGTTATTTAAATACCTTCGCCCCATACTTTAGCTAGCCGGATAGAGACCCTCTGTCTTCCCACCCTCCCCCCTCCCGGTGACGCTGTCGAGGCCAATAGGGCCAACAGCAAGAACCACACAAAAAAAGCTACTAATATACTTTTAAGCTAATTTATATCCTGAGTACTCTTTCACGTCATATAATACATATATTAAAGAAATCACATCAAAAATTATTTTATTCAAGTTAACTTTTACAAGCTTTATATAACCGTTAAATATTTTAATTATTAATATACAACCTTAAAAGCTGGTACCTTATTTGCCTAAATAAAAATTTCCAGATAATAGAGCCTCAATAGCTCAACGGCATAAGGTATGGACTGAAATCCGCAAGGTACCCGGTTTAAACCCCACCGCCGTTGGGCTTAATAATAAAAACAATTGCAGATAATTGTACACCAGCATTAATGTAATTGAAGCAAGTGGACAAAACCAATGCTGGCTTTATGCCAGTTATCAATATGCTAACAATTTGCGTCGCCACTGAGAATGAAATATTCTTAAAAATATCTCGTAAACGGGGACATGCGGAACATCCCTTCAACTGTATAATGAAAGTAAAAATATGTTATTTTATGAGTACAAACGTATGACTCATTGAGACAACGTGACTGAGTTCAATAATCTCTTTAGAGCTGTGACTTTCTTTTAACATTGTCCTATACTATACCAAGTGGCCAGTGATGTATTAGGACTACTGTCACATAATTTTTATCGTAGAAATAGGTCTACGATTAATTCTAGGTCAACGGGAAGTACCCTATACCTTTGATTCCCTTTTGGAATGTACTACTATGTGAAATGTGACTTAAACCGGCCATATCTTTTGATTGCGTACACATAGAGAGTTGATTTTTTGACAGCTTCAAGGGAATGAAGACCTAAGTATTAGATACTAATTTCAACATTATAGCACTACGCGTTCCTGAGAAAAAGAGTCTTGACAATCAGACAGACAACGAAGTGGTTTTTTTTACATTTGGAGCTACGGAACCTTTAATATAAATACCTCTTTTTGTTGTATGTAATAATCGCATAGTACAAAACAAGTATGACTGTCAGTTAGCTGTTCACTTTAACTGAAACGTTGGCAATACTATTGCGGCAAACCGAAGTAACATAAGTATAATTACGAAATTTAGTAAAAGGGCATTATGCTAATTTCACTAGGGCGGATTCAAAGTGGAAGTAATTAGATATATTATAAGCTTTATTACAACCACATAGAGTTTAATGTGATTAAAGAGAAATGTTGTTATGATTAAGTCGATAGTAGCAATGCAATATTTACTTTAACTTATATCAAAGATAAATTCTAAATGATGTTTATTCAATTTGGCTAGTTAACAAGCAGCTGTGAATCGTGATTAATATTTATTTATTAATTTATTTCTCGAGTTTGTATTTACATTGTTTAAAATAAATCGAATCGAAATAATTTTACCTTTTAATTTAAATTATAAAAACAACCAAGTTAACATTTTCATCAGAGAGCAGGGAAACCGCCACCGCTAATCAGTGAAGTTGCTGGAATATACTGTTGTTTTTTCCAATAGATTCGAAACACAATGATTAACATATTTTATTCTAGCGGTTTCTAACATTTAGAGTAAATCTCACCAGAAGTGGTTTTTGAATAATCTTTCTTTCTTTTAAAAAAATCGACTTCAAGTTGTCAAAACTGGATCAAATTAAAATGGAACGACACGGGAAGCAGTAGCTTTTTCAAAATAATTTTCCCAATGACTTTTTAGCATGTTTTAACAACATGGAAAATTTCGGTTTCTACCTCTAATAGTTTGGAAATTTTAGGGGGGTAATTAAATAAAATAAAATCTAATTGTTGTTTACTTATGCTATCAAAGATTTAGTCAAAACCTTTTGCAACACATAAACACAAGTACACTATTAAAATACCAGAAGTATTTATATATTTTCTAATATCATAATATAAACTTATTACTCCGTTATAGAGAATGGCTGTTGAGTCTACTAATGTGTCGATGCAACTAAATTGCCCTCATTTCGACGTTATAGGGAGTTTTTCGTTATAACGAACGACTTTATAAAGGGTTTACAATGTATTATATAATCCTAAATAATAAATATATACAAATATAAGCTTCATTTGTTTGGGACGCTTTTGATTGCCCAACCGTTATTTGTAAGCAATATTTTTGCCGGTAATAAATTCCATGTTATAGTCCAGGTTATTAGTAAACATAGAGCAATACAACTCTTACAATCTCACTAATCACAAGACAAAATAAACACTTTATCGTATAACCTTAAACAATGTAATGCAACTGCGGAAACTTATCCGCAAATAAAATAAAAGAAAAGAAACCTAAACAATGTGCTCAGACACATAAAGACCGGTAACTTTTTAATTTTTTTTAGATACAGTTCATCAAACCAACGTGATGAATAATAATTATTAAGTTGTATTTAAAGCGTATGCTCGATTTAACACTTAAGGCAAATTTGAAAACAAATTTTGAAGAGTGGATAAGCTAGAAATATTTCGTTGATAATGGTCGTGACAATAAATAAGTATTTAAATAAAGTTCCTGTTCGGATAAATGTAAGTTTGATGGCAAAGTTGCTTGTACTTTAGTTTTAGCGCCATTGTCACATTTTAATTGTACCTGAAATAGAAACATTTATTACAAATGAGCTTGTAATTTTTTTTTTGACAGGTTTTGAATTTTGTTTATAACTGTTCTTATGCAATATGGAACATAGTAATGAAATTAACCTATATAAAAAATATTTAATACGTCCTTCATACCTAATAAATAAATGTGCAAACTTTAGGTTACAAATAAGTTTTTTTTAACTTAGATTTTTGTGAGCGGAAGTATAGTGATCATAGTGAATATAGTAACGGCTTTTTTACTCATTTGCAGATATCGGGAGTCTGACTAGTTTCGAACTCGTCCGGGGTCCTTTCGCTTCGAAGGGAGCTCATGAGGAAGGATTGCGCAACAGGTTAGTGAAAAAAGCGTGAGTGCGCTTTTTGTCCTCAAATCACCGAAACAATCGGTGCGACATTATTTGAACGTAATAGCTGTAGGGTGACCATAAGTTAGTTAATATATAGGATTATTTAAAAAATAGGAATAATACTTTGTGATTTTACATATTATCTACACGTACACAATTTAATTACAAATTACGTCAGAAAAATCAAGTGTTGTTGAACAATATCTTATAATAAGAATATGGATAAAAGGTATTATTATGTATCTCTACAAAACAAAAATGACAACATGTTCATTTCAGCAAATCTCCTATATCTAACTAAACAAATAAATATGAATGTAGCTATGCAGAAAAGTCGAGAACGACTCGGAGTAAACTTATGTGGTTGTTTATATTGAACTCAGTTTTAAGACTATTGCGAAATTCAAACATACATGTTGATCACGCATGTATCTACAATGTGCCCTCGGCTTTACAGTCACGTTTCTTACCGCAAAACGTGCTGTTCTAACTCGAAATATCCATACCGTTCGAGTGGAAACGAGACGGCGAATGCGTTTGAAGCGTGAACATCTTATTTTGTCGTTACCCCAGTATCACCTTTGATTAAACGGTCTCTTAACCCGTTGCATTTAGTGGCTCTTTAAACGGCTTCAAAAAGGGAACCTACTGATGTGTTGAAGTCGGTGCCAAGTCCAACAAAAACTACACATATACATGCTTATTTACTGTAGTATCCACTGATACTACGTAAATATTATTAAATATTTACTAAAATTATACCTCACCAAATTGGTGTATGCACGCGTCGTAATCACACTGATCACAGTGTACTTAGATAGTTGTTACCAAGTCAACGGTCGTAACACTACTCCTCGCTTACCCGATTGTGTCTGTATTTATACTCATATGAACAACTACCCTCCTCTATGTATACATTACATATACTAACAACCGGGGATGTAGCGGAGTACCTATTTAGCTTGGTACCGACTTCAACACGTTAGTAGGTGTCTGCTAAATCGTATGAAAGTACCGATTATTTCTTGCTTTTTAGTACCTTGGTGACTGGTGTCTTTACATAAAAACATTATAAAAATTTATACAAAGTTTTTTATTTCAATTAGAAATAGGTTATTTGCAATATATAAACTTTTTATTCTTGTTCTTTAAATTTACTTTCAATGTAAATATTATAGTAAGAAAACTTACAATTTTAAAAGTAGATCACTCTCAAGAGGTGCAAAAACATGAGTTTAGTTCGCGTTGAAATAAGTAATTTAATAAATAATCATTTCAAATAAATAATTTATTAGTAAAAGTTTATAGTGTATCAGGTGTTTTTGTTGCAAAACTGAAACGCTCATATTAACTACGCATTTGTCTACGATATGGCCCAGGCCTTAGTTACGTTTCTTGCCGCAAAACGTATATTTAAGGTCATACATAATTTGACTACTTTCATAGTCATCAAATTGGGAAATTCTGTCTGAGGCCTTGAACCTGTTGGTCTCGGTTCGAGGATATCTTTACCGCTTCAAATCCCGATTATCATTGCGGCATTATCATTAATGGAAACCTATTAAAGAAATGAAATTAAATCAATAAAATAATGAAGTGAATGAAGTGCCTGAATAGCTCAGCGGTATAAGGTATGGACTGAAATCCGCAAGGTACCCGGTCCAAACCCCACCGCCGTTGGGGTATTGTCGCACCCAATCGTAATACAAGCTTTTAATTTAAGCTTAATAGGAGGGGAAAAGGGAATATTAGACATACCTAAAAAATATTTCTAATATTGTTTTTAATAAAATAAAACTTAATGAAATGAATGCCATGAATGTAATGAAACTTTACTTATTTATATATAAAGCCATACAGAAAGGAAACGTTACGTTTTGCACAACCCAAAAAAAAGTATTGGCTCAGCATTAATTCTGCTAGCTCTTTGTATGCAAAAGCATACAGCCGGTTTTCTGCCTTCGATTTATTTATTATGGCTGACCCCTTATAGACTTTGCAACTTACTTTGAAAACAGTGTCCGAAAAAAACTGTATACGCTTAGCAGCTTACGCGATGCTAATAAAGTTATATAAAAGTAAATACTACTTCGCAATTTCAGCTGAAACAGTAACAATAATTGTTAAAGTGCACTCCAAGTTGTAATGTATTTAAAAATGAAATGAAAATTAATTACAACGGTAAAACGGTAAAGTACATGCTTTATGGACCTGTTTCTTGAATGCACTTATTAAGGTATGGTTCCCATTATCAATAAGAAACGCATTAAACGTGGACCTACTAAACAATGTAAGTATGAAGACAATAATTTTAATGCTGCGTGCGTTGTGAAGTCCTCATGGTTGTGCGATCCCCAAACCCGATTTTGCTCTATTCTTCAATGTATTTATCGTCGTGCCCATTGCTAACGTAAGCTTTTGAAAAAGATAAATTAGCCGGTAAAGAGAATATTAAAATATACGTTAAAGTATTAACAAAAAATTATACTACACTTAATAACAAATCACAAGTAAAATTCTTAGACAGAGAAATATTAAATTGAGAAGTACAGAAAATGATTAAACAGCTTAACCTAATAACAACATAACCTTATAAAATATCAGTTACGGCGCCACACGTATTCCGGTGCACTGATACCGGTGGTTAGATTGTGGTGAACAAACATACAAACTCAAATTTATTTCATACTTACTATACCCCGTGAGTTCGACCGCGTGATTTCTATGGTTTTGTGAAATGTAAGGGATTTTCATTCTATCTGCGCGGAACCCTAATTAAGTATTTCTTTAAAAGTAAAGTTGCCGATGTTACTCTTTGCAATATCCCCTATCTACCAGTGAAAGTACCGGCAAAATCGGTCCAGCCATTCCAGATATTCCCCGAAGCAAATAGAGAGGCAAACACGAATTTTTAACTTGCGTTTTTTGTTTTATGTGTCGTTCATATATATTAATATATAAAAATAAAGAGATTGTTTGTTTTTTTGAACGCACTAATCTCAGCAATTACCGATCCGATTAAAAAAAAAACCTCCAGTGAAAAATAGCTCATTTATTGAGGAAGGCTATGGGCTATATATAACTCTACGCTAAAGGTGAATTAATTTTTTTACCTAATTTTACGCGAACAAAGTCGCGGGCACTGCTAGTATATTCATATGCAGTTAGTACAAATGAAATCGACGTTACAAACAATCGTTGCATGTATTTATATATATGTTTACAGTATAGATTAAACATGTTGATCGGAATTACAGCTTTATATTCTGCCGTTTAATTCCAGTCTCTTGCCATAATAGTTCTAGTTGGTAATAAAAATGCTGTATAGACTAGTCATTAAAGTGATTGCTCTGAATTTATTGCTCTGCGCAGAATCTATGTGCCATTTGAAAGATTTAGGTGAAGTGTCAGTAAACAATTGGACTTTTGTTCAACAGACGGTTGAAAAGCGCATCGTTGGTGGCAAAATGGCGACAATAACTCAGTACCCGTTCATGGTACAGCTCTACAATTTCGGGGGTCTCTGCGGTGGGTCGATCCTCACGAGTAAGACTGTTCTGACGGCGGCGCACTGTTTCGATCACAGCAAAAATTTAGACGAAATGAAAATATTTTCAAGTACTGAACTGAATGCATATTTTTTTTTTTTTTTAAATGTACAAGGGGGCAGACGAGCAGGCAGCAGGCACCGAAGTGCCTGCCGGCGCCCATGGACATCTGCTCGACCAGAAGGCCAGCAGATGCGCTGCCGGCCCTTAATGACGAGTTTAGGCCACCGGGAAGTCTCACAAACCGAACGACTCTGTACTTTTATGAGAAGCACACAAACGCACACATAAAGATATTTGCCGTTAAGGTGAAAAAAAAATTTATTACTACAGCCATTATTTTCTTTCAGCGAATTATATTTAATACATACAAGTCTTTATTTTTGCAAATAATATACATTTCTTTATACAGTAACTTTATTTTCTACAAAAATACAGAGAGAATATAAATAACAATAATAATTATTAGTAAATAAATTTTTCATGTTGTGTTATTGTCACACGAACGATGTGTGTCGTTATTACATAATAAATATAATATAATAATAAATAAATATATACAGGACTTTATGACACACGGACGTCTGTTCCTAAGGTAGACAACTTAATGCCTGTGTTATAGGTAAGTTTTTTTGTAAAGCTAATATTTGTATATTACTCGTTATATGTTAAAAAAAAATTAATGATTTACGAGAAAGTCCTGATGAAATGGCTTAAATATAGATTATTTTCCGTTAAACTGCATCTGTATTAGCTACCGAGATTGTCACTATATTTGTTACTTTTTAATTGCATAAATTTTCCTTGAGCCAATATTAAAACATGTAACAATTTTCCTTTTTTTAATTCTTCTTTATTCAGTCTAGTAGCTTTAGAAACTTTAAATATTCTACGAAAATCTAAGACTTCAAAATCGAAACAAAAATTAAAAAATAATTAAAACATGGGTACTCTACCGCAAAGTAACAATAGGTCGGATGGGGTCGATGAACCGGTCACTATTTATTTCGTTTAAAGTTATTTCTCCGGTTAAACCGTTTAGAGTCTTTAGATCAGTGCTTCCCAACCTTTTTTAGTTCATGCCCCACCTTAACATGTCTAAAATTTTTTGCCCCCATACATAATGTTTAACCTTTAAAAATTGTTTGTTCTCATAAGAAATATAAGTGATAAGTTTTACGAAGTTGATATTTTTTGTTAAATTTGTCACCAATATTTTTTTTTGATTTTAAATTGAATTTAAATAATCCGCATAAAAAAATAGCAAGCGTTTAAAGTTGGATCGAGTCCATTTTTAAATTGGCCCCCTTAGCCTCCCATTTGCCTCCTTGTTAGGCGTGGGACCCACGTTGGGAAACACTGCTTTAGATTATAAACAAAAATTGCTTATTATTTTCAGTTGATGAAAACTTTAACTTCGTTTTTAAATGTGGGATTCTAACGATGAAAGAATTTTTCGGTCCATCAGTTTCAGGGCCTGAATAGGCCCTAAGAAACAATTAAATCTTCTGTCTCTCTCCCTCTCTCTCTTTATACGATTAGTATAGATATAATTTGTCATTTTATTAGTTTTCAAATATGCAAGCAAGCATTTGGATGGATATTTTACTGTAATGGCGTAAATCTTTTAATCTTCTCGGCGCAATTTGTTGATATTGTAGTAATCAAGCATTATACCAAAAAATCTTACACTCAAACAAATAAATTTGACTTTTCTAGTGGGAGATGCGACTTTTTCCCATTAAATCTAACAGACTGAATAAATTCATTTCATCACCTTTTTAATATTAAGTATCTACAGTATTTTTTCTGTTTTTTTTTTTTTTATAAATTGTGTTTATAGACAAGAGAATATTTTTTTTAATCATTGATTGTACCAAAATTCATTCATCAGTCAAAAAAAATTCATTATATTGGACAGAATTTATTAATTTTCCACTTTAGACAAGAAATGCCTATATAAATAAGACTATAAAACTTACCTACTAAATAAGCAAATATAATCATTTATTAATATTAAAAACCAGCTGATACCTTTGACTTTGCCCGCGTGTGTTCAGTGATTTTGTTATATTTACCCTACCAATGAAATTCCAATGAAAATCGATCAAGCAATCTCGTGTACTACAAGGAACCCTAATAGTTTCGCTCTGTTCGTCCGTCTGTCTATTTGCCCGTAAGGTAATCCCCCCCCCCCAGCATTTCCAAAGATTTAGACGTAGAGACTTGAAAATTCCATGTTGATAGAACATGCTCAAAACTCATTAGGAAATTTTTTTTTAACGAATTCGGACACTAATTTTTGAAGATATTTGACAAATACGTTTATAGTTTATTAGATACGAAACCCTACTATATAAGCGTGTCTTGACACGCTCTTGGCCATTTAATATTTTGCGACAACGCCTTTTATAATAAGTTATTTGAAATATGATCATTACAAATTTTAATTAAAAATCATGTGTTTTTTATTTTTGCAACCAGTAAAACCTTTTGACACTTGGCGTTTAGCTATATTGATTGTGCTGTCACTTGTTGGGGTTCTGAAGCCTGCGAGCGGAATCGAGTTTCTACAATATCTACTTTATGACGTTGCCATTTTTATTTATTTAACAATTTTTCCATTTCTGCATCTTTTTAATATAGTATATATATATGAGATTTATTCGCAGCTTCAGAACATTTCAAAAATGACGTTCGTACTAGTCCTTTCATACAACATTCGGCCAATGTCATGTCACTTTTTATGGAAATATTTAAAGGGCTGGTTAATTGGCTAATTCGAGTTAAACAACGTCTCGGATCCGTTAGTAATGAATAAAGGTTCAAAACCTAAGGTGACCTTTTTTAAATTGTACTAAGTTATTATAAAGTTTTCAATGTCAAGTAGGGCGGAATGGCCGGAACCGCCCTACACTGCCCGCCCTTCCTTAAGAAGCTGTATTCAATAAGCGGAAGACATAAACGTTCGTTCGTAGCTTTTACTTTATGAATGTCACTTGCATTTTTTAATGAATACATAACTTAATGATTTTCTCTTTCAATTTTATTCTTTGATGCTTAAGGTCGGTTTACACCAAACGAACATAGAGCTAGAGTTAGAACAAGAGCATTATTTCTCGATCTTTTAGTGTAAATGAAAGATTGTTCTTACCTCTCTACTTCTTAGCGTTATCCCGGTTAAGTACCAGGGTCCGCTTAGATTGCAGAGGATTTGGTTGTGGGGCGAGTTAAGATGACCGAAATAAGAAATCTACATTTAACACGTTTGTATCGAGGCCGTAGTGTGTTTGCAAAAGCAATGGGATCACTACTTTGAGGTACTGGTTCGCATCTCAGGTCGATACTATTTTTTTGTTTTCCTATTTATTTATGTATAATAACATATTTTTTTTAATTCTATCCAAGCGTAAGAGATATATTTTATTACTATAATCTTGACTTTAAACATCTAGTACGAGATAAATAAAGAACTTCAAAAGTTATTGTGTTATTTTCCTAGTGAGTTTTTAATACATTTTCTGAACATAGAAAATTTCAAGTCTCAACATCCACTAGGAAATCTTAAGGGGGAATCACCTTGCAAAGCACTGTGAAGGCAATTACTCGAAAATTGTTATGCGGAGCAGTTGTGTTACGGCCGTTGACTGGGTAACAACTGTCTAAGTACATTGTGATCAGTGTTATTACGACGCCTGCATACACCAATTTGTAATTACAGTAAATATTTAATAATATTTACGTAGTATCAGTGGATACTACAGTATTTCTTTATTATACACACACATACAATCACATACACAAATCTTTTTCTTTTTCGTTTATATGTCTAAGGTAATATAGTAGTTAAATAGAACATTGTAACTCTGTATCTTGTAATGCACCAATAAACTTATTTAATTTTGTTTTTATTATTAATTACCCAAGTATCCAGCTCAGTGTCCATATCTTCTACAAATCGAAGCAAATTATCGTACACCATTAAGCATTTGTTTTTTCAGAGTGAGTGAGTAGAGCCTACTGTCATGAGTCCTAATCCTACACCCGATGAAGAAAGGTATAGGAACTTCTTTTTTTTAGGAACTTTGTTAGAACTCTCACATTATTTTATGTTAATACATTCAACATAAACTTTCATCGTTTTCTCTCGAATAGTCATTTTTCAGGTTTTTACCAATATGTTAATTTAAATCAATGAATAAACAGTACAACAGTATAATAGCATTGGAAATAAATAAAATGTGACATGGATAGGTTGGCGGGGCAAAGGCAATCATAGCGATTGCATGGCACCTCGTGGTTAGTTTTTATTCTTCTTTACGCGCAAGGAGTGAGCGCGTACGAACATAATTGCACTATATTGGCGCATCTTTTGCTGTGCTTGTTGTTACCACCCACACGCTTCTTTTATGTAAAAAAAATATATATAAATAAACAATATTACAACCATAACCACGAAGTTCCACGCAATCGCTATGCACCTTGGCCCCTCTAATATATCCGTGACATAGTTACGATATACGAAAATCTGCTACGTTGACACAAGTAACGTAAATATCCTGCTCTCTGACTTAGTGATTCCCCCTAGCATTTCCAAACTATTAGACGTAGAGACTTGAAATTTTCCATGTTGGTAGAACATGCTAAAATCTCACTAGGAAAATTATTTTGAACCAAATCGAACAACAAGTTTTGGAGTTATTCAACAAATACGTTTATAGCGTATCAGATACGGAAGCCTTCTATATAAGCGTGATCTTGACACGCTCTTGGCCATTTTTGTTATTCACTTTAAATTATTCCATCTATTCTTCACAAGGCAAACAGCTATGGGGTTTTTTAAGGAAATAATTATACAGGAATAATGGACATTTTATTCAAAAGAAACATCCGCTTGAAATTGTTATTATAGATCAAGATTCTGTTTTGATGACTTTATCAATGAAAGTTCGATGGGCAGGCACGCGTGCGTATACCCCTGGATATTCGGTTGCGCACAAATATCCAAAATTTACGATACCAACTTGTACATTACCGTCTGGCTTCTGCAATACCAAAGGTCCGCCACTGTCGGCCTGTAAATCAGTAACAAAAATATAATAATAAGAATAATATAAATGTAATATGAACGCAAAATTATTAAGCAATAGTTTTCGACATTTTTTAATCATTTCATTCTAACTTGAATTATTATGCCTGTATATTATTATACTAGCTTTGCCCGCGACTTCGTCCACGAAAAGTCAGTTAAAAAAAAGGTTCAGTTTTTGGCGTGATGATAATTATATAGGCTATAAGCCTTTCTCGATAAATGGGCTATCTAACACTGAAAGAATTTTTGAAATGGGACCAGTAGTCCTTTACGTTAGAACGTTCAAGCAAACAAATAAACAAAGAAACTCTTCAGCTTTATATATTAGTATACATTAATAAATTCTGAGTAAAAAAAAATATTTTTAAATAGCTTTTATTTAAATGTATTCTCAATACTAAGTACTCGTCAAGACGAATCAAACGAGCCCAAAGTCAATGTGGTTATATCGTTTTATAACGGTGTTCCTATGGCCTCCTTCTAGCGGGTTTAATTAGAGGTAGCGCCATACTTGTAGCGGAATTGGGCCGACGCGTCCGGGTACCAGTACCTCTTTCTCACATAAGATCGGCGTGAAGTGGCGTTAATGTTGTCACTTCAAGTGATGGTATCGTTGTCGTGCTTCGTTCGGTTTCTGAGTGACCCGGTGGCCTAAATCTTTTTTAAGAGCCGGCAACGCATCTGCTAAACCTCTGGTGGTGCAGTTGTCCATGGGCGTCGTTAATTTCTTGGGTGATGCATGTTCGTTTGCCCCTTGTAATAAAAAAAATTGCGTCTTTGTACTTCCCGCGGTTTTAGAGATTTCGTGTTTAGGTAAGCTTTCGCTTTAATATAAACTTGATTTTTCTTTTTAAAGAATATACATGTATTAATTTTTTTTTAAATTAGCCGTAATATTTTCAATGTCACTCCAAATAATCTTCCTTAAAAGCTTACTTTACGAGTTGACCCAACGATATAGTATAGCGGAGTTTGAACCGAGAATCTTAAGGAATTCGGTCCATCCTTCTACCATTGAGCTTTCGCGGCTTTAGAGTTACAAACTATTATTTCACTTGTCCTATATTTTTAAACAAGGACCCATTCTAACACTGGTTTTGAAATATCCCAATTCATCCTTGTTTCGGAAAAGAAGTAAAAAAGTGAGTCCTGCCTGTTGAGTGACGGAGTGATATTAATAGTCAGATTGTAGATATAAGGGGTTCTAGTTATGACATCAGACGGCATTAGGTCCGTAGACCGGAATAACGCTAGTTAGATCTCAATTTTAAACTAGCTTTTACTCGCGGCTGTTCGCGTTTTGCCCTTTTATTCATCTATCCAGAATAGTACTACTTCCTGGATAAAAGGTGCCTGTCAATTTGGTGATGTTAATAAGAGTAGTAAAAGATAGAATCCGCGAAACGAGGTTATCCGATAGAGAACCAGGGTTACCGACGTAGCATACAGAATTAGCAAACTGAAGTGGCAGTGGGCTGGCCATATCGCTCGAAGGACCGACAACCGTTGGGGTAAACGAGTCCTTGAGTGGAAATCGCGACACAGCAAGCGTAGTGTAGGACGCCCTCCAGCTAGGTGGAGTGACGATGTGCGAAAGGTCGCTGGCAAAAACTGGACTCGTCAAGCCAAAGACAGGGAAAAATGGCGCACTTTAATAGAGGCCTATGTCCAACAGAGGACGAACATAGGCTGATGATGATGATGATTATGATGAGACATAGCTTCATTTGAGTGATCATTTCAATGATCATGTAGTGTAGCCGAGGACTGTGTGTATCTACACAAAGGTTTGTAGTACTTTGTAGTCTTCAGGGACAAAAATGTACAAACTTTTTGAGCTATCTGGCTCCGGTATTGTGCTACCAAATGGTGAGTCAAACGCATTTCACGTCTTAAAGAGACTTGTTTTTAGCACTCTTTATTAAGAAACTAAGATATCTATGTATAATACCTTCATTTATCTGTGTCTAATCCAACATATTCGATACAAAGGTGAAGATTTTTCATTGTTAATAAAAGTGTAGCGTTAAATGATAAGGGATTAATATTGAATTATTGGTTCAGCTGCTACCGGCATTTTCCTCGACAATATTATTTCGTATCACGAATGAGGTTTCCTGATGATGCGTAACGATATTATTTTATATTTACCGTAAAAATGGGACTTAGATAGAACGACGAATCTGCAAGGCTTTTTTTTATGTAACAAGGGCCAAACGAGCAAGCGGTAAGTGGCTATCGACGCCCATGGATATCTGCCCCACCAGAAGGCTCGCAGATGCGTTGCCGGACTTTAAATAGGGGTTTAGGCCACCGAGAACTATTACAAACCGGACGAAACGTGACAAACCCATTTGAGAGCTGCCGCTGCGTGCGCTGCTTAAATGGTTAAAGTTTCGCAAAAGTCATGTATGACAAAATTGTTCTCCTTTAAAATTTCTAAATAAAAGACCGCTACAGTATATGTCTATCTTTTAAGGTTGGTTCAGTATAACCTTTTTTATGCTAACCAAATTTGTTCTAAAATAATGCACTATTTCTGAAGATCTTTTTATAAACATAATATTAAACGTGATAAGAGGGGCACACGCGAACGAAGTCGCGAGGTACAGCTAGTAAATAATAAATTTCCTACTAAACTATGGTACTGTAGCAAATTAAGTGCAATAGTATATGTACATTTAATAGTATAGGTACAAATTGTTTTTATCTCAATATCATAATCACAATGTCACATGTCAATTTGGGGATGACGTCAGATGACAGTCGGTCATGTTAACTACCCCACAGCCACATCATCTGCAATTTAAGCGGATCCTCGTTCTAGACAGGGATGAGATGATTGCTTGGTAAAAGATGAAGAAAAAATATTCCTAGCATGCTTTAAAAAATGAAATGAACCGCTCGTGCATGCCTATTTGCCTTGTTTCTATTTTATTAAGGCGAGCCAGGTTATCGTGCTTGTATGAAATTATCGCTACTGCTCATTAGCTTAATAAAATTGGTTTACAAAATTAACGTAATTATACTGTATATTCCCCTATTATAGTCACGCGTGGCATATTGCGCAAAGCTGGTCTAGTGTCACTGCGCGCGCGTACAGTAGTTTCAGAGTTTACCGCGAACAAAAATTGTGACACACTTTTTTTTATATACATACCTATATGTTTTATGACTTTATGAATACGCCTTACGAATAAGCGTGTTTTTACATGCTGTTTAAATTTAACATTAGACAGAATTAATATGGCGTGTGGAATTTTTTTTAAGAAGTCCCTTAGTACCGGACATTATGTTTGGCCACAAATTGGGCAAGACAACATCTGTCGGATCCCCTAGTGTAGGTATAAACATAAGAAAATGTATTAGAAAACGCCACACATCAAGTTACAAACATCAGTTGACTAGAAATATTCATTCGGCATACAAAACAAAAGGGATACGAGATTGAGTAAACTTCCGGTTTGGAAGGCGTCTTATACGTATTTGACTCTCTTAACTAGTTTGAACTGTTGTCCCCTATTCGTTTCGTCCGAAACGAAAGCATTATGATCAAACTTACACGTGTTTAGACCGACATTGTTTTAGCCTTTTATCATTTAAAAAACACAAACAGTAGTATAATTTTCATTATGTAAGTAAGAATATTTTAAAATTAAAATTAATTTAAGAAAACTTCCGTTTTACATTTGTTTCTGTTTTACTTCTGTCGGAAATTTGCATACCTATTTGTGAAGACAAAATTTTGTGGCCCGATATTCTAATACCTAGAAATGCTAACTTTTAAGGTGTACATTCCGCAACTTCGATCAAATAATTTTGCACTATATATGCCATTCAAATGAAGTATAAAGTAGTATGTCTGCGATGCTATATTGAGTTCTTGCAGCGGCACTGATCGAAGTCTAATTTGAGTTGAAGTATAAAGGTAACATACAATGCATTTCTTTTAATATTTTCTTAGAAAAAAAATTATATAAGCAGCAGAGTACAAAGTAGTATGTCTGCGATGCAATATTATCTTTTGCAGCGGCACTGACCGATGTCTAAGTTGAGTTGAAAGCATGAATACAGTTGAAAAGGAAAGGAAACAGCGGTACAAAGTATTTCTTGTAATACTTTCCTATAAAAAAGTATAGACATAGCAGAGTACAAAGTAGTAATTCTGCGATGCAATATTGGCTTCGTTTCAGCGGCACTGACCGACATTGGCTGCCGGTAGTACTTGAGTACATTATATTTAACAACCTACTCTAAAAATAACAGCTACTTTGAACCAAAAACCTCAAAGAGATACATCTCAAGACTTTACCGTTATATGACGAACTGATGTTGCACAATCTTTGCTCATAACAATATAATGCTTAATTTGTACTCCTTTGAAATTTGATCATATTAATAAATTATGGGTGGAGTTGTTACCAGCAGAAATATTAGGAAAATATTGGTTGAAATTTGGAAAGTAATGGCTGATATTTTTTTTACCTTTTTACACAATTTTAAAAATGATTATTTTTTTCTTCTTCCTAGCGTTATCCCGGTGTAGTAGTACCAGGGTCCGCTTAGATTGTAGAGGATGTGTCTGTGGGGCGAGGTTATGTTTCCGAGAGAAGATCTGAAGATCTGATTGTGGCTATTTCATAATAAAAAATAGGTATCATATATAAAGACTATTTATGTAAATATAGATGACATAACAATAAATTTTATCGGTTGAAGTGAAGGTGTCAAAGTTGATGTAATGAGTTATGCCTTTTGGCGCTAATTTTAATTAAGTTTCAGACGTAAATGAAGCTTAAATCACAGAACTGTAATTACTAGTAAGACTCTTTTTCATAAATTAAACTTGAAATTATATAAAACTTATATTCGGTAGTATTTGTGTTTTTTGATTTATTTTTTGATTCATAGATAAATCTATGAATTCATATGGTAAGCCACTTTAATAATACTAATAATACACTAGAGAGTAGGCCGGATATCAAATATAAACGAGTGTTAGAAGGGGTCACCCATCTAACACCCGGTCGCAGCAAGAGCTACTTAACCCAGCGATCGACTCAAATGCCGACCACTGAATAGGCCACGACCTCCACTATATGTGCCACGTAAAATTTCATTATTTGATAAAACGTTCAGCCAGTGTCACGTTTTATGAAAAAGACATAAACATTGGTTTATTGCCTACTAAGACACGAGTGTAAATTCGGGCAAGACAACGTCTGTCTCCTAGTAATAATCTATATTTACAATAATATAAACGGGGCTTATTTATTAATAATATCAATAATAAAACAACTGGTACGTTTCTTTAATTTATATCTTCCTTTTTATGTGCAATAAGTGTGAAGGGAAAACGGACCCTCATCGTGCGTCCACACTAGTATTTCCATGCCTTCCGTACATAATTAGTTAACTACCTCTTAATCTAGTTAATTGATATTTACATTTAATGTTAATTATTTTCGTCATATATAATCATCAAATATTAAGTCCCCGAGAATCTTAAGTATTTCATCAGTCAACCTGTTGTTACGCATACTATTTTGTAGGATTACTAATAATAACTGCAAAAACTATTTAATTATTCAACTATCAAAGGGAATAGTCATGAGTTTTTAATTTAAAAATAATGCAGTCGATATTTAAGGTTATAATTATACCTTGCAAGTATCGACTTGTCGAGGCCAAGCTTCCAGCACTTCGTCAACTTCATAATAAAAGGTCGTTCACCGTTAAGCTTTCCTTCTTACCGTAATAAACTGTTTGAAAACAGACTCGTAAAAGAAAGAGCCCCGGGCCCTTGATAAAAATACCTTCCGTTAAGTAGACAGCCCCATACGGGCTGGTCATTTTTGCTTATATTAAATTCTTCACTACAATATGTTTCCTTTCTGGTCGTTTTCTTTAATCAGCATTTTTACTGGCTTATTAGGAAGATTTTTCTACCTCACGTTATCCCGGTTAAGTACTAGGGTCCGCTTAAATTGTAGAGGATGTGGCTGTGGGACAAGTAAAGATCAGCAACTGCCGTGTCTTTCGTCATGCCGGTACCCCAACAATCTCAAACTCAGTGACATAAATCGGAATTCTTGCAAACAACAAGCCAAGGTCTTGTATTACCTCACACCTTTGTGGAATCAGTTACCAGCTTCGGTATTTCCGAGCCGATACTACTTAGGGACCTTCAAGCGAAGCCGATACTACTTAAGGACCTTCTTTAATAAACAACTAATGTTTTAGACTCACCGAACTAAATCCATTCCCAGAAGACGTTTTTGCCTCGCATCTCCATCTCCCTCATTGTTATTAGTCCACACAGCTTCGTTTCCAATAACTACGTTTTTGTCATTAGCACCCATTTCAGCACCCCACATCCATGCTGGCTTACTTAATATCACACTGTTTAGTTCCTTTGTAGATTCATCGATAGTTATGTAAGTGCACTAAAATTAAATTTAATACCATTATAAATTAATGAACAAAGAATGTGTTAATATCAAACACAAAAAGTATAAATTCATATGGTATTCAAATATTATTCCTCTTTTAAGGGTTTTGTTGGCAAATACTATATTGTTACAGACCAGAACGTAGCTACATTAACTCCCCTATTGGAGACAGACATTAATTGGTCCTGTGTGCGGGTGTTGGGGGACACAGGGACCAATAAAGGATGTGTATTATATTACTATGTATATAATTTCCAAAGAAATTAAGTTTCTTATAATTAATTTTTCCCCACAATCTCTGTTATGTCTATGCTCTAGAATGTTGGACAAATTTAAGATAGTTTTAAGAATTCCATGGAATTTACAAAGAGATTTCTCTTAGATAAGTGTTCTTAAAAATACCATCATAATTCAACAAAATTACAGGTAACTGAACTTAGCTAGTATAATATAGAAAGATTTCAGATGTTTTGCTCTTATAAGTTATAAGCTTTAATACAATTAATATTTTCCTGGTAAGTTTTCCTCAAGTTTAAGAAGGAAAAATAGGCAATGATACGAGGGAAATTACAGCAATAAAGATGAGTTCATCAATATCCCTATCAAAAAAATTATTACAGTTTGTAAAAAAATGCTAATTTAATTAATAAGAGTATTCTACTATTCAATTTATAGTCATTACATAACCACAGTAAGCTAACTAAACTAATTCAATACAAGAATTTTCATGTAATAATTGCTGTTAATGTCGCTGCATTCCTTTATATTTGATGATTTTTTTTAATGGAACAAGGCGCAAACGTGCAGGCTATTAGTGACTACCAACACTAATGGATTGCACCACTAGAAGGTTCGCAGATATTATGTCGGCTATTATATGTGGAAGACTGATATATATGCTATGCTTAAATATGGTATAAACAAATTGAAAACAAGAGGGTAAAAAGATCTTCTGCATTCCGGTAGTGTTGTTTATCGATAGTTTTTTTCAAAGACATTTTTGGAAGCATCTTAGCAAAACCGAGTAATCAATGTTTTTGTTTACCACAATTTTCCAATTAAGGACACAGTGTTATTATTTAATTTACCTCGTAAATGAGGTACTTTGTATTTGGATTATTCCTATGACTAATACAATTTCAGTCTTCACATTTTCTTTAATTTCTTACATCATCCTTATTATCCTTTTGTATTAATTTTAAGACCTATTTCAAAAAGTATAATGACATTGTACTTTTTATTAAACAAGGGGCAAATATGCAGGCAGAACACTAATAGTAATAGGAAGAAAGAGTAGTTCTTAATTTTTAAATAACTGATAGCGAGTTCAACACTTTTTTAATGAGCACTGTGTTTTTCTATAATTGGCAATACATATGAACTACTTATGTAAAATATTTTTCTGGTATTTTTAATAAATAAATATATAGGACTGTTTTACACATGGATACCTGTTCCTAAGGTAAGGGAACTTAAACCAATATATACACTACCGTTTAAGTTTGGAAGCACACCAGCCTTCAAACAAAACAAGTGAATGCTGACTAATAGCTGTAAAAATTAGCAATCATCTTAAGTTTTAGAACCTTTTACGACTGTTTAAACAAACAAAAGAATTATTATCCCACACTGATCAAGTTTTAAGGAATTCCTTATTTTTGATGAAACATGTTTTATGACTTCATCCATCGGCTACTTTATCCTATGCAATGGTGTGGTTTTATTTATAATACTTGGTGGTTTTAAGTTCTTTAGAACCTATTCAGTCGCACTTGAGCATTGGAATGTGAAAGTTGTGATATTAACATTGTCGCTATTTGAAATATATCGGCTACTGCTTTGACCTTATTTTTTCTTCTGAAAATGCCAGCATGCTACTAAATTACGTTTGAACAGCGAAGCGCTATTTGCACTCTATGGAGGAAGGATACAGTGTGAATATGTGAAAAGATTATAAAAGAGAAAGGTGGACACTTTGATGAAGCTAAAATTTTATCTAATTTATCATTATATGTTATTTTTTTATGTTGTTTAAGTTAGTTTCTGTTTGTTCTTTATTTTTTATCAATACATTTAAATTTAAATGACTTTGTTTGGTTTTATTTGATTTTACCTTGCTGCTTCCAAACTTTTGGACAGTAGTGTATATTTTTATATATAAATAGCTTCATATAGATAACACATTTGGACTTGCGGCGTGAATCGAACCCACAATCCCAAAATGGAAGGCAGCATTACTGCCAATTGTGCCAATGGGCCAGTGAATACTTGACTACAAGGTCCCATGGACAACTGCAATACCAGAAGGCTTGCAGACCCGTTGCTGGTATCACAACATATAAGAAATAAGTATGTTCTGTTCTTGAAACTTGCTAATTTCTATCAGTTGCAAAACATTAGAGCTGGCAACTAACTTCACAGATATTTTGTTTGAAATAGAAAATTCCTAATAAATCACAAGGTTGTGAACTGGTTTTGCATGAAATTTTGAGTTCTGACATGCTAATTAATAAATCTGCTGGTACAAGTCTGAACAATTTTGCAAAACATTTCCCACCCATGATACATGCTTTAAAAGAGTGATACCAAATCTGTTTGCAAAGACAAAGGATATAACTGAGCAGAAAGCTCAGCTCTCTAACAAAATATTATAAACTAATTATAAAAGTATTGTTGTTGGATGCAGGGATGGTGTGGTAGAGCCACAGGGTGAATGGAGAGGCCGCTCCAGGCGTCGAGTCCCATGAGGAGCCTCAGCTAGGGACGATTGTTAATAAGTTAAGGGGTGCTACACCTGATCCAAATGTTTCTCCATTTTAGCCAAAGATTTTTATAACATGTTGTAACATTTCACAATGTAACTAGTGTTCCATAGCCTGTATGTAGGGATTTTGATTTTAAAATTAGAAATGTGTTTGTCTAAATTCTTACAATTATGACATATTTAAAATTATTATAATTGTAAAAATAGTTCATATTATAAAATATTATGCATTTTTCATTCTCTGCCTATGATATAATCTAATAAAAATGTAAACTTTTTATAGAAACAAATATTATTCCAACTATTTGATATTCTTCTACAACTAAGCAAAAATAATTTGTGCATAATAATAGTAGGTATGGGCATTATTCCAAAATAACTTAGTTAAATATTTAGTATATATAAACTATAATTAACTCTTCTAGCATAATGCAATCGGTAATTTGTAGCAATCAAAAATAGAATTTGAGTGTTAATTAAGCACTTAATTTATTTTTATTTTAATTTACACGCATAGTGTTAGTGTGTTAATTATATTTACCTTCAATTTAGAGTTTCGAACTCTTTCCTTTGACAGCACAACTTCTTGGACTTCGTTCTGTGGACGGTCGGAATTCTTACCAAATATCACCACACTTTTTTTCGTTAATGGCGGTAAGACAACAAAAGTATCACACGATCTTGGCTTTTGAATCAGAGAATTCATTTTGTTGGCTTTATTAATATGTATCTTTTATGGTTATGAACCGGTTGCCTATTTGTTATTTATTTAATTGCTTTTGACAAGTGCGCTTCTACCTTGTAAATTTAACAAATTTAAAGTGACAGCTGAAGTCTGGCCTGCTGGGTTTAATAATTATTGCCAGGTCTGAAAATTTATAACTCCTTATTTTAATGAAGGAATTGATACTGTAAATAGCGTTACGAGTACATTATCTCAATATTATTCTTGTTCAAGTATCTATGATTATACCAGGGGCGTAGTTACCACCTTATCAGCCGTATCAATTATGGGCCCCCAGGCTACAGGGGTCATTCAATTTAACAAAAGGTTCTAAAACGTTATTCTCGATTGTTTATATATTATTAACATATCTGTGAATAACTGATCAGAGCCATTTTATTAAAATCACATTATAAAATTGAGACTAGCAATAAAAATACAAGTCAGAAAAGGATTTTTGTCGGGTGAAGCGAGCCTCAAACTAGTAAATTTTCGTTGACCTAGCTACTCTACTGGGTTATACTTGCAGCTTTCGATAGGGGCAAATATTTTTGCCTTTAAACCGTATATGATTTGTGAAATATCTCATTTTGTGATTGCTGCGTACTTTGAAAGTTTAATATTTATAGTAATTTTATAAATACATGTTTTTGAAGTAAAACTTCTTTACCTACGGTAAATATAAGTACTAAGCTAGTGAATGCGTATTGTGAGCGTTACGAACACACATTTTTTTTCTCTTCCTGTCATAACCAGTGCCTGAAATATAAATACGTGAGCGTATAAGTTAACTAACTACCTTTCAACGCGAGTGAGTCTATGAAATTGCTTCCGGCAAATAAAAAATCGAATGATAAAAAAATTTGGGGGATACAGTTTAGTGATGCGGCTTTATATCTAACATTGTTATCCAAAATTCAATGACACCACTGGATAGCTAAGAAATCAAAGTCGTCGTTACATAGCGTAATAAATACGCTATGTAAGGACGAAAATGTGCTATTTAGTTCTCGTTATTTCTTCATAATTATTATATACCAAATATCACAGGAAAATTTAATAACTTGGCAGCACTAACCACTGTCATTTACGTTAAATGATGCGTTCAAGAATTACCGCAACACGTAACCTAATATTAGTAGTTTACATGTTGCAATCTAAATTTACCTATATCGTCTTCTACATATTGATATGTGAAGCGAAAACTTTAGGTCACAAAAATTGTGTGGACGGAGCAGAATGAAATTTGGCACAATTATAGTTTAGAAGACGATGTGCAAATACTTATCCTAATATATATAATATATAAATTACGAGTTTGTCGTCGATGGCCTCCTAAAGTATTACACCGATTTTTATCAAATTTGCACATCGTGTGCCGTTTGATCCAACTTGAAAGAAGGGATAACTTACATCTCAATTTATAGTCACAATATTATTTTATTGTATCTTATTATATATCAATATAAAAAACCGGGAATGGGAATAATAATAAAAGATAATAGAAAGTAGTACATTAGGACGACAACGGCTGCCGGGTCCGCTAGTATTTTTATAAAATATGCATTATGATTACAAGAAATTATTAAAATTAAACCTCACGCACACAAATGCCTAAATATTGATACACACGTATAAATTTTAGTTTAAGGTTGTGTCAAAGGCAGCGAAGTGTCTAGATTTAGAATTATCCTTGCTGTAGCACATGTAGGTATTGAAGAGTCTAAGATAATATTTCAGGAGCGCAAGTCACCACGTTGTTATGACCTTTAAGTATAATTTAATATAATAATATAACTTGTCGTTTCTGAAACGAGGTGTGTGATGTATGCACGTGATTCTTCTTCCGAGTTTGATTATGGATCTTCTTAGATCAAAGATGGACTGATTAGATGATTATTGTAATTATGTGGCTAGTGAACTAAATGAATGGTTTTTCAGTATTTCGCTTGTTGTACTTACTCTACTTTATTATGTGCGAAGATAATAAACGAAACCTACAAGCATAAATATAAGTAGTCGGTATCGATAGACAAAGCGGTAAATTTATTATAATATTATTTTAATCTAAGCTAAGATTTCTGCTTCGTGAGAAAGTTTTTGTAAAAATTATAGGTAGGCGGGTTGAGTTAAAAGGCCTTTTCATAAATCATTTATGTAAATGCGCCCAACAAAGAAGCAACAAATAGATACCCCGTGTCACGGCCATCGTCAATCGTGTATCACTTCCCGACAGTTTATGATTTTTTCTTCCATTTCCGTTAAAAACGTTTTGTATTCAGTCTAGTTTGTACGTATGTCAGAAATATTTATCAGAACATTTCTGCCAGGCCTGCTAGTATTTTGTCCAAAAAGCTTAACGTTATAATGAGCATCGTGTTTTGTAAAATTAGGCAAGGATTGTTTTACTCGTAAGAACAATATCGTATGAAACGTATTATCCTGTTATTGTTATAATTACACGTTAACCATTTTAAAAGGTTGAGAACCTTTCCCTCCAACTAAGAATTAATGTTATACTACATAACCGTACAGAAAGGACGCCTTTTCTGCTTAGAACCAAAACGATGCAGTAATGCTGAATGAAATTTCATTACGGCACTGTTTTTCATTACTGTATTGTTATTCATATAAATTTACCACAGGTTTAATGTCTCCCATTAAGTTTCATATAAAATGTATGCATTAGATCAAAAAGAAGAAGAGAGAAATTGTAAATCGGCTGAATAAAATCGAAAAAATAAATGAAGCGCATTTTATAACATTATATTTAGCAAGAAAAGTTTAAATAATGGAAATATATAGCGATGAAGTTGGAAGAAAAGTAAATTACGCATCTTGCCTAAGTGAGCATATACATATATGTAATATGTATGTATGTGCTCGCTTTGCCCTCGGTGCAATAATCTACAATTTTCTCTTGGTTGTACGGCAGCTAAGCCTTATTAAAAGTAAACCGGGGTATGATTTACGGCGGCAATCTAACTCATACAAATATTAAGAATATAATCTTGTTTTAAAGTTTGATTAATTTAATTTTCTCATACTGTCTTTTAACATCGACCCACCACTGTTACATATTCGGAAATAATAATAATTTACTATAAACTTTTTATATAATGAGCGACCTAAAAGACACGCTATTATCCTTATGTTAGGGTAAACTTCTACCGATGATTGAATGTATTGAGTCTAAACATGATACGCAGGTGACATTTGCTAAAAGGAACTTAAGTAATTCCATGGCAAGGCTTTACAAGTAGAGAAAAAATACTAAGACTGCACCGACGAAATAAAAGTTAAGACATTTCAACTGTATTTTGCTTTGAACTATAAATTTAAAGCAGTTACTTAGTGAATAAAAGCTTCCTTACTTGAGAGGTTCACTTCGATACTTTCTGAAGCTTGAACTAGGCATGCGACCGGCAGTACAATTCTGCTACAATTCTTTATGTTACTCATGACTCCAGCTTTATGAGTATTTCTTGTACCTATACGTGAAATATGGCTACGTTATGTGCTGAGACAATATACTGTTTGCCAACGATGCGTTACTTGAAGAACATATAAAATATAGTAAAATACGATCTCTTCCGGCGAAATTGTTAAGTAATATAGAATAGTTTAATAGTCTTACATAACTAAGCTCATCTATTAATATATCAATACCTCCCACGTAAGTTGTTGTAACCCCAAATTCCCAGCTTCACAGTAGAGCGTTACAAACAACTTAATTGTTATATAACAGTCACTTTAATATATTATTGTACACTTTAAAGTAATCGTCATTATTGAATATACAATTGTATACACAAATCTGTTACATAATGGCGATTTTATATCAATTAACATATTCGCAACCCTCTAATGTAAATTGGGAATTTGGGGTTACAACAATTTACGTAGGAAATATCGATATAATATGTGGGCACATTTCCTTACTAGTTTAAGTAAAGTTTGCTGAGTCTTACAACTTCTCTTATATTTGTATATGAAAACTCCTTAGTATCTTTACTTAGCATAAAATATTTCATAACCGGGCAAAGATCGAATTTACGGTTATAGGATACTTATGAACGAATTTTTTTTAGGAATAATGAAGCTCTGCCGGATAAAGTTTATGAAGAATGTCCAAATTAATTTCTGTCTTAGAGATATTCAAATAACGATTTAATGTATATTGAAGAAACATTCATCAATATGCTTTAGAATAATGTTTCAGATATCATTTTTATAATCTTTTCATTATCAGCTTACAAGTATTGACTGGCCCGTTGGCGCAGTGTGCAGTGACATTGCCTTCTGTTCCGGGGGTCGTGGGTTCGATTCTCGTCACCAGACAGGGTATATTATCTATATGTATGTATTTATATATTTTAGGCCACCGGGAAGTCTTACAAACCGAACGAAACGCGACAATAATACTATCACTTGACGTGACAGCATTGCCGCTACTTTGCGCTACCTCTAATCAGTTGGGTAGGAATAAGGGATGAAGTAAAAGAATGTAAAAGTAGCCGGAAATGTAGAAATTGGGTGTGGATACTAATGTCACGGACGGTATAGGTAGAGTGACAATAGCAGCTAGAATAGTCCAGAGTCGCATACCTGTAATGGATCTAATCAGTTATCGGACAGATAAAGATGAAGCTCCACCCCTTGGACAATAGATAAATTTCCAAGGGAATTTTCGAACCGTTTTTGTTACTTTCGTTTCAGATCAAATACAGGCAATAAATGTTATGTACGATTTTTCTTTACCCCATTGAGCGAGAGCGCCAAAACATTAGAAATAAAAAAAGTGTTTAAGACACGCTCCTATAGAAGGGCTCTATGTCTATGTGCGATACAAGTATTTGTTAAATAACTTCAAAAGTTGTCCGAATTCGCTCCAAATAATTTTCCTAATGAGATTTCAGCATGTACTTAATAGCATCGACATGGAAAATTTAAAATCTCTATACTTGATAGTTTGGAAATCCTAGGGGCAGAGGGCATCCTGCGGACGAACAGACGGACGGTCGGATATAGCCAAACTATAAGGTTTCCTTGTAGGACTACGGAACCCTAAGAAAGGTATTAAAATATTTTACAAGACATGTCTATTTATTACACAATATGTTCCGGTACGTAGCGCTTTCATCGGATTACACTTTTTTTACATTTTTCAATAAAATAGAACTCAAAGAGTCCTATTGCACTTTGCCCCACCTAACGCTACGGTAGAAAAACGGCAAAATCTACGTCAGCAAAATGAATCGTTGAAGCTAGGAGAGTTTTCTGAAATAAGGCTAAAACTAAAACTGGAAATCAATTAGATTTAAACAAAGGAATTTGGAATTTGGAGGACTATCTATTCAAATCTACATCGCTTTAATTAGTGAAATGGTTCCTCGCAAAAACAGATCTGTTTTACGTATGCCAATAGGAGTGCACTGTTCCCTTTGTGCCCAAACAAAGTCGTGCATCAATGATATTTGCAAAAGCAATTTTCAGGAACAAAAGCAAAATAAAAATTAGCTTTATACCCGCATGTTTCCTGAAATCGTATGGACCGGCAATCGTATACCGGCAGCTGAATTTCACTAATAGATGTCATTTTAGAACTTGAAACTTTACCCCCACCTACTCGATCTTCCAAATACCACAGTAGTGCGATTTGGTTAGGACTTTCTCACACAACAATATTTTTCAATGGCCGTCAACGCATCTGCGAGCCTTCTAGTACTGTTGTTCCATAGCGATCGGTATACCTTCAAGGGAACTGTCTATCCGTTTGGAGATACAAGATTTTATTGATATGAAATATATATATAATCATCTTTGTTATAAAAAAATATATACAAGGGATTTTATTTATATTGTGACCGTTGAAACGTAACCAATTACACTAATTAGTTGATAAAACGAAGAAAACTCATCGAGATGACGCTAACGAGCGTGTTCTTTTCTGAGATAGCGACGGCAGTAGCTATTGATCGCTCCTTGATGAGCTAATCTGTAGTATATATCTAACTTAGTACCTTTATACTCTACTTATATACACAGTCGCGGCGGCTCCGAACCGACACGATCTAGGGACCTTTAAGTAAAGAGCATACTCAAAGTTCAAAGGCCGGCAAGGCATCTGCGCGCCTTATGTTAGTATTATTATCCATGCGCAACGGTAGTCAATTTTTATAACAAGAGGCAAATCTTGTTATTAAAAAAAATGCAGAAATAGTATCATATACTCGTAGTTTCATGGATTAAGTTTATTATTTCTTACCCGCAAATTATTTCAATGTTAAAACTTATCAAGAATTTGTACATGTACTTTATTATTTGAAAGGATATCTAAAGTTAATACAAGGCTAGGCATGGGAGGGAATACTGGCAGTTGAGGCGAGTTATAGTGTAAAAAAACTCTCTAAAACCATCTCTTTTACGATAGTATAGACTCGCCACCCTTTAAGTGGCGTTCTTAGAATGTTACAATTTTCTTCTCCCGTCTCATTGATAAATTCGTGGCGGCTTACAAAACAATATGACAAAATATACAAAAATCCCGGCACGTTTTCAGCTCGCGGATGGTTTAATTGAAATAATATTCCTCGCCCGCGAGCCGAGAGAGATTGGGGTCGAGACGTGAGGCATTTCACTTGTTTCTCTCCACCCCACCGAGTGAGAAATGCTTTCATCTTTGCGACATTCGCGTATGAAATTATCCACGAACAAAGAAGTCTAATGTTATACTCCAATAGATATAGTCATTCGATAGATATGCCTCATAGGGTATAAATTTCGTTTCAGCCTTTTGTAAGTGGAATAGGTAACGAAATAAGGCAGGAATTTATCTACCTTTTCATTGCCTTTCGATACAAATACTTGCCACTGCTTGGCAAAGGCTTGTTATTACGCTCGCTAAAGAGTAAGAAATGGAAGGTGGGAAAGTCACTATGTTTCTGTTGTAGTTAACTAAAAAGTTGAGGCAGTAACTTTGCTAGACAAAAGCCTTTTGTTTGCTTGTTTGCTCGTCAACGTATGACAAATGCGTTCATCATGTTATTTCTTTATTCAATACACAGTTTATCTTCATATGGGACAGTGTATAATTCATTTGGGCAGTGTATAAATGTGTGTCGTAAGCAAACTTTTGTATACCTATTGCCCACATACACATTCTGAGAGAGATTTGAAACACGAAAAATAAGGTTGAAATGGAAAACTTCAATACGTTTGTAATGGAAATACGTATGTGTTAAAACGAGTTGAAATAACGAAAGCCATTCGTAAACAAGAACGGCAGAGAGGCAATGAGAGGGCGCCTTAACTTCCAGATTAATTAGAAATAACCGCGACTCGCACCAGCAATTCCCGCGGCGCGATGACCAAAAGACTGTGAACTACGAAATGCAAATGATGTTTACATAGCTTACTTGCGCTTTTTGCCTTTACAGTTAGTTTCTTTGAGTTTATTTAAAGGGATAAATAGAATGAATTCAAATGCAACATTCCCTCAGCGTCCCGGACTATTTCATCCGAAACGGAGCTTATGTAAACCGTAATTTGCTTTTAAAAATTAATCAAGGACTCTCTTGATAAACATTCATTGTGTAACCTTAATATCTCAAATTAGTTATCTATGTAAGCTATTATATAATTTCTATAATATTACAAAAGTATACATTTCCTGTATAAAAAACTCTCTTGATTTGTTTCAAGTTATTATGCAGTTTAAAGATTCGTTAACGACAATTAAATAAAGGGAAATATCTACAAAACCTCAAACCCCTTTTTTAAATTATTTTTAATTGTTTATTATACATTTTAAAGCGCGTAATTTAACTTCAATATCATTGATGTCCAATTGATTTTAAAGTGATTAATGGGTTATTTAATTCATCTAAAAGATAAAGAAGATGTGATGATATGTGGGATAATGTTACTGAGCAGAGCTATTTCTATTAAAAGAGAAGCACTCTTCTTCTTCTTCTACGCGGGCTGCTATTCCGCCCTCAGTCGCAGTAGGGCAACCATTGTGCGTGAGAGGGGGCCTGATTGGTCTTTACTCCCTCCAGCCCAACTCAGGCCAGAAGTCGAGAATCCGCTGGGACTTCTTTAAGGCTTAAGAGAAGCACACTCTGGAGAAGCTGATTATTCTTGGTAAAATTGTCAGTAAACATCTCAGGAAGGAGCGCCTACACGTTGGTCTGACACAACGCGACGCACTTTTATCGAACAATGTTCTATTTTCAACGCTATTTATATATACTTATCGATATATTTTCATATCGCCGACGCTAAAAAAACGCCAACGCCGATATTTAACTCTCATGCGACTGAGGGCTAATGAGATTTAAATACTTAACAACAGAAATAATTTTAAAAAGTCCCTCAAAATATATTTAATAGCTAAAAATTGTTATAAAATAAATGATTATCTTAACGACTAGAGTATAATATATTTCTACACGATTATAATTAGTTTTGACATATTTGACATTGAGTTTTATGTTTGAAATTATTTTGACGAAAATTTCATAGTGTATTTATTAATTAATTTAGTGAAATAAGATTTTACGAATTTTGTAATAACCCATATCATCCGGCCGTGGTGGGAACAGCTTATCGTAAGGTGATCCCCC
The DNA here is from genome assembly GCA_024363005.1 of Charaxes varanes. Taxonomy (NCBI): domain Eukaryota; kingdom Metazoa; phylum Arthropoda; class Insecta; order Lepidoptera; family Nymphalidae; genus Charaxes; species Charaxes varanes. The sequence goes on from JANCMC010032241.1 coordinate 421,011, forward strand.
CTAGCATTTCCGAACTATTAGACATAGAGACTTGAAATTTTCAATGTCGATAGAACATGCTAAAAGCTCATTAGGGAAATTATTTTCAACGAAATCGGACAACAGCTTTTGAAGTTAATTAACAAATACGTTTATAGCGTATCAAATACGGAACCCTTCTATGCGTGTCTTGACACGCTCTTGGCCATTTTTATTATATTTAAGTTTTCTAAGTTTATTGGTAAATTTTTGAAGCAGGATTAATTAAATATATTGTTTTGAAATAAAAAGAAAACCAAAGTAAATTATAGTAGTACGTACTCATTACAAATAGATCAGAATAAAACGAAGTTTTATCATAGCAATTAACAGCTATTCTGCTAGCGTGGCAATAACATATAAAAGAACATTTAAGTAGTATTAAAAATTAATTAAGATATCAATTGCAGCATACAATAAATTGGTACTTTTTTTAATCCATGAACGTTGGAACTTCACAATAGTGAACCTTAACAAGTACCAAATTATATTGATACCATAGCTTTTTAAATATAGTACCTACAGAAGCAACTGCATAAATTTTAACACCAGATACTGAGTAAAATAATATCAAAAGCAAATCATTCGTAAATATACCAAAAAAAACAAAAGACTGATGAGGTCAAACACGCTTATGGAGATGATGATAATATAATAATTTTGCGTAATGATACGATCTGGTGTTGCAGTTGTCCATGGGCGTCGGTAGTCACTTAGGTGAACCACCTGCTCGTTTGCCCCTTGTTATATATAAAAAAATGTAAATAGGCAAGAACCTACTTACACATTTGTACGTCTCACAATTTTCGACATTTGGTGATATGTTATAATATGTTCAATGTTAATATAATATTTAAGATATTGTTCTGTATCTTTATTTATACTTCTATAATAATATATAACGCTGAAGTGTTTGTTAGTTTGTTTGTTTGAACGCGCTAATCTCAGAAACTACTGGTCCGATTTGAAAAAATCTTTCTGTGTTAGGTAGCCCATTTGTCGAGGAAGGCTATAGGATAGATATCATCACGATATTCACCTAATGTTACGATGTAGAGCTAGAACAAGAGCATTCTTTCTTGATCTTTTATTGTAAACGAAAATAGTTCTTAGTATTTACACCTATCAACGAGCAGAAAACTAGAATGAAAATTAGAATCCTTGTTAAAGCAGAGAGAACAACTAAACAATGCTCTACATCTATTTAAACTAAAAGAATTAGAGAAAGTACGGGTAGAATGGGCATTCGTTCGTCTGATGTAAATTGGCCTTTAAAATTTGTACATCAAGAAAAATTCAGAATTGGTTTTGACAATGTTTAGGAAAAAATAAAATAAAAAAATGTTTTAGGATATTTTTATTCTTTCAATAAAAAAGTTATTAAGGCAGACAGTTTCATTTGACAGATTAAAATAAGCGATATACTCTTTTACGCGGATGAAGTTGTGGGCCCAGCTAGTCTTCTCTTTCTATTTGACCGTTGGTAATATTCGAAACAGCATCTATGATTTTGATTGTTTCCTTTAAAGAAGAGTTGTATGCAAAGTAAATTATACTAGGACTCGCTTAATTTGTATCTTTTACTAAATTTATTTCTTTACATGCTCATTATTTGTACAAATTCATTTCTCAAAGCTCATTTAATATACCTTTTAAGCCGAAAGTACATGAAAGTTACTTAACATAAAATTACCAAAAAATTGGAATTTTCGATTGCGTCACTCCAATTCTGAAGGTTCTAAATACAAAGCTTTGAAAGAAATCCTACATAAAAGGTAGACGTTTATTCTCATTTTTCGCAATTAATTTTCAACTTTTTCCTCGGTATTAGTTACTGTATTAATAATAATCTGATTCGAGAATTTATGATAAAAGACCTGAGTATGACCATAATTAACTGCGGAAGTAATCTTTGCACATGTCAGCAATTCCGAAATACATACTATTGGGTTATATTATTATGCCCTGTTTAGATTTAACAAATGACCAAAACTGTTAAAAGTTGGAAATATTATTTGTTCTATTTTTTATGTAGGAGTTATAACACATAGATGTTAAGTCTTTACTTAATTCAGGAAATTTAGAAAATTGATCTTAAAAGATTTGACGGCCATAGACTTTCTATTTTTTATGTAAATTAAGTTTCTTATTAATTAATTTAATTATAGAAGGGGAAAAATACATTTCCTTTTTTTAATCAAAGTAAGAATCGAATACTTTTTACGTAGAATGAGAGTTTTCACACGATCCCGTATCTGCTCGGAAATACCGAAGTTCCTAAAAAGTATTTAAAATACAGGAAAATTAGGTCCAGTTTTATATCCATAAATTTGTATATTTATTTTATAAATTTGTAAACTTGTATGTAGCTATTTAATTATGTATAACCTGTTTATATTTATAACTATTCTATTATTATCTTATTCTAATATTATAACTATTTATGAATCCTCAGTCGCTATCGACCACCATAAGGTACCTACTGAAAATCAGTAAACTTTACTGAGTAGGTTTCCTTTTAGGTATATTGCACTGCATAACATCTTGAAGAGTCTTTATTGTACACGAGAGCACACAAATACAATAAAATAAAACAGTAAAGTATAGTAAAATTAAGCGGCTTTATTTCTAACTAGCAATCTCTTTCAGACTCTTTCTTTGGGTACCGAAAAAAAGAAAAAATAATAAGAACATTTATTGCATAGTTATAATAACTAAATAATGACAACGACAAATACATTTTTTAATGGCCTGTAGAGTTAAATGGCCGCACCTAATTTTAATATACGCATTCGAAAAAAAGTTAACATTAACTACCGTCACTGTGTGTATCTTTTGAAAAATATTTAATAAAGGCCAAATTGATGATATAGTTATACCATACTATATTCCATATGTAGGTAAACCCTTATAATGTGCTGTGAAGTGGCGGCAATGCAGTCACGTCAAGTGATGGTATTGTTGTCGCGTTTCGTTCGGTTTGTGAGACTTTCCGGTGGCCTAAACCCGACATTAAACGCCGGCAACGCATCTGAGAGCCTCCTGATCATGCAGTTGTCCATGGGCGTTGGTAGTTACTTAGGTGAACCGCTTGCTCGTTTGCCCCTTGTACATAAAAAAATTAGGGTTGTAGCTTTCCTTTTTTCCTTCAGTCCGACGACGTCCACTTCTGGACCTCCTGCATTGGCAAAAAGATTCTGCGCGTCTGAACTTCAGCGGTTTCCTGCGACCCTTATTATTTAAAAGATCCTATCAATTTTTTGTCGCTTTTTTCCAGTAACACCAACTTACGAAGACCCTATTCCGGGCTGGGTGGATAACCTGAACGGACCCATAGGGCTGATGATTGGCGCCGGCAAAGGGGTAATCCGCAGCATGCACTGCTATGGACATTACCACGCAGAGGTGATACCAGTGGACATAGCGATCAACGCCATCATACTGATCCCATACTATCTCAACACCAAAATTGACAGGTATGTATGTATGTTCAGCCATTGATATTTTACAAGTTCCTTAGTTATATAATTACAGGATTTCTCAGTCGTATTTTATATTCCGCTCTTCTGAGAATTATATTATCATCGATTTCATTATCATTCATTTAAATTGGTTCATAAGTAGCAATTTTATTTGTTTATTAAGGTACACCAACAGCACAAATATTAATCTTTTACAAGGATACACTTACATAAGGTACAATTCTGATATATGCACCAAGTATAGATGCACACAACATTGCCACTATTCATAATTTACATAAATATTCATACATAGATAAACGAAAAGATAGAAGAAAAAGCTACAAATAGATATAACAATTTTAGATTTAAATCCAAAAAAAATAAATTCAACAGTTTACAAATTTTGTTCCTGAATTTGGCTAGATTATCACAAAATATGTCGAGTTCCTGTGATACTTGGTAAAAAAGGTTATATTCGCAGCAATATACAATGTGAAGGTTGATTAAAAAATAATTAGCAAAAACAAGTTTGTTTTGAGGAAAATAAATACAACTAGAGGTTTCAGATTTAATGTAATCATAAACGTTATATTTTTTGCGTGTAATATGAATCTGAATTCAAGTGATGCAATCAATATCTAATCCGAATTACCATCGCTATTCAATTTTTTGGTCATGGTTGGTGGTTTCCAATGATAAACTGAAATAATATTAGTATGCTAAGATATTCTTCTTTCTTTTAATTAAGAAACTCGTATCTTTTAAGACTAGTCCTGCTTCTACACTTACTCTGACAACAGCATTGTTCTGATGATATTAGAGTCGTAATGGAGGAATAAGTTAGTAATATATCTTCTATATAAAGATATAGAAGAATAGACGTATAACACCCTTATTTTAAATCTGGGACCATTGAATATGTTCTGGTCTCTTCTCTAATTAAGCACTGATCTGCATCTATCTGTATGTCCCGGTCACTCCCGACGTACTGATGATGTAATGTGGGAATGGGGGGAGTTCACTAGTACACAGGGTAGTTAGATAGTACCAGATTAAGGCGACCTAAGGGCTCTCGCAACGCGGACGAGGTTGCGGGAAACAGCTTGTTTAAAAATAAAATTAAATCAATCATACCTTTTTTCTAGGCCAGCGGAAATACCAGTTTTTAATCTAACAACTGGTGATGATAGAAATACGACTTGGAAGGAGGTGCTCGATATAGGGAAGGCCGCGGTTCGTAAGATACCCTTCGAAGGTCCCCTCTGGTATCCCAACGGTAATATAAGACAGAATAAACTTCTTCATGAGATATGCGTGTTCTTCTACCATATCGTACCGGCCTATCTTATCGACTTCCTGATGCTCATATTTGGGCAGAAGAGATTGTAAGTATTTTCATTTAAATTCTATAAATTTTACTAAAAGAACCATTTTGTATACTAGATATCTATATTAATATATAAAGTTGAAGAGAAAGAAAGAAGAGTTTGTTTATTTGCTTGATCGCGCTAATCTCAGGAACTGCTGGGCAAATTTGAAAAATTCTTTAAGTTTTTTATAGCCCTTTTATAGAGGAAGACTATATATCATGGCGCTAAAATTGAATCTATTTTTTTACTTAATTTTACGCGGACCAAGTCACTGGCACAGCTAGTTTAAAATAAAGGTTTAAGTAATAATGTTGGATTATGAAAAAAGATATTTATTTCATTAATACAATATATAAAAATAAAATAAACACTTGCAATAATGTTCTGTAAAACTTAACTTTATAAATATAATCTTTTTAGACAGTTAGGATCTTCTGTTTTTAAATATCAGATCTATCTTAAACTATGTAGTATACATAAATTTAAATAAAATAATTCAGGAACATCACAATCTTAAATTATGTACAAAAAATAACTATTTTAATTAAATGCAACATATAATAATGCAACTGGAGGAACTGGAGGAGGTCGTGACCTAAGCAGTGGTCAGCATTTGAATCGATCGCTTGTTAAGTAGCTCTGGCTGAAACCGGGTGATAGATGGGGTGATCCATTTTAACACAGGTTTATATTTCATATCCGACCTCCGAAGACATGTAAAACAGTGGGATCCGATTAAAGTCACTGAGTGATATATATATAGTCGTGAGATTGTACAGATCGTGGGGGTTCCGAGGATGATGTCAGGTGGCAATCGGTCATCATAACTCTCGCTGCAGCCACATCCTCTGCAGTACCGGACCCTGCTACTAAACCGGGATAACACTAGGAAGCAGAAAGATATAATAATGGAACTAATAAAAGGAATTCATTAGAGCCTTAGATCCCTTCCCTCGGAGCACCGAACCAGAGTAGACGTCTTTATTAGTTGCAAATTAATCTCAAAATTTATAACTTTCGAAAATAAAAATAAAAAAATTAGGAGAACATAAACCGTAAAGATATTGTGTCCAAGTTACTTTCAGTGAAGTGTCGGGAATTCTGCTTATACCGAAGTGGACCGTATTTTGTGTGAGTCAAAGCTCATAATATTATATTTTCCGTAACTTGAACGCCATCTACGAAAGATACCAAAGAGGTCAAATATATGTGGGCGACGATACTTCTGTAGATTAAAATCACTACAAAACCATCTTAAGTTGAACTGCGCTAACGACAGCAATACTGCAGAATTGGACTTGTATGGGATATTATGCGTTAAGGACATATGATTTTAGTAACCAAAGTCGCTTAATTTTTCTACGACTTTTGAAAGAAGAGTGCACCACAACAACTTGTTGCTTCGAGAGAATACTGCGACCCTGGTACTTACTTTACCGCATACAACGAGATGCCGCTAAACCGCTCCCCCCCGTCGACCCCCGGTACGTCCTCTGCTGCGCCGCGGTATCCGCTACAACATTGCGACTCGGAACCGATGTCCATGGGCGCCGGTAGGCACTTCGGTGCCTGCTGCCTGCTCGTCTGCCCCCTTGTAACATAAAAAAAAGGCTATACGCTATATACGCTTCAATTAATTTTACGCGAACGAAGTTGGGGTAACAACTAGTACTTAATAAAATAATCGGAATAAGCTGGTACTTAGAAAAAGTAGGGGTTATTTAACTAAGGAGTTATTTCTTCCCACAGGTGCAGAATGGAAGCTGTTAACGGAAGACGAAAAGCGGCCGTTCATAGACGAAGCCAAAAGACTGAGAGCCATGCATATGAAAGAGCACCCCGACTACAAGTACCGTCCTAGAAGGAAACCGAAGACCTTGAGGAAGGAGGGATATCCATACTCGATACCCTTAGAACCCTCAACATTATCCTATCTGGCAAAAATTTATCTAAAGAAATAAATAAAATTGGAGTGTTTGACGGAAACCACTATAGCGTTACTATGAGAAAAAAATTTGCATTTTTTCTTCTTTTTGCGTCTTCGCTTTTTATAAGAAGAGAAAAGTCTTCTGGAATTATTATATTATTAAATAAAATATATTATATATATATTTTATTTGATTTATTAAACAAAAAACCAACAGTTTATTTTATAAAAAGATACTTAGACTACCTTTTTTTTTTTTTTTTTTGTTTTCCCAGGGGGAATCTACTCAACAGATACCCGGTCCTGAGGGGGGTGGAACCGGGTTATGTCGGGTTGGAGCGTCCCAGAAGGGGATCGGGATTTCACTGCGGTTTTCATCAATTAACAATGATTCAAATAGAAAGTATATTATATGTATAATACATGCAAAAAAAAGCTGAAAATTTTAAAGATTTGCGCTAACATCGTATGCGCTGACTAAACCTTACGAGATAGATCAAATTATTGTAGTATGGATTAGCATATTTTAAAAAGATCTACAAAATAAGACAGCGATAACCCACAGTAACCATTTTTACACTTTACTTATTACAATTAAATAAGGAATTATTCACGAACCTATTTTAAAGAATGCCGTATTGTAATTGTTGTCCAATTAAATACGCTAGATACGGACTGTATTTTATGCAGATCTAAGTTGTCTTTTACAACATATAATTAAAATGAATATTTCCTACCTTTTTAACTCCTATATTTACGACAATCAAATACAAAATAATATCGAATAGAGCCAATATGTTTGTTATATGCTAGCTGTACCCGCGACTTCATCAAGATAAGAAAATTGATTCAATTCTAGCGTGATAATTTATAGCCTATAATCCTCGATAAATGGGCTATCTAATACTGAAAGAATTTTTCAAATCAGACCAGTAGTTCCTGAGATTACTGCGTTCAAGTAAACAAACAAGGTTTATATATTATTATAGATATGAGATACAATAAATAGTAAGGATTTAAACTACAGTCGGTAACCCTAACGTCGCGCTTCGTACGCAGAAAGACGATGCACTCATTTGTGAGAGATAGTTATAATGTTTCCTGCAGTAAAATACGTAAGATACTTTATTTAATTAACGACATGGTCTATGAAGGTCATATATAATAGAAGGTCGCCTTATTTTTATGATCTGATGTCACGACCAATCCGTATATAATTGAGAGTATAGCACGAACTTTTCGAACCTAAGTAAGTCGACGAGTCGACTTTATTTAGGATGAAAATGTTCGTGCTAGTCCCTCTGTTTTGTAAAAATGCCAAATGAATAACGGCACCCATTAGTTCCGGACATAGCATACAGAATTAGCAAGATGAAGTGGCCGTGGGCTGGCCATATCGCTCGAAGGACCGACAACCGTTGGGGTAAACGAGTCCTTGAGTGGAGACCGCAACTCAGCAACCGTAGTGTAGGACGCCCTATAGATCATTGCATACAATTATCATAGAATAAATATTTAGTACGTAAGTCTACATGATCATTGAAATGATCATTCAAGCGAAGCTATGCCTGGCTCTGTCATTAAGAACATATCATGATCCTATGAGGGAATAAAAATAATCCCACCTTAGGCAATTTCTTTATTCATAGCTAAAGATATCGAGAATCCATAATATCTGAAATTTAAAGTGGTTACATTAGATCTTGCAATAACACTAGTACTTGTTGTTCTAACATCACTGGAAACTACATCAAATAATATTACTAACTTTAGAACATAGACTTTCGTGTGCGGAATTCATACTTATTATAAAACCGCTTTATAATTCACGCGTATTTTGTATCGGGATTGCCATTCTTTTAAGAAATTTGAGATGAATTAATGAATATTTGTAGGAATTTATAATTTTGTTTGCCTCGTTATAAAAAAATTAGTCGCTTATTCAAGGTCATTGTCCGTTCGCTTTTTAGAAATGACATAACATTTTTTAATATACTGTTTATATCGTTTATATACCATTTAAAAATATTATCAATTTGACTATGTTTTACTAAGATTAAAGTCCAAAACCTATGTTTTCTTCTTTACAAAACATGATTACAAGTGTCTTTTTTCGGCAATAACTACGAGAAAATAAAACTAATTAGGATATCTTTATTCTTGATACAATACTGAATATGATGTATAAAATAATTAAATTCCTCCATATTTTATAGGTCAAATTACAAATAAAACTTTACAATAGTATAGTTTATATATCAGAATAACACATAGGCTATAAATTATAAAGATACTGTGTGAATTGTCCAAAATATTACGATAAACGTCAAGTAAATAGGAGAATATTTTTCCGTCTGCGAGGTATTTAGGCGTGCGCTGCAAAAACCGTTAGAGTTACACGTATATAGTGGATGAAGGCACTACACACTTAAAGGCTATGTGACATGTCAAAATTAAAAAAAATCAAACCAAAACTGAAACATTAATTTGAAAATGCTGTTTTTTTTTGTTTTTTTTTTTAATATATGCATAAAATTGGAACATTGTGATGTAACACCAAGGGGGAGGGGGTAGAGAAAAGGTGACAAGGAGGGGGGCGGGGGTACTTAGGGCATACCAACTGATATGTTGAAGTCGGTCGATCTGCGCCGATTTAACGGGGAATCTTTTTGACTGTGTACGGACTTCAACACTTCAGTAGGTGTCTGCTAAGTAATCGTATGTATGAAAGTACTAATTATTTTTTGCTATTTAATTCCTGGATAATCTTGAAGGCGGTTTTATTTTTATTTAAAAATAATTTATCGATGTGCCTGTATTAATTAATATGTGTTATTGAGGGGGCATGTGGGGTATTTGAACAATAAAATCAAAGTGTGTTACCGAATCGGTCTTTAACTTATGTTTACTTTAATTAGTTTAATAAGTGATTGTTTATCATCTTTGTTTTAGTACCGTGGTTAAATTATATAAACGGGTTTCGTAGTACTAGAAGGAACCTTTATAATTTCGCTCTGTCCGTCCGTCTGTCTGCCAATCGTAAGGGGCCCCACCTAGAATTTCCAAACTATTAGAAGTAGAGACTTGAAATTTTTCATGTTGATAGAACATGCCAAAAACTCATTAGGAATATTATCCTGAACGGAATCGGACAACAACTTTTGAAGTTATTTAACAAATACGTTTATAGCGTATCAGATACGGAACCTTTTTATATAAGCGTGTTTTGACACGTTTTTGATACATTTATATTATACTTTAAAGACATTACTAAGTTAAATAATAAATTCTTTACATTAAATATAGACTTGGAAAAAAATCAACCGTTTCGACAGACCACATTAAAACTCTGTTCTGTTCTTTGGTATGGCACTTTTTGATAAACGTTTACGAATACACACAGATTCAGATGTACATAAGTCGATTCTAATTAATTTTTATATGTTGATATTTTGATCCAGTTACACGAACCGTAGTCCAGGGTTGCATTCCCGTGGTGGATCTGATCAGTTATCGGACAGATAAAAAGGAAAATCCCTCCCTGGAGAAGAATAATACTTCTCATTTGCTTCCTTTTAACAGACTTATTCAGATATCTAACGCTTCAAGGTGCTGACATAATTCTAGGCGTAATATCTTCTTTTTCCAAGCGTTATACCAGTTAACTACCAGGATTTGCTTAGATTGCAGAGGATGTGGCTGAGGGGCGAGTTAACATGACAGATTGCCATCTGACGTCATCCTAGGAACCCCCACGATCTTTACAACCTTACGACTAATATCACTCCATGACATTAATCGGGTCCCACTGTTTTACGTGCCTTCCGAAACACGGAAGAGTTCGGATATCAAATATAAACCAGTGCTAGAACGGATCACCCATCTATCACTCAGTCGCAGCAAGAGCAACTTAACTTAACCCGGCGATCGACCCAAATGCTAACCACTGACGCTCCTCATGGCAATTCACTTAAAAGGTTAAAATTATTTTGTGCAAATCTGCATTTTTTTTGTTTTCTTAAATAATCTTTAGACTTTTTCTTGTCTTTTAAGCCTGACCTTATAAAACAGAATTTATATCCGTTCCGCGGTTTTCGATTTTTAGCGAGACTAACGAACAACGACGATAAACGATGCTTATATTTCACGTCATATAAAACGTCTGCAATTCACATTCACTCGTTCTATCGACACGACCGGCGGAATCGTTCAATTTATTCGTCATTCGAATTTGGAATGCTTAACCGACCGTTACATTCGGTCGCGAACATTTCATTAATTTTGAAATCAGAACCTCCTGCCCGATGCATTCAACGCACAATGCTTGTTAAATTTTGAATTTCGTATGGCCCCTACCATAACTTATTATAATATTTTGATAGATATTTATTAAATCTATTAGATTTGTTAAATCATTATTAAACCTTGATTTAATACCATACTATAATATTGTTTTTTAAGATAAGATAATAAATTATTGCACACATAAAACAAAGAAAGTAACACACACCGGAGTACAACTGATTATTCCAGACAATTGTAATTTGTATACTCTCACCTTTAATGTATACTTTTATAGAATAAGTTATTATAGAATAAGATTTTAACGTCAGAATTATTTATCCCAAGGTAAAATATATTAAGAACCTATGTATTGCTTTCGCTAAGCTATTACGTAATTTCAATAATAAAAAGTGAACGTTTCAAGGCACGCTTGTGTGGAAGAGTTCCGTATCTGAAACGCGACACATAATTTGTTACATAAATTCAAAATTTGGTATCCGATTTTGCTCAAAATAATTTTCTTAATAACTTTTTAACATAGAAAATCTCAAGTCTCTACATCAAATAGTATTGAAATCCTAGGTGGGACCATCTTGCGAGCGCACAGAAGGACAGACGGATGAACAATGTGCAACTATACAAGTTTCTTGAAGGAGGACGGAACCCTAAAAGAGCATCCAAGTCTTTTTGTTACCTAAAAGCTGTAAGTGAGATGCGATTTCCCATTAGAAAACAAACATCTCGCCCGAACACAAATGCTACAAGTAGTAGCGGTAACTGCACATGACACAATATTCGAGATGTCACACGGATTTGCAAAAACCAACATATCTGTTAATTGTTCGAGCGAATTTCGCTCTTATTTCTTTCGTAATTCGACACAGGACGCACGCAAAGGTTGTTCGCGATTTATTGTTGTTCAGTGAAATTGAGAACTATGCGACCTGATAACTGAATTATTTGTGCTGTATAAATTATCAATAGAAATTCGAACGCAATATATGCATGATAATGATAATAATTTTTTTAATTATCATTTTATGGTTTAATTTTTCCGTCAATTTAGACTATGTTTTTATGATTATAATATTATACATTTTAGAAGACAGAAGGAGGAGGCCGTTGCTTAATCAGTGGCCGGCATTTGAGTCGATCTCTATGTTAAGTAGCTTTAACCGTGGCCGGGTGATAGATGGGTGACCAATTTTAGCACTGGTTATAAAATATTCGAATTCCTCCGTGTTTCGGAAGGCACGTAAAACTTCTCGGTCCCGATAGTGCACCACCGTACACTGATCAGAGCAGTGACCACTAATCACTAAATTATCGTATCGATAATAATAATAAGAATATCGATTACTTAAATTAAAAAAAAATGCGTAATGTTAACGTTCAAAAATACAATATTTTAAGAATAAATTAGAAAAAGCAACTGCCATTCAAATATAGATTGTGTTTGGAAATAGGGTTCCCTTCGGAGTAGAGTTTTCTTTACTCCTTAGGGAAGTAGGGTTTCCTTTAGTCCTTAGGGAAGTAGGGTTTCCTTTAGTCCTTAGGGAAGCAGGGTTTCCTTTACTCCTTAAGGAAGTAGGGTTTCCTTTACTCCTTAGGGAAGTAGGGTTTCCTTTAGTCCTTAGGGAAGCAGAGTTTCCTTTACTCCTTAAGGAAGTAGCGTTTCCTTTACTCCTTAAGGAAGTAGGGTTTCCTTTACTCTTTAGGGAAGTAGAGTTTCCTTTACTCCTTATTGAAGTAGGGTTTCCTTTAGTCCTTAGGGAAGTAGGGTTTCCATTAAACCTTAGGGAAGTCTTAGTATAATAAATAGGTAAAATTTGAGTGAGTTTGTATGTTCTGGTTTTATAAATTATTTTGCTGTTATAAAGGTACCTTAGCTAAGGTGCTATGGCTGCTAAGCTAACTTTTATTTCGTTAATTTATTATACTAGCTGTGTCCCGCGAGTTCGTCCGCCGTAAACTTGCGAGTGCCCTTAGACATCTTTAAACAGGCCCCATCGACAAACTCGTTCTTAGTCAATGTGTAATAACTATAAACTACATTTTTACCAAATTTCGTCTTTGTAAGTCTCGCGCTTTTCGAGATTTCATTAAAGGGGACATTTCGCTTTTATTTATAGATTTCAATTATACCCGTGCAAAACCGGGGCGAGTGGCTAGTTTAAAGACGTGCGCGCGAATTTGTACCGAATATGAGATCGTCGTAAGGAAAATAAACAAAACGCCCTCATTTCCTGCGATTTCGGTATTAATTTGAGATAACAAGGTGGAATGATGAATCACTCTCGCAGGTGTTACTAACGCGTCGGTTGATTAATAGCGCCAAAAACATTCCGCCATTTTGAATATAGCAAGTGATTTCTACGCAGGTCTAATATAACTAGGGATTGCTGGCTGGTCGAAGTAACTAATATGTAGATTTGTTTATAAATAATAAATATATACAGGACTATATGACACACGGACGTCTGCTCCTAAGGTAGACAACTTAATGCCTGTGTTATATATTTACATATAAAAATCGTAGATGTTTTGACAACTGGCAACCGGTAGTTGGCGCTGCTGTCAGGATATAAGACAAAAAGATACGTTTTGATTTGTATCTGTTTTGTTTTATTCGCTTTATATCAGAGAAGGATTAAAAGAAAAGAATGTCTAATAAATACAGATTCTGACCATAAATAGGACAAGACAAGGTCTGCAGGGACCGCTAAGGTATGTTTATCTATAAATAGGAACAAAATTATCAAAGGTTAAAAATATTACTATTAATTATAAAGTGCAAAGTGGAACGAAGCTCATTTTCGGGGCCATCTTAAAATTGGATCCGTTTCTTTTTTCGTGGAATTTATTAGAAGACAGAAGATTTCCAGATCGACACTGGCGCTTTCGAGCTTCAGTGCTCTCGGTACTTTGATCAGATGATTAATTAAAACAGTTAAATTTAACAGTATTATGTTAATAAAAAATCGTGAGTTTGTAAAACCGTGATTTTGTAAAATTGAAGAAGTGAAAATGGGAAAATTGAAAGGGGCTGTCAGTATACTGGACCGCGTTCCGTTTGAAAGTGAAACAAATATAGCAAACGAAAAAGGAACACCTTTATAGTATACACAATTGACGTCACAGTTTATAGTGCTCGCAGTGTATACACTTAATTTACTTGTATAAACTATAACATAAGGTTCCGGATTTTTTATGCAAAACCAGCTTCCGCTATGAACGAGGCGTAATTGAATGCCTAAGTTAGATTTAAATTTTGACCAAATTTCCTTAAAATTAGTTAAAGTGTGGTCTTTCGTTTCGGATACATTAGCTGTTCGAAAAATTTAGTTCGTAAATGTATTTCTTAGCATAAAAAAAATTGGTCAGTTAGAAAAAAGATTTAATGACGGCTGGCAGTTGGTATTAAAGTCTATATCAATAATAAATAAAACAATTCACTTAATTTTTGGCTAGGTATACTTATTAAACAAATAAGTGGTGAGTAAAATAGGTATTTAGCCAGGACTAAAGTGTGAAGGGAAAACGGACCATCATCGTGCGTTCGTTCACGCTAGTACGTCCATGGCACCGGAGAAAAATAATAAAAAATATAATTAGAATAATTTAAATAAATTTGTTCATTTGAAAAAATCTTTCAGTGTTATATAGTCCATTTATCGAGAAAGGCTATAGGCTATATATCATCACGCTAAAATTGAATCTAAATTTTTACCTTGTATTACTCGGACGCAGTCGCGGGAATACCTAGTATGTAATAATGCTATAATCCACTGTGTAAGTGTACGGGCTCAAGATCAATGTTGCGAATCTTTAATTAAAGTTTATGACATATAAATCATTTCTGTCATTAATTTATTTAATAATTCTATGCAGACGAAGCCGCGAGCACAGCTAGTGCATATGAAAACAATATAATACAATATAAAAACAAAAACAATTCCCACAATCAAACAAACAACTCCATCGTTAAAAGACATGGTGACCATAAAAGTATACACTAACTACTTATAATAGCACGCTTAATCTCAAACTGACCTAACTCAAAAAAGTTGATTTTTGGGGAATTACAAAAAATGTTTTGTCATTTTCAACTTATTCTGCTTATGATTCGATAAAATTACAAATTATGTATTTCAGTAATAGCTAACGAAGGGAATAATAATATTGTAATGTTACTTTAATAATAGTTTCTTATAATATATTCTCAAAAAACTTATTTTACTTAAAAAGACAAAAATAACTGTATCTTTGTGTTGGATAGATATATCATAGAGACGTCAAAATTATTTTTAAATTGGCAGAGGATGTTGAAAGCAAGCTGTCTGTAGTTTTAACTCACTTTAGACCTAAAACATAATCGGTCAGTTTTTGAAATCCTTCGCTACTCTTATAGATGGAATTTTTAATTAAAAGCACTCTAGAGACATGACCCAGTAAAACATCCTAAGTAACCTTTAGCTGTTATAGATATAGTTAGACAACAAAAAGAAGTTCCAAAACATTGACAGTAATAATTTTTGATGTGAAAAATACTTGTCGATTTTATCGCCCAAAAAATAAGGTGCTTATTCATTGTTGCTATTTATTTTTTTCCATAAAAGAGTGTTGAATTTGACAAAAGTTATATTGAAAACTGAAATCATCTATTTTTATTTGATTCAAAGAAATAATAATCGGTAAATTGCGTGTTGGCCGAATGAAGTGATGTAGAATTCAATAAAGTAGCTGGTTCAGGAAGTAATCGGCAAGTCATTAAGCAATTTGAGAATGCTATATAGTAAATTAATGTTACTAGCAGTTGTAAGTGATTTTTGTGAGTGTGTGGGTATCTTGCGAAAGCAACTAGTAGTACACTCGGTACAAGCAACGAGTGCCAGTCTCGCAGTGAGTATCAGTTAAAACCACCCTGTGTTAGTTGGTTAAAAAATAACATAACATTTTTATTTCCTTTATCTATGCTCAATTATAGTCGAGTATAAAGCGTATGTACGTTCAGGATGGCCGTGTCGGCAAGTCATTAAGCAATTTGAGAATATTTTATAGTAAATTAATGTTACTAGCAGTTGTAAGTGATTTTTGTGAGAGTGTGGGTATCTTGCGAAAGCAACTAGTAGCCCGACTAATGTGGATATTAGGCACAACTCAAGTATTGTTTGTTTACTTAGGTCAAGATTACAATAAGAATAAAGATGCTTACATGTTCTAATTGGCTTCAAAATAACATTGTATTGGACTGATGCAATGGACAAACAAAGCAAAATTTCATAGACGTACATAACTTTTAGCGCGATAAATCTGGAATAGATGCATTTCTATATTGGTAGATCTTTAATTGTACACTAGGGATGTTGCTAAGCATCTATTAGCTACAACAATCGAGGAAGGAAAAGAATGGTACTATTTTTAACCAAACCTTTTATAAATAGATGGGTGTAATTTAGAGTAAATACATTATACACAATACCGTATAATTTTTCAGTTTCAGTAGGATCTAATCAACTGAAAACGTTTTCTGAAAAGGAAAACAACCCTGCAAAACAAAGCCTTATGTTCTCAGACGGGGATTTAGAGCCCATTTCTCTTACAGCTTTTATTCTTGAAGGAAAAACAAGGCTGCAGATTACAGCGGTCGATGTGCCGTGAAAGCCTTTTCTACAGGTTATTTCTAAATAAAGCCGCCCTCTTTGGCAGACTCATTTGTGATGAAATGTTTGATAGTTATTAAATATTTTTTATGACAGGGATTAATTAATGTATCTTGAGTATATAATAGTATAAAATTTTCGAAAAAAAAATAAACATATGTCTGGGCTTTTCTAATATTTCAATGTTTGTTTATTAATGTGTATGAATGTTCTGAATTAATAGGTTAAGTTTTCTTGTAATTACTAACACAATGATCCATGGTGATTGAAATAAAAGATTTATTATTATTATTATATTATTATTATTTTCCTTTATTCCAACACTGTTTAATTTTAATGCTAATATAATTATCTCATATTTTCATTAGAAGCCTGCAGAAACGCGGGTTGAAATTCATAAGAAAGTCCTTTTAAGCCCCACCCACTTTTAAGCGTTATTAAGTTGAATTTTTTTTAAATGAAGACTTCTATTTATGTGATTTAGATGTTATTTACACTAATATTGTATTGGTTTTTGGAGAAAGAGAATAAAAGAAAAAAAGATCTTTCAAAGTTCATACACTACAGTGAAAACTCACAATTGTATCTTGTGGATACCCATTTAACACTGACCTGTAGTTGAGTGGCGATAAACCATTTGACAAGGTCACGTTTTACTGATGGCTCCAGGGCGTCTACCACTGCGCAAGCCTCTGCAAGGGTGCGGTGCGATACGCCATTCTTACCGCCACCTTACATTAAAAAAAAAACTACCTTAGCATTCCACTGTGAAAACAGAGGGTCTAGCACGAACATTCTCGATTGTTTTACTTACTTTTACGTTCGGAACGAAACGTCAAATGAAACATTAATGCTACCGTTTTACACAACATAGTTGATAAATATTGCTAGCACAAATGAAATCAGAGCTCGCGCGTATCGAATCCTCGACGTTACGGCCATGTAAGTCGTCTAAAATGGTAGCACGAACATTCACTTGACGTTTCGTTTCGAACGTAAAAGTAAGTAAAACTATCGAGAATGTTCGTGTTAGGATTTCAGTATTATCTTTACAATACGGGCAAAAGGCGTCTGGATCTAAAAATGTGTAATTTACAGTATAATGCGCTTGATAATGCACATTTGTAACTACTCGCCACCAGTCGCCAACGGGATAATTAGTTTATGTTTGTGACATTTTTCTACCCGCATATTGCTATTAACCAATTTTTTTTTTTTTGGTTAAATTATTATGGAACGTTATTTTCGCCGTTATTTTGGAACTGATTAAATATTTTTAAAATTGAAATAGGATCGAATCTGCAAAACTTTATTATTGTGTTTATGTTGTGTATTTATTTTAAATGTGAACTCTATTTCTTTAGTCTTTTTAACCTTTCGAGTGTTTCATATATACATACCAGTAAGGGCTTCTTTGAAGTCGGCCAGTATCTGTGTGGCGAGCAAAGATCGAATGGAGTGCACTTCATCCCTTAGCGCGTTCAGTTCACGAATGTCCCGATACATCTCCAATTGATCAAGAACCTGTCAATGTCATAAACATTCACATGAAAATTATCGTTTGAAAGAATATTTACCTAGAGGCACACTACTAGGATTGCATCACATTGATAAGGCAACTATAAGAGTAAAAAAAGGGGCAACAATCTATTCTTAATAATTAAAGCATAAACTTTCGGTATCATTTTACAAAAATTGCGCGGACGGAGGAGACTTTTTAGACATTTAGCACGATTATAGTTCATATAGAGGATTGTGTGCCAATGCTAATATGTTTATAAAATATGCATTACGAATATATTAAATCATTAAAATGAATCCACGCGCACACTAAGGCCAAAATTTTTACAAGCACTTTTATACATTTTACTATAAGATTGTTTCAAAGCGCAGTAAGTGTCAAATTTAACAATTTTGTTGTACAAAGAATCAAATTTTTTCTATGTATAGCATTAATTAAGCTATGTCCCTAATTAAAGCTATATATACACACAAAATTTTGGTACGCATATATCAAGACTTGTGAACGAATTTTCACCAGCTGGTTATCTCTAGTAAAAGAAAAAAAAAGCATTACTACAAATAGAAAAGAGATCCTTTAAGCCTACACTTAGGCTGCAAGACCCACAAATTGCTTAGGTTTCTTCTCAGCAACCTTCCTGTGTACTGTTACACTTTGTTTGTTAGGAAGGTGACACTATGGACTGCCAAAAAATTCTTCTATAGTCCGAGACAATTCATGAAATTGAACTTGTGCTTTTGCCTCCTGGTAAAGTTTAACTGTTGGGTGGAGGCCTTTGTTTGCTTCTGCTACTCTCCCCTATCCCTTGTCAATGTTATCCAGCAACCTTCGCTCCTCTGTTTATAACATCCGCCAATCAAGCCATGGGATGACCAGTTTCTCCAACCTAAACTAAGTAGAGTAAGCTGGAGACATTCAGGTCTTCCCCTAGCAAAATGGATGGACAACATAAAGAGTGTGACAGAAGGTAGCACAATGCAACTGGCAACAGACAGAGGAGAGTGGCATAAAAAAAATGGAGGTCTATGCCCAGCAGTAGGCGATTAAAGGCTGATTATGATGATGATCAATCTACGCTTATACCAGTTTGATTTGTAGACCACCTGCCACTTTAGATATCTAGTTAAAAAATTTTGCACTCAACCAAGATACTATTTTAATCAAACACACATGGATGCATTATGTACAGAAGCTCTTTTATATTAACGCACCTCCATTATGGCCTGTAGTGGTAATACAAGCTCTTTATACTGTCTTTTCTGTGCTAGAGTCCGTAACGACGCTGCCCCACCGGCCAGCATGTGCAAATGATTCAGGGCTGTGATAGCAGCAGTCAAGTTCCATTTTGCACAATCCAGCTGCTTAATTTCGGCTGTTATCTCTCGCACCATGCTTTCACTGCGCTCTGCTTTTTTATTTATATCTGCAACCTTTAAAGGTTTATCATTAGGACTGAAAAAAATATTTAATGACTACAAAAATTAATAATTGTGTCTATAGACTGTGGAATAACAAAGTTGAAAAATACAAAATTACCTGTAGTGCTAGTTCAGCTATGCACTGTCGGGCCTCCAACAATGCTTGATGGCCAGCCACTCTTTGGTCATGTTGTGCACGGACCAACCTCCTTATATCATGCTGTACACTCGCAAGACGATACTCGCAGCGTGCTGCAGCGGACTCAACGCCGGACAGAGATTGTTCAGTTGGAAATACACGATTTATATATGCCACTGCATCAAACTGAGAAGAAAAGGTTTAAAATATGAAATTCCTAAGAAACTCAGTTTGTCTTTGATCTTTACTGTATAAATGTTATGTATCTATGTTGTATAAATGTTAATCTTCATACAATATATGTATTACAGTTTTGATGTATAATTTATATATTTAAATTAACATACATGGGCAGCTGTCCCTAAACTAGGTATAAACCTGGATTATAGGCAACAGAGCTCTCCATTACATAAAAAAGAACATAAATATTTAATTATAAATAATTATTATCTATGTTAGTAATGCTAAAGATAGTATCGTGTCTTTTTAAATTTATATGTCTGTGCTAGTTAAAGACGTATAATTAAGATGTTTGTCAATTGATAAATATGAATGACATACTAATTGCAAGACGTATTATACAGTTGAAGATCTTATTAACAATAAAACTACTTGGAGTTGAGTCCCTCAAGCTTACTACTTTAAAGTTAACATGGAAATGTATTAAAGTAATTTTATGTACAATAGTTTGCACAAAAAATGACTATTTTGAAATTTTAAATTAATAAGATAGAAATTTTTGTATATATTTTTTTGAATGAATTGAAATAAAATATTGAAATTTAAAAGAGGTGCTAATGAGTTTTTTGCAGATTCTTCTAGTGGCTCGACTTTTCCAAATCAGTGGTAGCTTTTAAAATATTTGACGATTCAAAAGAGCTAGTAAAATTTTACTTGAATGAAACATCATTTCATTTGATTTGTCATATGTACTTATCGCCGCTACTAATATTGCAAATGCTATGTGGAATAATGTCGTGCAAAGCTTGCTTGTTGTTTAGTTTTGGACTGACATATTTCTGATTCTCTTTAAAAATTCTGATTTCAAATTTTAAAACTTTAATTTATATTTAATTTTTTTTACCCTGAAGCCACGTCGAATGATGAACGTAAATTGCCTCAATAGTTTTTCTACGTAGTTCGATAGGGGAGTCAGTTAAGGCGTGATTCGATAGAGAATTCTACGACTCAAAGTTCTTTATTCGCCTTATATGCATCATGTATCCCAGATAAAACAGAAGTGGCGCAAATACGGCCAGACACAAGCCGAATAACAATAAAACCGTTATATCTAGTTTTCATACGAAATGAGCAAACGGAGAGATTTATTTTATTAAAAAAAGATAACAGATAATAATTATTTGAAATTTGAAGAAACTCATTTTGATAATTTACGGTATATTTTGTGCTCAATTAAGAGATTTTGTTGATTGTGTATAATCGATCAAAAAAAATAGAGCCCGTAAAAGACAGTAAATAGGGAATTGCTTCTTAATAACTTTTTTTAATTGTTCCCAATTCTTTTGTGCGCTCCTCTAAAGTTATTAACCTACGTGATATTGAGAGCTCAATAAATCCTGTATTATTTCTTAATAGTTAAAGTAGATGCGGAACTCCGTTGCCGTAAAAATCGTTTCATCGTAAAGCACGCTGTGATTCGAATTATGAGTCATGCGAAATATTAAAAGACCTTATCCTATATTTCCTTCCCTCAATAAACAGACAAATTCAAGGAGAAGTTTTATATGTATGATACACGCATATTATATTAGATAAAAGCCAAGAATTTCACATATTTGTAGCGTGATGTCGTAAAAAACGTATTTTTGTGCTGCCTAATATTCAACATCAACAGTAAGAGTAAGTTGTGGAGGACAACGTCAGCCAGATCCGCTAGTATGTATATAAAAAGACTACTAAACTTATTCAATCCTGTTACATTCTACTAGAGTAGATGTAACACGTTATGTAAAAACCTTAACGGTTTTATTCTTAGTTTGTTTGCAGTTACCGATTCACCTATCCGTTAGTTATTGGCAATGAAATAGAACGGTTTGTTTTGAAAGTTGGATAAGGGCCAAATAGAATTCAATCTAGTTCGGGAGAAAGAACACGTGTTTGAAATGTATCATACCATTTATGTTTCAACTAGCTGTTACCCGCGATTTCGTCCGCGTAAAATAAAGTGAGTCATATTAGCGTGATGATATATAGCCTATAGCCTTCCTCGATAAATGGGTTATCTAACACTGAAGGAATTTATCAAATCGTACCAGTTGTTCCTGAGATTAGCGCATTCAAGCAAACTAACAAACTCTACAGCTTTGTATATTAATATAGATAAATGATATTATTATGATTTGAATGACTGAATACACTGTAAACATAATTGTACAATTTTTATTCATGTATAATCGACTGGCCCTCTGGCGCAGTTCATAGTGAACCTGCCTTCCGCTGCGGAAATAGAAGGAACATGTATAGACCTATGAAAATAGCAAACCCGGCAGACTTGAACGAAACTTTACTTGCTTTTATTTCTTTAGCTATATATGTATCAAAATTAGCAGATTAAAATTTTATAGTCATGTGTTCTTTGTGGATTTATGCTTTGCAAATATGATATGATAAGAAAAATACTTAAGAACTATCAAAAAAATTTATCAAGATTGTGTATAATATTTCCTACAATTAAAAAACAGGAACAACTACTTAAGTACGTTGGTAGAAAAAATAATCTATCAATTTGTCTAATGACTACTGGTCACAGCAACAAGACTCGTAAGCAGAATAAACAATGGAACAAGCCAAGATACAAAAGCATCTGTGTATAAAGAATTTTATATATAAGATATCATAAGACTTTCTTT
The DNA here is from genome assembly GCA_024363005.1 of Charaxes varanes. Classification (NCBI taxonomy): domain Eukaryota; kingdom Metazoa; phylum Arthropoda; class Insecta; order Lepidoptera; family Nymphalidae; genus Charaxes; species Charaxes varanes. The sequence goes on from JANCMC010032241.1 coordinate 443,686, forward strand.
TTCATTACTGGTGTTAATTTTTAAAGATAAATAACATGAGAGAAAATGGTTGTTTTATTTTTGAAATTTAACAGTTTCTTGCCATAATTAAATGATAAATTGTGACTAGTGAACTAATGAAAAAGAAGTGACGTACCTTGCTTAGTTGGTTCAAAGGAATAAACTTTTTTCTGTAGTTTCTATATAAAGTTAAGACTCATCTCAGTAATTTATATTTTTGAAACCTTAAAGATCTGGCAGATGATAATAAGTGAAATGTTTATCTAAACGATCTATAGACTTAAGAATTCTTTGTGCAAATGAAAAATTGTGGAGATGTACAATGTCATTCATTCATACTTTTCTCATCAGGATAAAACTATACAAGTGTGAAGTATTAAATAAAATTAAGAATATAATCGCCAGCTCTAAAAATGCTTTTATAAAAATACAATTTTTATTTAGTTGATCATTTATATAACATTTTAAATATGTAATGATATTTAAAGTTTTTAAATGTCTAATGACAGGAGGTCGTGGCCTAATCAGTGGTCGGCATTTAGATCGATCGCTAGGTTAAGTGGCCTTGCCAAATATGAACCAATGTTGGATGGGTAACCCATTCCAACATTTTTCGTGTATATAACAAATGTATTAATCGATTCTCTATGCGTGTTAAAGCTGAAGAAGGTAGACAGGCAATTTGCAGCGAACAGACTAATTGCGTTTCAATACGACTAGTTAATAGTGTCAACAAATTCGAAGACGTACCTTCTACATATATATAAAAAAACAATCGTTGTTCGTTAGTCTCGCTAAATCTCGAAAACCGCTGAACGGATTTGAATTCTGTTTGTTTTGCTTCATTCCCCTTATTTCAATGAGGGCTTAATAGAGAAAGCATAAAGTAGAAGTCAATGCTTATTTATTTAAAAATACAACGAAGTGAGATTTGGTCGTTTCGTCATCGGTAAAGGATGTACTACCAATATTAAAAAAAAAAATTAAAAAAAAAAAAAAAAAAATAAGAAAACTTCCTACGACGCCTCTCATTATGGCGAAGAGGGTAACCCCTATTTTTAGTGGGTAGTAGACTGTACCTGATAAAATATATAAAAAAGAGGACAAAAATCGTATATACATTAATTATCTCATAATAATAGCAATGGTATGGCAAGAGCCTTTTCCATTTCATTTTTAGGGTTCCTTAGTTTTATAGTACACAAGGAACCCTTATAATTTCGCTCTGTCCGTCCTTCTGTCTGTCTACCAGTAAGTTGGTCCCCTCCTTTCTAGCATTTCCAAACTATTAGACGCAGAGACTTGAAATTATCCATGTTTATAGAACATGCTAAAACTCATTAGAAAAATTATTCTGAACGAAATCGGACAATAATTTTTGGAGTTATTTAACAAATACGTTTATAGCGTGTCAGATACGGACCACTTCTATATAAGCGTGTCTTGACACGCTTTTGGCACCCCAAACATTTTCTCAATTTATAACTTGTATTTATTAACTCTCTGTGCCTTGTTTTTTTATAATTTATTTACTATGTTTCAATCTTTTATGACTAATAATTATTTCATACTCCTATTGTAAATATATTTTTAAATATTAATATAAAAAGACGAACCTTTAAAAATATATAAATAATAGTTGTCCGCCTGCTGCGTGGCAAAGACCTAAACAACCGGTAATTAGGGACTCAGATTGAGAAACGTGCCGTTTGATGCAAATCGCCTTCTTTTAATTATTATTATGTCTTAATAGTATTCTAATAAGACACGTTCTATTAAGAATTAGACAACAAAATTAAAGGCAAAGGAGCAGGAGCTTCTCATCACAGCTCACCCCTCCTTGTAAAATGTTCAAATTAGTTTCTACGTGAGGCATTTCGGACTCGCGGCTCGCATTCACCAAAATGAATACATTTCCCGCGCCAACTCTCGTATGCAGAGCAGCAGCTAAATATTTAATATCATAATTTCATAAAGTACATACATGCACGCGAAAATCCTTTCGGAATAAAACTGAAGTTAATTTTACCGCTAATTTAATTGTATATCGCTGTAGAGAAGTTTTGACTTCTCGTCCAGTTTCTGACTGATATTAAACCGCTGCAACTCATTTACGTTGGTGTCTTATGTTTGATATTACAATATTAAATTATTGTATTTTTAGGGTTCCGTAGTCCAACAAGTAAGCGTTATAGTTTCGGTCAGTCCTTCCGTCCGTTCGCTTGTCCGCCCGCAAGGTGGTCTCCCTACTAGGACTTTGAAATTATTTGATGTACTGACTTGAAATTTTCTGCGTTAATAGAAAGTGCTAAAAATTTACCGAAAAAATATATTTTAAGCGAAATCGGACAACAACTTTCAAAGTTATTTAACAAATATCTTTATCGCGTATCATGTACGGAACCCTTATATATAGCCTGTCTTGTAATGCTATTGGAGACTTTATTTCTATGTCCATGGTTTGTATAAAGTGGTTAACCACTCTTGATGTGAAATAGTATTTACAAAACAGTAAAAATATTTTGAATAATAAGTAATACATAGATACCAAACGCTACTAATACCAGCTGTCTACGTTACGATCTACCGGAGTGGCTAACTTGTGCAGGTAGACCGAAGCGTGGGGGACTACATTTAAAAATGTGCAAGCGACGGGCGCAAAATGGAAAATCAATTATCTTCAATATATTTTTTTCCGTTAAACCGGAACGTCCCGACGTGCAGTCGGACTGCGCAGGCAAACCTGCACAGAAATCCTTCCGGTATACCGTAATTTGGATGCCGGAAAACCCATGACATGCAGAAATAATAAACTGCATAAATCTGTGCAGTGTAACCCGTAGCATGCTAGATTACCAACATTTCTGTCAAAATAGGAGATTGCACAAATTTTCTCTTTTCATACTTCAGCGCACGGTCTGTTTTTGAAACTGAAGGATCTTCAGAGGATAGTCATCAAAGATACTCTAGAAACGTTGTTTTTTAAACTCTATATTTCCTTACTACTACTATTTATATTTATACTAGCTGTGCCCGTGACTTCGTCCGCGTAAAATTAAGTAAAAAAATAGATTCAATTTTAGCCTTCCTGGATAAATGGGCTATCTAACACTGAAAGATTTTTTCAAATCCAACCTGAAATTAGAACGTTCAAGCAAACAAACACTTCAGCCTTATAATATAGATTTTATATACACATAAGGTATCTATACTTTTTCTTTACTAAATAACTATTAAAACGTAACGTAATAAAGAAAAGTATAATTTCCTGTAACCACCAACTTAAAGACAAAATTAGACGTGTGTTTTAAAGATGATGCGCAAAGAAATTGTAAAATTATAAGTTTGGTTTTGCACATTAGGCTAAATCGTCAATATTTGAATTTCACATACGAAATTCACATCCACGAATACATTTACTTGCGGATTCATTTTCTAAAGTGAAGGATATCCAAATTCGTGGAACGTATTCGTGAGCTAAATATTATTTCAATTTCGGCCGGATGAAATAGCTAACTCGCGTTACACTTATCTCCGCAATTTTGAAGCGGCATATATTTTATACGATTTTACTTGTATATACTAACTATATCTATATAATAACGTAAAAGGTCACCTATTGAAAATTTGAAACCGTGTGAAGTACAATTATGAAATTTGGCAAGGAGGTAGTTTATAGTTAGTTGACATCCGCTGAGATAGAATTTTTCATACGGTTCTGATCCTCAGGATACCAGCACTCCATTAAGGAGGCCTAAGGGCTCTCGCAAGTTTTTTTTACGCGGACTAGGTCGCGGGAAACGGCTAGTAACTTATATCCTGATTGCATTCGACTAAAAAATTGGAACGGATTAGGTTAAGTAGAGTCGAATCTGAGCGAAACAATTTTTTATTTTATCAAGACAATTATTTTTAGACGAGTGTTTTCATAAAAGCAGGTTATCTTGTTTCAAAAATCCATCAACTACCGTCAATATTTGTATTCTTCAATTCTATTAGCATTACAGTAATGAGGCTCCGATTCTCTTCAGAGATTAAAGGCGCTTACTCAGCCACCATTAGGCCACGAGCTGACAAGTCGATAAATCATCTATCACGTAGGCATCTCCTCTCTTGTGGGTTTTATTCAATAACGATTTATTTTGGGGCCCTCTCTCACCACCCTCCAAACATCTAATAGATTTATAGGACATGCTTAAGTATAGAACCTCTTGAAAACATTCAATATTAGTAAGTATTATTTTTTATTATGACGACTATTTTAAATTATACTTAACTTTCTCGTTTTTTTATAGCTTTTTGTTAGGCGTGTCGAAACCTGCCGACCTAGAACAAACATTTACCCCGCGTGATGACTAAAAAGGGTCCGCTGTGGGCCTACGACGAACATTGTCATCCTAAGGAACGAAAAAAAGGACGAGAACTAAGAAAGCTTAGATATTAAATCTTTAATTTAAAACCAACATGGTAAATAATGTCTTTAAAAAAATGTTTATATATGACGATCATAAAAACTTCTAGGAAAGTCTATGTGAATCAAGCTATGCATAACTTTCACTTTGAACGCGGTTACTGAATGTCCATATACATTCGACAGTAATAAAGGGTGATATCTCCCCAAAATACAAAGCGTCATGGATTTTATTAAGCCATAGGGATCGCGTCGCTTTTCATTTCACCGAGCACTGCGCAAATTTTAGAGGAGATTGTTACACAGTGTAATTGCAAAAACCCATTGTTCGGAGCTCGGCATGCAATTGTAATTAGGATGAATCAAATTTTGTATAGATACACAGTCAGCAACTGTATTTACTTTTTATTCTCGTACTTTTTATTTAACTGGAAGGCGAATTTAAAGTCTTCTTATTTTGGCTTCGCGTTTGAAATAAAAATGAAAACATATCCTGACAGCCCCATAATATTTTTGCTAAGTATATTAGAATTCCGGACTTTTTTCTAAAGAAAACTAGTAAAACTGTAGGCATGCTTAGACTAGGAGTGGGGACGAAAGTCATTAATTGAGGTCTGGGTTGAATCGAGTACCATACGATCTTTAATGCCCATTAGGCCAGAGGTCGAAAACCTCCAATCCACCTCAGATATGCATGAGTCCACTTCTAGCATCAGCTTTTATGTTTAGCTGAAATGGTCTCTCTCTCTTCTCTCTTCCTAGCGTTATCTCGGTCAAGTACCAGGGTCTGCTTAGAATGTAGAGGATTTGGCTGTAGGGCAAGTTAAGATGACCGATTGCCATCTGACGTCATCCTCGGAACCCCCACGATCTAAGTTTTTTTTATACTGGCTTATGCTTGCAACTTTTTTCTTTTCTTGCTGCAAGTCGAAGGAGTATAGTATTCATACATGTGCTACTCATAAGGTTTTTTTTTATCAAAGAAATATTGAGGGTTCTTGCGAAAAAATTAGTTGACCTAAAAAGGTAGCGGTGTAAGTTACGAAAATAATCACGCTGAATAAATTGTATTTTTTATATCCATGATAATTGTGTTATGTTCATTGGCAAGTCAACTATCAGTAAATAAATATAAATAAATAAATATATACAGGGCTATATGACACACGGACGTCTGTTCCTAAGGTAGACAATTTAATGCCTGTGTAATAGGTAGCAGACGCCTGTTTTACGCAATTTTTTTTGTTTCTACTAGGTTCTCTGGTATACCTGTTTAGTGCGTTAGAAACAAGAATAGAAGAGAGTAGTTAGATAGAATTGTTTAAAGCAACTGCTGCTCATCTATTTTAAGGCTTGTCCGTGTTCGCCAACTAACCTACTATAATTCTGTAACTTGGACAGAGCGGCTTAACTTTTCGCAAGTTGAAGTCCAAGATTTTACTGTGATTTTTTTAGACGATTGCGGATTCTTGTATTTGTTAATAAGACGATTGTGGATTCTTGTATTTGTTATTAATGTAAAGTTTGTTGCTTATTAAATAGAAGGAATATTAAAAAATTTCGCAAAGACCTTTTTAAATAACTGTACCGTTGGCGCATGTTGGCAGTAACCCTGCCTTCTGGTCTCTTAGTGCTATAGTTAAGCATGAGCGTCCATGGTTACTCAAACTAAAGTGAACCACTAGCCCATATGTCCATACTCATAAATAAAAAACGCTCTTTAGAGTTTTTTTTTTAATTTTTTCACTTCTTTAAAGTACTTCTATCATAACCATATGTCCATAGTCATAAATAAAAACGCTCTAAAGCGTTTTCTTTTTATTTTTTCACTTCTTTAAACTACTTCTATCATAACCATATGTCCATAGTCATAAGAAAAAAACGCTCTAAAGTGTTTTTTTTTTTTTTTTTTTTTTCTTAATTTTTCGCTTTTTTAAAGTACTTCGACGACGCGTACCGCTCGTCGCTGTCTTGCATCCTGGTGGACAACATCGACGTTTGTTTTTAAGGCAAATATTTTAAATGCATTTATACATATAAGTTAAAAGTATTAAAAAGTCGTTTTATTATTAAAATTCTCTTTTTTAAATCCATCATCCTATGTTTCTACCTATTGTATATATAAAGTCATACATATATATTGATGTTTTCTCTATATATATAAATAATATTGAAGTTGTAACATCGAAATTGTCTTTACAAATTGCACATTATAACTATATATTAGTACGATACTTTTAATAAAAAGGCAAGTTAAAAAGTTTTTGTCTGTCTGTTTGTTTATTCTCCGAAACGGCTGGACCGATATGGACAACTTTCATTGGGAGACAGCTGATGTTCCAAGGAGTAATATAGGCTACTTAAGTTTCAACAAGCTGCAGGATAAAAAGCAAAACTTCTATGTAGTTCCATGTAGAACCTGTAACTTACGTTAATTTAAAATTTTATTGTTAAAAAATCGCTAATTAAAATAATTTCAGTGACATAAAATCTTCTTGGATTTGATAAACTAGCTTTTTGCGCACATTACGTAAAATTAAAAAAAAAAAAAGGAGACAAAATCAAAACCAAATTTTGGATCACTTCTTAGGAAAAACTTACTCATGTCAAATACATAAAAAAGTGATTAATTTTACTTGTATATACAGATGTTATTCTGACAATGTAATTGTTCTGTCAAATCCAGTTCTAACTTGTCCTCTTTAGTAACAAGACACAAGTGTCGGGGAATGTCGGATTAACGACAAAACTTGCCTGAAACAAATATTATAACGTTCAATTTTAATCTTTCTGGAACATATAATTAAAAATTGATTGTTGTTATTTTTAAATGACTACATTATTGAATTTCATTTCCCCTTTTATATGTATATTGCTTGGACTTGAATATTTATTTAATAAATTAAAAATTTAGTAAGTTTGGCTCAAAGTTGGACTGTCAGAAACTGAATAGAAATTTTCTCATCTGTGTTATGTTTTCAAAACATAAAAACTTGCCTATTAATAAACTATATTTAGCTACATAAAATGAGTAAAACAGGCACATTTAGATTAATATTAGCTAAAAAAATTATTAACTTCAATCTATATCCGTATTTATTTGAGAAAATCACGCTGCCTCCTACATACTTTCACTTTTGTTGTTTTATGCGATTCGCGCACGATAACCGCTATAAAAAAAGGCAGCGTCAAAATAAACGCTCAAAATACAAGTTTCTCCAAAGCTTAGATAAAGCGATTACAGTAGAAGCGTTTTTTCAGCGATGTAATCTTAACAGATTTAACTATAAAAGTAGCTACAGAATTATTCTTCGGTTACAGTAATCGTTGCTTACCTAAATTTTGTACAAATTGCAGCGGTTTTCGTGTATATTTAATACACAAACCGCTGTTTTTGTGTGTTAAAAGGACCTAATTGTAATTTAAACAACTAATTACCTTTTTCGTAACGGTTTCAAAGCGATTCACGCACGATAATCACGAAAACGCAGTAAGGTTGTAGAGATCGTGGGGGTTCCGAGGATGACGTTAGATGGCAATCGGTCATCTTAACTCGCCCCACAGCCAACTCCTCTACAATCTAAGCGGATCCTGGTACTTAACCGGGATAACGCTAGGAAGTAGAATCATCATGACTACTCTTCATTTTATAGTAAAATGTATACATGTGTGTGTAAATCGTTTGGCATTAGTGTGCGTGAGGTTTTATTTTAATAATTTAACGTTATTAATAATGCATATTTTATAAAAATACTATCACCCGCACACCATCCTTTATATAAACTATGATTGTGTGCGTAAAATGGCACCGGAAGTTTAATTAGACGGCACTACGCTTGCAGTACTTTTAATCTGCAACCGAATACAGGATATGTGCGTGGTGTAAACAATTTCTAATATAGATGTAACCACGAAATAATATGACTTTATAAATTAATGAACCTTATAAAGACGAAAATTTGACAAGGAAGTAATTTAATATATAAATATTATATATAAAATGGCGAAAAGCGTATCAAGAGACGCTTGTATAGAAGGCTTCCATTTCTGATACGCTATAAACGTATTTGTTGATTGTTAAATAACTTCAAAAGTTGTGTCCGATTACGCTAAAAATGATTATCCTAATGAGATTTTAGCATGTTCTATCAACATGGAAAATATCAAGTCTCTACGTCTAATAGTTTGGAAATGCTAGGGGGGGGGGGGACTACCTTAAGGGCAGACAGACGGACGGATTTTAAATATTTTCATAATTAGTATAGCCGCTAGAAGTCATCTCACGAAGTATTTTTGGATATTAATAATTTTTAGGATTTCGTAACTACAAAGGAAATGGGGACCTTCACAGGATCATTTGTACCACTATCAGTCTGATAAGACCCTTTTTGTCAGAAACGGATAGAGCTAAAGTTGAAGTTAATACCAAATACTGAGGTCCGCGGTCTCTTATAGATGTTGAAAAATCAATCCTCTAAATCTAATCAAATCATTTATAATATATGACCATTTATATCGCATTTCCCATACTAGTGCATTCGAAAATGGAATCAAAACCTATAGAGTACTTCCTGTGGACCTAAAATCAAGAAATTTGGGATAAAAGCTATATCAGCCGGAGTTTCATCTTTTGTTTGGGGGAGTGACAATGGGCAAACGGGTATACCGTCATGATTAACATGTACCATCGCGACATCAGAGGGTTACAGACGCGGAGCCGGCCTTTGAGGATTAACTATGGTCTATTCCCTTCTTTTCACCCGACTTTAAAAAGGAAAGAGATTCTCAATTCGATTGTTTTTTAATGTTTTCTTAACTCTCTAAGCTTTCTGGGTGAAATGAAATTTTTATGATTTTTTTTCATTTTATTTGGAGGCTGGTGTTTTCCGCGTCCGTCCTATTGCAATTTTCTCCAGTTCTGGCAATTTGAAGTTGGTTTTTTTTTTGTTAAAATTTTATTCATTTTATCAGGACGGGCAGGATCTTCAGTAATTGAAGTCCTCTCCGTTGAAGAAGAAGTTGAGGATTTTATAGCAGCTTTAATCCGAACTATCAATGGCAAACGGATTAAACGAAATGCAACAAAGTGAAGGTTCATCGACCCCGTACAAATAAATAGCACATTGCGTAACGGCACGTGGAATCGCTCAATGTAATGTTTATATTTAACTGTTATTTATATTTAACCGTTAAATATTTCCAAACAAGCCCACTTTATTCGTCGCTACTGAAACTGATGCCTGAAAGGAAGCGTCTACCGATATATTTTTTTCATTTTTTACTGCATTTTCTTTGTATTGCTCCTGCAAGACAGCAAATAGTGCTTTATATTTATGACTAGCTGTAGCCCGCGACTTCGTTTGCCTGAATTCAGTGACAGAATTTTTGTGGGTTTTTTTTATTATTGTGCGGAACGGAACCCTAATTTTTAGCTAATAGCACTTATACTTAAAATCAGCTATCTACAAGTGAAGGTCCGGTCCAAATCGGTCCAGCCGTTTCGGAAAATACTCAGAACAAACAGACAAAAGGAAAAAAAATTTACTTGCGTTTTTGCCTTAGGTATCGTATGCGAGCAATAATAAAAATATTTTGACGGTACACATAGACCTTTTAATATTATTTATATGTATAGAAGAAATGGTAAATCTACAAGGTAACCGGTTCAATCCACGACGTCGCTGGTGTTTTTACGCATCCACTCCTAACACAAGCTTATAATTTAAACTTAGTAGGAGGGGAAACGGAAATATTAGACATACCTAAATAACGTAAGAAAAAGCGAAAGCAAAAACTAGTTACCGTCATATGTTCTTATCGTAATTATGCAACTTGGTTACTTTCTTTAAATTGTTTTTTTTTTTACAGGACTATATGACACACGGGCGTATGTTCCAAAGGTAGATAACTTAATGCCTGTGTTATAGGTAACAGCCGCCTCCCGCACCAACATTCTCGATACTTTTACTTGCGAATCTTAGCGTCAAATGAAACATTAATGCAAACGTTTTACACAACTCGGTTGCTAAATATTGCTAGCACAAATGAAATCGCACTTATTGAAACCCCAAACGTTACGGCCATGTAATTCGCGCAAAGTGGAAGCACGAACCTTCATTTGACGTTTCGTTTCGAACGTAAAAGTAAGTAAAACTATCGAGAACGTTCGTGCTAGGCCTCTCGCTCGGGAGATTGGGGTTCCGATTCCCGCCTGGAGTCTGATGACAAAAATGACATTTGTGTATAACAATTACTACATAGGCATTAAGTTGCCTGCCTACCTTTGGAATAGACGTCCGTGTGTCATATAGCCAGACAATATGACACACTGAGCTATCGCAGGTCGATTCTAAACCACCCTCGGCACGTATAGACTCACCAGTGCATCGTGCTTGTGCGACTTGCTCTGATGCATCACCAGCCCGTGTCTGCCGGCGAAGCTCTCCCCACACAATCGGCACACGTGCTCGCTAAAATGCGCGTGCAGTTTCCGCATGTGGGACAGGTAGGTTGTCGGTTTGCTGGATACCACAAAATTGTGACACTCTTGAGACACGTGTGTGACACACATTGACGTGCACGGTGTAAGCTTAATCTATACTCTCAATATATAAAGCTAATATCGGGAACTAAAAGTCCGACTATATGAATTCTTTCAGTGTTAGATGGTCCATTTATCGAGGAAGGTGTTCTCAAATAATGCATTATTTGTGAAGAAAAAAATTTTTTTTATTAACTTGATATTCATCCTTATCCGAAAACTATTTTTCAAACCCTTAAGTGGTAAGAGTGGCCCATGCGGACGGAGTCGCGGGATATACCTGGTTTAACAAAATAACTAAGAATCCTTTAATACTAGATGTATTTAAGGATTTAATATCAAATGACTTAAAGTGCAACACTAATAGCTCAATAAAGGGGGTAACCGAGAAAAAATTCCCAGCAGAAATTTTATTGCTCCAATACTTAGAAAATGTCATTAACGGCCTAAATTAAAAAAAAAAACAGTCGAAAATTCCGACGATGCGTTAGCTGCCATTTTGGTTCTTATTTTAATTTAAGGCGAGTTTGTTATTGAACTATTTCACCTTTATTTTAAACTTTTTTTACAAAAATATTGCAGTTTTAATTCTCTGCAACATTGTTCCAAACAATTTTTATATGATTAATATTTTAAAAAAAAAACAATCGCGACAACTCTATGACTTTTGTTATAAAGCCAATCTATTCCAACTCCATTCCGCATTATACGCACACGCATATTATTTTATGAATTTGGTGTTTAATTATACAACGCAGTAATAAAATAGACACTAAAGTTACCTGAATTCCTTACCGCACAGCTTACAGGGATAGCGGTGACCGTTGTGCCACCTTTCGTGCACTATTGCCTGGTTTCTATAAACAATAAACTAAGTTACAGTGTTTTAAAGCAAAAGTCGGTTGGTGAATTACTATGATAAATGAAATAAAATACATATGTATATTTATTTGTCTAGCTGCGCATTTTTGTAGTACTGTGTAGTATTCAAGGACAAAAACAAACACTATGAGCAGAGCCTCGATAGCTCAACGGTATGAGGTATGGACTGAAATCCGCAAGGTACCCGGTCCAAACCCCACTGCCGTTGGGGTATTGTCGCGCCCACTTTTAATACAAGCTTTTAATTTAAGCTTAGTAGGAGGGGAAAACGGGAATATTAGTCATAACTAAAAAGTATTCCTAATATACTTTTAAAAAAAAAAGTATGGCTCCGGGATAAGAATATTTGACCTTCAAAGTAACACTTCAATTTTATTTATTCTTTTCTGTAACGAATACATACAATAGATAGATCAACTTGTTTAAAATAAGAAGGGCGGATATTCCTAACACAAGTAAAGTTTACTTAAAAGGAATTCTCCAGCTGTAATTGATAGATCTAAGTTTCTGAAATAAATCAATTTTTAATTTAAATTTATTTGTATATATAGAATTAGGATAGTATTATTGATGGTTACTCACTTGGTGTGTGTCATGTGTGAGCAGATCTTACAGACGAACCGTCTCGAGTGTGAGGCGATAATTGTCTGGTTTTGTACTTACATATACGAGGAAATATATATGAATTATCAGTTAGTTGTGGTTTCTATCTATACTAACATATGAATCTGAATAATCTGTTTATTTGTTTACTTGAATGCGATAATCTCAGGAACTACTGGTCTATTTGAAAATTTCTTGCCGTGTTAGATAGGCCATTTATCGAAGAAGGCTATATATAATCAATCTAAAATTGAATCTAATTTTTTACCTAATTTTAGGCGGACAAAGTCGCGAGCTTAGCTAATAACCATGTATTTCCACAAAGATGTATCTTGGGCCGCTAATGTCCAGAGATTCCCTGCGAACCTAACCAGATCGTCTGTCCACCGTGTAGGAGGCCTTTCAACTTTTTGAAATTAATGACCACATTTTCGCCTACACACCTATTAATATTTTATTACTAACTAGCTGATACTTGTGACTTGGTCTGTATCATGGTTAAATACAATTTACAATTTCTATCGGTTGAAATTTTATCCAATTTTGAGGAATTATCAACTTTGAAGCAAGAACCTTTACCTCGAATCGCGAAAATACAAAACAATTCCGTGATTAAAGTATCAGGCTGATACTTTTATCTCGGAATTGTCTTGTCTCTATTTAGTCTATAAATCTAAAGGTACTCTATACTAATATATAAATATTGGTAGTATAGATTTTAAGAGTTCATTTGTTTACTTGTACTTGTTAATCTTAAGAACTACTGGTCCGATTTGGAAAATTCGATTTTATTTTAATTTGCATGTTTGTAACGCTCTACTGTGAAGTTGGGAATTTGGGGTTACAACAATTTACGTGGGACTTGTCGATATAGCCTTCCTTGATAAATGGGCTATCTACACTGAAAGAAGTTTTTAAATTGGACCGGTAGTTCTTGAAATTAGTACGTTCAAACAAACAAACAAACAAACAAACAAACAACTATAATACAAAGCGGGAGTGTTCCAAAACAGACTTATACAGAAAGTTTTCAAGTCCCTCCGTCTAATAGTTTAGAAATCCTATAAAGGGACGAACTTGCGGGCGGACGGACGCACAGAGTGGAACTATAAGGGATCCTGGTAGGACTACGGAACCCTAAAAAGATAATATACGGTATAAATGAAAACCGATTTAATTAAGAGAAAGGTTTTAACCCATCCGATAACGTATAAAATAGACTAGGTGCATTGATTTTACTCGGATTATAAGAATGGCCAAAAGCGTGTTAAGATACGCTTATTTAGAAGGGTTCCGTATCTGATACGCTATAAACGTATTTGTTAAATAACTTCAAAAGTTGTAGTCTGGTTTCGTTCAGAATATTTTTCCTAGTGAGTTTTTAGCATGTTCTATCAACATGGATAATTTCAAGTCTCTACGTGTAATAGTTTGAAAATGCTAGCGGGAGACCACCTTACGGGCAGACAGACGGACGGACGGACAGAACGAAATTATAAGGGTTCCTTGTAGTACCCTAAAAAATGAATCACTCATCACTACTCTATAAGCAGGCTTTCAGTTGATCAATTACATTAACTATTTCAATCTGTTACATAAGGAATCTCAGTAGCTCTAGAGCAGAAAGGTTGCGGGGTGTCCGTGTGCTAACTGGTTCAATCCGCAATCTAACTGGGATACTCACTCACTCTTCTGGTACAAACTTTGTGCGTCATAAAAACGTGACTAATATCTTGTATATTATTTCAAAATCACCATTGTACAAGTATTTTTAATTTAAATAAGGTATTTGATATAATCAGAAATTCCGTTTTTAATAAACGAAAACTTCGTTCAAGTTCTTTATTTGCCATATTACCTACGTCTGAATTCAATATGAATGTTATATATTGCGAGTGGAGTTTGGTTTCAAAAATTTATTATTTATTATTAGGAACAGACGTCCGTGTGTCATATAGCCTTGTATATATTTATATTTAAATTTATTTTACAAGTTATGTACCAACGTAACAAATATAAAATATGTAACAGAAAATTTTGTGAACAAAGGATGCCTTATCTCACTTTGATAGTATGTTAGTTAATATTGAGTATTGTTCTATTCTATCCTAGATAATAGAATGTAGTAAATAGTAAGTAATCCAACGTTCGGGCAGGACAGCATCTGCCGGGTCCGCTAGTTTATTTATAAGTTAGTAACAATTGTGATAAAATCGCTAATACAAAAATGTATCAAAACAGGCAGTTCCCACAGTTTAATATTATATTTTAAAGGTGAAATACTGCAAAACATCACAAGGTTGTAACTGCCATTTTATTCTGCTACATAAAAGCATACATAAAATTTAAAATGTTAAAAAATACTAAATATAAACACCTGTGTTCTTTAAATTGATACTGGTTGTAGTGTCTATTAATATAATTTTGATAGACTACAGCGATCAATTTCCTCTGTTTTGTCGTGAAATAACGTGACATTAGCGAAGTAATTTGTGTCCAGTTGGCTAAATAAGAATCATAAATCGATAATAGGATCGAATTGATTTTAAACGACTATGTTTCTTTTTTTGGAAAGACTGCATAAAATATACTATTCGAGAAACATTTTTAACGATGTTCGTTAGCACATTGCACCATATCTTATAACAAATCGGTATAACACAGGCATTAAGTTGTCTACCTTAGGAACAGACGTCCGTGTGTCATATAGTCCTATATATTTATTTATTTTCCTATATATTTATTTAACCGCATTTCCTTCTAGTGTTCCCTAATCGATTCGATCTAGATAATGCGAAATCTCACATAGGAAATATCGATACCTCCCACGTAAGTTGTTGTAAGAGTTGTTGAGGAGGTCGTGGCCTAAGCAATGGTCGGTATTTGAGTCGATCGCTAAGTTAAGTTGCTTTGGCTGCGACCGGGTGATAGATGGGTGTCCCATTATAGCGCTGGTTTATATTTCATATCCGACCTCCTCCGTGTTTCGGAAGGCACGTAAAACAGTGGGACCCGATTAATGTCACTTTTATTAAGATTTGCGTACTCTATATACAAAATTTTAATCCCTTGTATAAATGACATTGTTATATTTGACATATAATAAACGGTCGTCATAACCACGATTTGACACAATGTTGTAATAAAATATATACATGTGTGTATAAATCGTTTTTTTTACGAAATTTTAAGATAATTGCGCGGAAATTTGGAATAATTTTAGTTCATATAGAGGAAGGTTTGCGAATGCCAACATATTTTTATAATAATTATTATATTAAATAATACAAATAAAACCACACGCACACCAATGCCAGATGATTTATGACGTCGTTATCGTTCATTCGTTGCGGTGTGCGTTGAAGAATGGATATGGTATGATTTTTGTATGATTTATAATTGCGGCAAAATAAAAAACACATTTACGTTTCCCGCGCGTTTATTTTCTTGATACATACAAATAGTTGCTCAAATATTTCGTCCTTAAAACTTTTTTTTTTAAGTTTCTGTATTTAATTCAGTGAATAAAATTGGGCGGCGATGAATTTACCTATACACTTGAAGACATTACGACCACAGTTAAAGAAGACACGGAAAACTTGTCGCCTTCAAAATCTCAGCACATACATAACACGTCTTACGACAAAATGATTTTTTCTTTTTTTTGTGTTTTATTTCAAACATGTACTTAGTCTAGTTGTAGAAAAAGTATTGTCTGCAACGGTGTATAGCGAGGTCAAAAAAGGCTCGTGGCGTCCCTCTTTGTGATGCTCGTTAAAATCAAAGGAATAATAAACAAAAGACTAAAAAATGCACAAATGCAATTGATTTCACTTTCGGAATGCTTACAATATATGGCGTTCGTACTGGGCCTTTATTTTGACCATAAATCAGGCGAGACATCGGCTGCCTCTAGCGCGGATCGCGGTGGTTACTAGGAGCATGCCCAACACCCTTATAAATTTGTGACATCACACTTTCACGGTCTAGTAATTTCGAAAGCCTGATAATATTAAATCCAATACCTTGCTTACAAAAACAATGTATCAAAGTTATATATTCTATAGATATAGCCTTTATAGGTATGCACTATGTCGATCATAAACAAATTCATACACGCGGACTTGCATTTAGTCAAAAATTGGGAAAAATATTGAGTGGCTGTGCCCATCACCTTTTATTAAGGCTAGATCCGCGCTTTGGCTGCGGGGCCATTAGTTTTATATAGTCGCAGAGGAAGGATCCAGGGCAGTGCCTGGGACTTGTGACCCAAGCGTAGGTTTGAGGGTTCCTTTTAACGTGTGCACGAACACTCACCTCCACTGCCCGTGTTACCTTTCCTGCCCAACGAGTTTCGATATTATTCCATCCTAGATCTTATATCATTCTATTAGTCTTCATCATGGTGATGGTGATAATGCTTATTTCTTCAAAAATTGGTAAAGTTGATAATAGATGGCGGTTTTCTAAATTACATCCTTTTACATATATATTTTTTTAAATTTCATAATAAGAACAACTAGACAACAAAGAGTTTAGTGTTAGCTTTGACACAAAGTTATCTGCAGCGTAGTTCGTCAATATGGGGTTTCCATCGGCTTAACTTTGGGATAATCCGATTATCTGGCTTTGAGCTTGTTGATGCTGCGTATACCTGATATTATAGAAAATTTCTGTATCCAAATAATGTAATGCTTTAGTGAATTGTGTTGCGCGGCGAAATAATTATTGGTTCGAATTATCTGGACAGGATATAATATACCAGCAGTGCCCACGACTTTATACACGTAAAATTAGGTAATAATAAAATATATTCATTAGCGTGATAATATATAACGATAAATGGGCTATATAACACTGACAGACTTTTTCAAATTGGACCTGTAGTTACTGAGATTAGCACATTGAAGCAAACAAACAAACAAACTCTTCGGCTTTATATATTAGTATAAATTGAATTGTTATGGTGGAGTCGATGGTATAAACATACAGACAT
>JANCMC010032241.1:461218-475696 GCA_024363005.1 Charaxes varanes
TTATAAAGGATTTATATTGCTGTTAAAAAAATCCTGGATATTTATCTTTTTAATTGGAACATATATGACTTTCTCCAATCAAGTTTAACAACATTGGCAAAGGAATATCATTGTTTTCTTTTAATATTGATTCGCAAACAAAGTTCTTTTCCAACAGTAAATGGAGCTCGGTTTCTGAGTGGAACATTTGTAAATACACATATACTATTTTCATGGTAATTGAACTTTATATACACAATAATATGATACCAACATACGCCCAATTGAAGCTTTATTATAAAAAAAATAGATTTCTCGTCTTATGATTCGTAACACACATGTGACATCTTATTGAACATATTTTAATAATCACTCGTTTGTAATATCATATACATTTTTTTCTAATAATTATATCCTCTTATTATACCTATTAAATTTTTGTACTGGTACGACCCGTTCACTCACGAGGAAATGCAACAGTAGCTATATAGTTTTTAGTTCGAAATTAACGTTAAATATCATAAGTAAAATACAGGAGAAAGCCTTACGAAAATAGTTGGAAATTTCCTCAAAATTAGTTATGATGACCGATTGCCATCTGACGTCCTCCTCAGAACCCTCATAATGTCTACAACCTTACCACTTATATCACAAAGTATTAACATCTAGGTATATGATATTGTTTATCGTTCCGCTTAATTTTATTACCTTTTGCAATCTGATTGCCCGTTTGTTGAGATTTATAAATACATCCTACAATTCATTGGAACTGAGCTGTAACCACCAACGTCCAACAATTGGTCAAACTTTATGCAAAAGTAAGAACGATGACGCGCTTATGGCGGTGACGCGCGATGTCCCATAGGATTGTGATCCGGTCGGCGATACGACGAGAGTTGAATATTATCGAAGACCTGAATGCGAGTGTCCAGGGATCTACCATAAAGCAGTATTGCCTTAGGAATTGACTTACTATTCGTGTTTTGGAAAAAAATACCTGTTTTAGACTGCTTAAATGATCGAATAGTAGCGAATGGAATTTAAACTATCGTTTCTTATTTGATCAGAAGCGAATAAGAGTTTTGGTGATGTAAGCGTTATAATATGAGTTAAGACAAATATACTTTTCATCAGAAAAATTGAAACACCTTGCAAGTGTATGTTTTGTAAGGATTATTAAGATAATGTGTATATTTAGGAATATATGTCAAAAAAAAGGGGAAGTATCGAATTTCTCTATTACAAATTAATGACCGAACATGATTGTCTCGTCACCTCCGCAGAATGGCACACACCTCAATAACACAGTTTTTTTGCACTTTAGAATAAGGCACTTAATTTTTCTTTAGTTTTTAAAAGTACATTTTACCTATAAAAATGGTGATTGTATTAATAAAACATACAATAATAATCCAAATACGTCACATGCGGTGTCGTAATTTTTATTTCGTACATTTATAAGGTAAGTTTTCTTTCCTCCTCGGAAACTAGAATTTATTAGGGCAATAAACGACAACCTCGCTTAGTCCTTACCAGCGTCCTTTTCATCACATAATCTCTCCAAATTCGTCCTAAGCCGCAGATCGTGACACTGTATCTCACTAGTAGCAATAAATCTTAAGCTCTGCGGCGCTTAATACAAATTCATTTTCGAAAACCCTGCGTCAATCTCCCGACACTATTTGCAGGATTACTTCATTATATTATTTATTAAATTTACATGTATTATATCAAATATTATTCTTGTTATAATATAATATTATTTATTCTACAGAACAGACAAAAAGGAGATTACATTTTTATCACAATTTTATAGTTTGGTTGAATTTATATTCTTGTTAGGTCATATTTTCTCGCTCAATGTGATGTTACTATTTGTAATATTAACATTCTTTTTTTAAATATGTGTAGTTGGTTCTTTGCAACGTCGAGATAGTTCTATAACTTGTATTATTAAGTATTATAATACATATAGAACCTATTGTACAATTTGTATGTGGCCATCAATTTGCAGGTGCGTCCTTAGTCGTACATCCTTAGGTAGAAGACATCTCACAAAAAATACAAGGCACGTTGCTCCCTTGTCTTGACTACGCAAATCTAATTGTCGTTTCCTTGTCTTGAATACGCAACTGAAAGACAACTAAAAGAAAAATATCAACGCCTTTACTGTTTCTAACGACATACTTGTTACGCGCAAATTTAAGTTTTATATATATTACACAATTTCATTATAATCGTAGCATAATTAGTAGTCGACATTTGAGTCGATCGCTAGGTTAAGCAGCTCTTACCGCGGCCAGGCGATAGAGTGGGTGACCCACTCTAAAACTGGTTTTCAAATATTCGGCCTCCGTGTTTCGGCTGACACGTAAAATAATGGTTTCCGATTAATGTCATAATAGTCCTGAGACTGGGGAGGTTCCGGAGATGTCCTCAAACGGCACTCGATCATCTAAACTCGCTCCACAGCCATATCCCTCACAATTTAAGTAGAACCTGGTACTACACTGGGATAAAGATAGCCAAAATACAGTTATCAATTATGTTTCTTAGAAATAGAAGTAACAACATAATATATGTTACTTAACTAATTTTAAATGAACAAAAACATAAATAATGCATCTGAATAGTTTCACTTTGCAACCTTTAATTAGGTTTTAAAGAATAATTTTAATATTTTTCGATTAAAAACTTAGTTTTTTTGGACATAAAAATTACCGCTGGCATAAACTTCCTTTATTTTCCTGTAATTCATTCTGATAAATCCATCTTTGAACTGTCGTTAACAAAACTTTAAAATTTGTAAGTATTCAATAGGCATAGTTAGATTTTCCAGTGCAAAGACTGTCGTCACAACATTGAAGAGTCAAATCAAATTCAACTGAATCTACCCACGTTCATGATAAACAATAGAGAATTAATTCGAAACGTCATAAAATAATAATTAATTAATTGTCTGCATTCAAGTTTATTACGTTTGCCATGAATGTTACCATGATACTTGTACACTTTTTATGTAGTTAACAGTAATTCCAGTTTCTAACCTGTAATGGTATTTGTAAGTATATGTTTTTTTTGTCTAAATAGTGACTTTTTGATTATTTCTTGTTTACAAAGTTTAAATAATTATTTAAAAAAAAAATATTGCAATATTATTTATGCTCACAACTTTAAGATTTAGCTATTTTTGACGCCTTCGCATGAATTCAAGTTTGCCTAACTGGTGGAAACAGACGTAAACAATTCGAAGTTACAGGAAAAATTATAATAATTAATAAATTTTTAATATTTTCTCGGTTAAATCTCCATGGCCCAGTTGTAATCGCCTAAAAAAAATATTAACAATTAATCGTTACATGCATGAGAGACTAAACTACTTTGCTTTAATCTGCGAATGAAGATTTCATTCGCGGATTAAAACAAAGTAGTTTAGTTTCTCATGCATGTCATGGATTTCCTCAAAGTAACGCCTGATTCTATCAATTAATTAATCATTAATATATTAATTAAAAAATGTTTTAGATTGAAAAATTGTGTCACATAATATGAGGTGCAAAATGAACTGTAAATGCTTATTTTACTATTTTAATGTAATTTTGTATCTATTGTTAAATACCTTTATTAGGTAAACTTTTCATCTTCATAAACTAGAATTGTGCCAAACATACTCCTCCGTTCGCGCAATTTTCGCAAAATGGTACATACCGTAAGTTCTCGTTTCCCGTATGAATATAAATAAGTAGATCAGTTACCTGACAAAGGAGTTGCCTTAAAAACGCTTCAAAACAATGTACGAGAGATTTCTAAGAATACCGCATTAAAAAAGCTGTTATCGCAATTACTACTTACAACCTTCGATGCTTCGTGCCTTCAATTCTGTGACCTTGACGGGAACAAAAGATTTGAGTATCTTTTGTTTGTTGAAAATGTTTGTCTATTTTAGAATTTATAATTGATTTGAATAAAAGGTTTTGATTTGTGTCTGTCCGTGCTTTGTCAAGACATTGCCTTATTATTTAACTAAACTACTTTGCTTTAATCCGCGAATGAAATTCATTCGCGGATTAAAGCAAAGTAGTTTAGTTTCTCATGCATATAAGCCGAGATTATGTATATTTCCGAATGTAATCTAGAATAAGAAATGTATACAAAGTAGCGGACAAAGCTATAAAAAAATGGGATGTAATAATAGAAATGTTTGTAAAAACTATAATAATCCGGGAGCACGTAAGTGGTCCGCCAAGATAAGCCACTATTATGTATATTTGCGAATGTAATCTAGAATAAGAAATGTATAAAAAGTGGCGGACAAAGTTATATAAAACTGTGATGTAATAATAGAAATGTTTGTAAAAACTATAATAATCCGGGAGCACGTAAGTGGTCCGCCAACAAGTGACACCTTAATAGCTCTAATTGCTGATAAGTATAGTTGTTATCCTTAATCTTCAGTGGAACGGCTCACCTATTACATTTCTTATCTTTTTTTTAGAACTTATATTATCTGTGGGTACGATTTTTATCCTTTTCAGAATAAATGTAAGTTAAAAAAGTAATTTGGTTTAATATTGAATATTATTTTTTTCTGACATTCAAAAGGCAGTTCCTTC
Organism: Charaxes varanes; assembly: GCA_024363005.1. Classification (NCBI taxonomy): domain Eukaryota; kingdom Metazoa; phylum Arthropoda; class Insecta; order Lepidoptera; family Nymphalidae; genus Charaxes; species Charaxes varanes. The sequence continues at coordinate 465,811 of JANCMC010032241.1, forward strand.
TTCTCGAGTATTGCTACTAATTGTAGGTAATTATTTTATATTCATTTTAAACTCAGAAGTAAAAAAACTATGAGCAAATTGCTAATTTTTTAATAGAACTACTATATACAAGAAATTACAAGGGAAAGGGAAATCCTTACGAGTATGTACGTTGGGGATTTCTCCGAAAATCTCAGAGCACAGGCACTAGTGTTATCATTACCTAATAGAAGTTCAATCTATTACAATATTAAATCACCCCTAAAGAGGTTTAATATCGATGTCTCAACATTTATATCGGGTTATGGTTAAATGTGTGTTTAAACATTAGTTTTTGTTTCTAATTTTTTTTATTGAAATTAATGGTTTTTGAGTGTGAACTAATATTTCAATTTTCCTATAGGAAACGCCCAATACATCATACTTAATTTAGCGTTTATAGGTTACGGTGGCCGCTGAACTGCAGAAAGGCACTACGATTTCTTGCCCCTTTACTGCTATAAAAAATAATAATCCGGGTATATAAGCTTTGATTCCCAGTTCAAATGTACATAAATAAAATAAACCTTAATTGAATAAAAATACTATGCAGGCTATATTTTTTCTTTGTTGATGTCGTTTTAAAAAACTTTCTTTAATTATCTTTTATCTGTTTATATTAATATTAATCTATACTTTTGTGCTTTTTAATGAATAATTAAATTTTTACATTTTTCATAAAGCCTTTAATCGTGAAGTAGCATAAATATTAATTAGAGGTAGCGCGGCGCTTGTAGTCTTTTTGGTCTGCCTGCCGTCGAATTGGGCCGTTGTGTTCGGGTACCAGTACCTCTTTCTCATATAAGATCGGCGTGAATTGGCATCAATGTTCTCACGTCAAGTGATGGTATTATTGTCGCAATTCGATGGGTTTGTGATAGTTCCCATACAAGGTGTAAAAGACATGGTTCAGCGAACTTTGTGATAAGGCTTCATTTAATGTCCTATATAAAATCAAAAAAAATCATTCATCTCAGAGATAAGAGGTTCCCATTCTGAGCGCGCAATGTATCCTGAACGTTGGGAAGCAATCGTTAACAAAATGTTGACGTGCAATACAAGTTAATGACCCGCACCGCGCTACTTCTATTACGCCATGTAAAAACAGCTGATCGAAGTACTTTAAGTTTTATTTACATTGCGGATCGATGTAAAAAATACTAAAGAAATTTGTTTCCGATTTAAAATTGCATTGGGGCAGATAGTAATAATGGTATTATGCAGTAATCAGTTAAAAAAGGGTAAAAAAAAAGTACATTTTATTAATATTACATTGATTGCCTTTAAATATTTTAGGCGTCCGAACTACTTTATGCAGCATGTCAGCTGTAATTTGCTCAACTGTAACTATAGTGTCTTCCTCGTGGACAGAAAAATATTTTACAGTTGCAGAAGACTAAGACGCGTTTATTTATACCTTTATATCACAAGAAACCATATACTGCACTGTTTTTTTTTAGAAAGAATATTAGGAATACTTTTTAGGTATGTTTAATTTTCCCTTTTCTCCTCCTACTAAGCTTAAATTAAAAGCGTGTATTAGAAGTGGGTGCGACAATACTCCAACGGCGGTGGGGTTTAAACCGGGTACCTTTCGGATTTCAGTCCATACCTTATACCGTTGAGCTATTGAGGCTCTAAAGAGGTTTACTATGATTTCACCAATGTAGAGATAGCAGATATTAATTAATGACAATATATCGCACATTATCTGTGGAATCAGTTGCCAGTTTCGCTATTTCCGAACGGACACGACTTAGAGTAGAAAACATACTCATATCTCAAAGGCCGGTAACGCATCTGCTAACCCTCTGGTGTTTTAGTTATCCATGGGCTTCGGTAATCAGTTAGGTAAGCCGCCAGCCCGTTTGCCCCTCGTTTTATAAAAAGAAATATGTATAACACACCAACAATTTATAGCTATAAACCAATTCTGATTTAACGGTATTTTAATATATACTGTAATTTTAATATACCAGTATAAAGAAGAGGTTGTGGCCTAATCAGTAGTACATTCCTTTATAAATTATTTTTCACAATAAAAAGTAGCTTATGTTAACTGACATTGCTTCAGTGGCTTAGGCACGAAATACATAATAGACAGAGTTACTTTCACATTTATTGTATTAGTGTAGATAAACAATGGTTTGTAATTTATATAAAAAAATATATAATAGTTAGAAAAATATTAAATAAAGTTATGAAATTAATAAAATATACTAAAAAAAATGTAGAAATCATATTATACTCATGAATAGGGATTAAACATAACATAAAAAGTGTCTGTACTCTTAGTTAATTGCTCTTTGATAATTGTAATTCCTAAATTTTTGTTTTGAAGTCTATAATCTATCGCAATAGATATGTAATTCAAAAATGAATGGAGATTTGTATTTGTAATTAACTACATTATCTACAAGTTAAACTCTTATAAATAATACATATATATCTCTATACCGAAATTTATCAAAATTGGTTTAGGCAGTTTAGGTACGAAAAAGATGTAACAAAGTTACTTTCACTTTTTTGTGAAGAACCCTATGTATAATATATGTATATATGTTTAATAATCATCATGATCAACTTTAATGTCATATTAATTATTTATATTATTTGCAGTTAATATCAGATGCAGGATTCCAAGGTGAAATTACCAGTATATCCACAGCAGCTCAACAGATTGAAGTATTTTCTAGAGTTCTAAAATCTGCAATAGTAGGATTCTTACAAAGTTCTGACGATTGGCAAAACAGTGTTACAGAATGTGCTGTAAGTTTTTTAATTATACTCTTTTCTCTGTATAAATATTTCTAAAACATTGTATTATCTTGACAATCTTATAATATACTATTAACCAGTGAACCAATTTCCATTTTGTCTCTTCTCTAAAACGTGACACTGGTTGTATGTTTTATGAAATAATAATTTAACATGGCATGTCAGTCAAAAGTATGAAGATCTTCTATTTGAAGTATTCTGAAGTAACAACTAAATTTGTGTTTTTTGGTATTATTTAAAAACCTCTAGACTTTACCTTTATTTATAAATTTTTTAAAAATCTCTTTTAGGTCACTTGATGAAACAAAACAAACAGAATTTTAATCTGTCCATCGTTTTAGGGAGCCTAGCAAACGACAATTGATTTTTTTAATACATAGGTTAAATATACTGTTATTATTTGGCAGAAAATGGTTTGTCACGGAGCACACACATACGTATATAGCCAAGTAATTGTCCATATCTTATCTCAAGAGCCAAGAGGTGGGGCAATTATGAAACGACTTAGTCAAGAAATAACGCGATGCGCACAGCAAAGGTAAACAAGTCACAATTCAAATGTAAAGCAAACCTGTAATTCAAAATGGAATATAATCATATAATTTTAAATTATATTGCATCCAACAGTAACTCCATGAAGTATTAGTGATGTAGTTACTGGCTGGTGAGTTGTAAAAGAAATGTAATGACGCTGTCAGTCGGAATAAAATAAGTGATTGAGCACAACAGACTTTCCTAATTTTTCATTTGACTTTGGTGTATAGTTTTGAAGTGAAAACATCTTTAGGCACGTTTGGGATTTTTCGAAATGAAGAAAAAAACAATAAATTCGCTTCATCGACTTGTCATCAATCTCTTTCCAGAAGTTAAATGTATTTTGTGTATACATATTGTGTACTTTATGGGTGAACAAAAATTGTTTAACTCACGTCATCATCCCCAAATGTTTGACTTTGACTTCACGGTTACCGACACCTTTGACTATTAGTTTTTCACACTATCAGAATTCCCGTAGTTTTTTAATTGTTGGTTTTTTAATGATTTAAGTTCCACTAGAGATCAACATATATATATTATAGTTAAACGTATACATGTGTAAGTCAAGTAAATAGTTTGTTGTACAACAATATTCTTATATTTGACATTAACTATACAATACAGTCATCGTGACTTCTCTTTGACACCATCATAAAATCTGTACATGTTTAAATCGTTTGGCATGTGTGTGCGTGTGGTTTTATTTAAATATATTAATATTGAATATTATAAAAAAATATTGGCATTCGCATATACACTCTCTTTATATATAAACTATAATTGTGCCAAATTTCATACTCCTCCGTCCGCACAATTTTAGCAAAATGGTACCGCAATTTTTCGCTTGTATTAATTTAATTTCTATTACAGCGGACACGACGTGACTCCCATCACGCTGGCGCTCACCGCGGGCGAGTCGTGGCGCGCCGCACGCACTGCCCTGGCGGCCATGTTGTCACGCGGCGCGCTCAATCCCGCCGACATTACCGTTCTATTCAGAGCGTACACTCAACCTGAACCACCTCCCGTTCACTTGCTACGAATACCACATTTTTTGGGTAACTTTTACATTAAATCCTTTTGGGGTTCCATAGTCGTACAAGGAACCCCAAAAGGATTTAATGTAAACATGTGTACATGTGTACAAGGAAGTTTCGTTGTGTTGGTCCATTCGTTTAATTTTATTTTTTTTTTAATTTATTTATTTAAAATTAATTTAAACAGCAAGTTATATGTATATAATTTCATATCCAAAAACTTCACAAACTTCTTTGTGGGGATATGATTATTCCTCAATATGCGATTATATAAAACAATGCAGCTATTAACAAAAGTGACTTCTCACCGTGCAACTCATTAGCAAACGACAAGACCGGTTTTATGCCTCCGTAGGTGTTGATTTATGTCCTTACCTCTTGTCATAGTTCTGATGGGCGCATATTGAATACAGCGCAAAAATTAGAAAAAAAAAATCAAGGAATGGTTACAATTTGACGTAATATTTTTTTAAAACCTAAATTGTAACTTGGGTCGAGGCTTACATTTATCAACAATTAAGACAGTTAATTATCCTCATTTAATATTATAAAAATGCACAATTAATTTTAAGTCAAAGCAAACAAAATCGCGGGCAATTTATAATATTTTAATAACTAAATAAAAAATCACCATCCTTGTTACCAGTAGGTAGGTATATATAGCAAGGATTATTTAAATGTAAAGATATTTAATTATTAACGTACGTAAATTTATCGTGGGATTAACGATTGGTAGACAGTTTAAAATGAAACTACTAAAACGCTCAAAAAATGTTTTATTGTGATGTTTAATCCCCGATGGAATGTTTAAAGGCGTATTGCCCTCTATAAAAAACTCTCAAGACCACGTAATACTTTATTGCTTTTTTGAGATACTTTACTTAATTACATGCTGTGCCTCAGTTTTTAAGGATTGTGAAGATTAAAAATTTCTGAAAACTTCTTTTTAAAACCATACTATTTAATATAAATATTCATATAACTAATTTGATAATACAAACAGACCCTCAGTTTATAACGTCGCAATTTTTTTTTTCTTACTAATTGCATATCATATAAGATACCTATGGTAAAAATACAAATTGAAACATTTTTGTCTGTATGTGTTATATTTCTTTAAGTACTGGGTCAAATTGAATGAAGTTAGAAATTTATCGTGTTTATACAATGCCTGCTTGGTTAATCAAAATTCAGGCGTCTAGTCTAATCTGCAACGACGTTATAGGGTGTCGAAAATGGTCTTAACTGCTTCGAGAAAAGTATGGTATGGCCGTGCCGCTTTTTAGCTAGACTTGTGGGAGCTCTGCCGCGCCCGCTGATAAAGAGGAAAGATTTGACTGCTTCTTTGCAGTGAATAGGCTCCCAAACGCCTTGTCAGATTTGGGATTGTAGCGGTCGCCACATAACAAGATGGCAATGATGTCAAGTGGAAAAGGTTACACCAAAGCAAACTAGATGGCGCTGTACGGATGACGACCGACTTCCTAATACAGAAACAGGTTAATCTTAGCTCATATATAAACGTAGGTAAATACAAAACAATTGAGTAACTTTTTATCTTCTGGTTGGTTCATTTCCCTTTTTTAGGGTTCGGTAATACTACAAGGAACTGTGGTGTCTGTCTGTCCGTAAGGTGGTCCTCCTCCCTAGCATTTCCACACGATTAGACGTAGAGATTTGAAATTTTCGATGTCGATAAAACATACTGAAAACTCATTAGGAAAATTATTCTGAACGAAGTCGGACATCAACTTTTGAAGTTATTTAACTAATACCTTTATAGCGTATCAGATGCGGAACCCTTCTATATAAGCGTGTCTTGACACGCTTTTGGCCATTTTTTTATTCTTTAAACAAATATACATATATATACCTATTCTGAAAGAGTAAGGTTAATTCGGGTTAAATAATACACAGTATAGAAGAATATGTTGTAGTTCAAAAATGCTTGTGACTAAAATGGCCACGAGCGTGTCAAGGTGGGCTTAGAAGGGTTCCGTATCATATACGCGATAAAGGTTCAATAACTAAGTTGTTATCCGATTTCGCTCAATATACTTTTTTCCTAATTAGTTCTTAGCACGTTCTATCAACACGGAATACTTCAAGGCTCTACAACTAATAGTTTGGTAATCCTAGAGACCAGGACTACGAAACCCTAACAAGCAGAATCGAATAAAGAAATTCGAGAGTTAGACGTTATTGTTTTATTATATATTATGTATATTGTCCAATCTGAATCCACATCCGCGTCCGCACTCCGCACGTCTCGCCTGTGGTATTCCACGTCCCGGACACCATTCCTGGAATCACGCACTGGTTACATTAAGTCAATACTGATGCGGCTAATAAAAGTATTTGTACATTTATTTTCAATTCACTCATCTCTCTAATCATTTATTCAATTAATTCATTTAACTTCATTCGGTATCTTGTCAATTAAACGAAGTTATTATTTTGTAAGTAGTATTTTTTTTTTCAATTAGTGAATATTGTGTATGTGTTGAACAGTTTATATGTTAATTATACAGTTAGGTGGCTTTTCTAAAAAATGCGGATTTTCTTTTCTAGGAGTTGTTGTTTGCACTCTAATGTGTGATATAATAAATTCTGTATTTCTAATTACTTAATTAGAGGCTGTTATACTTGCCTCTATAAATGTCGTTGATTTAGATGTATGAATAAATGTTTTATGTATATATTTCCTGCGACTTCGTCCGCGTAAACTTTTGGAAGCCGAAAAATCCGTTCTTAGCGGATGTCTACTAACTATAAATTACTTGCAAACTTTATCTTTGTCAGTTTCGCAGTTTTCGAGATTTTGTAAAAGGTGTGACTTCACTTCTTTATACACAGATATTTTAATGATAAGATAAACAACCAAGTAGCTAAGTTTGTGACGCTCGAAAATGTCAACATCAATGTCAAAGTTAAAGATGTAGATTGCTTCCCTATATTACCATTTTTAGCGCTTTACAGCAATAAGCTTTTAAAATATTAAAATACTAATTTACTGTTTTGTACTCTAATGACGCCATTTATTTTATCGATCGTAAGAAGATTGTGTATAGAAAATAATCCTACAAAGTTCTACTGTTCTGCCTATTCAGTCAATATTTGAATGCTATTAATACTACGTCGAAAAGCTGTTTTTTTATTGTGTTTCTTATTATAAAGGTTGAGTTGAACGAGGAGGAAACCATTCTCATCATCCGTCGTTTGCACAAAGTATTAAGACCGTTCCTGTTGCGGCGACTGAAGAAGGAGGTGGAAAGTCAGCTGCCTGATAAAGTGGAGTACATAATCAAGTGCGAAATGAGCGGTCTGCAAAGGGTTCTTTACAAGTAAGAATAATTTTGGAAATAAAAAAACAAATGTTTGCATTTCTAGCATCACGATTTTTATAATTATCATGTCCGTGTTCCACAAACACTTGTAAAGTTCTATGAACATACTATTATAGCAGCACCAAATTTAAAGGATATCTTTGCCATTATTGAGACAAATTTCCTAGTAAAAAAAAAACTCGATTGATATTTGGCATTCAAGCCGATTCGTACGATTTTCGTATGAACTTGACAGAAGGTCACAACGAGATCGTGTTTATACAAGCCGAGATTCGTGAGCAAGAATCTCCATAAATTCGCTGTGTAAATAAACGCGGGAAATTATCGCACAGCGATAATGACTGGCAAATCTCGTATCATTTAATCGTAGATGGAACATTGGTAACATTTAAATAAAATTAAAATAATAAGCAAAGACAAAAAAATAATGTAGGCTCTTTTAATTTATTAATGGTTAAGTCAATATGTTACATAGTTATTTAGAATAAATTTCTAGATGGCAGAAAATTCATTCAATTTCTAGAAATCATTCAATTAAACTTCAAGAAATATTTTAATTACATTTCTAGAAAACATTCAATCAAATTTCTAGGAAGAAATCTTCATATAATCGTTGCCTAATCAGTGTTCGGCCTTTGAGTTGATCGTTAGGTTAAGAAGCCCTTGCTGCGACAGGATTATACATGGGTGACCCATTCTAGCACACCGGTTTATATATGATATCCGACCTCCTCCCTGTTTCGGAAGGCAGAGAAGCATTCAATGTCTAACATGTGAGCCTAAAATAATAGACGGTATTTTTTTTTATGTTACAAGGAGCAAACGAGCAGGCAGTTAAGTGTCTACTGACGCCCATGGACATCTGCACGACCAGGAGGCAAGCAGATGCGTTGCCGGCCTTAATGACGACTTTAGGCCATCGGTAAGTCTCACAAACCGAACGAAACGCGACAACAACACCGTCACTTGACGTGACACCATTGCCGCCACTGCACGCCGATGTTATGTGAGAAATGGGTACTAATACCCGGACGCGCCGGCCAAATTCGGCTACAAGCATGGCGCTACCCCTAATTAAATATAGATGCGTACAGTCTAAACATATACATATCTATATTAATTTACAAATGTGACAAACAAAATACATTACATATCATTTTTCAAACTACTAAATGAATTCAAACAAAGTTGTAGCTCCCTCGGATGTCGGTCTCGACACGTATAATGTTTTTAAGTATTTTACCTTAAAATTAATACAGTTAATAGAACTGATCAGGTTCATTTAGAAAATATAAAAAAGTAACTTTCGACACTTTACATAGGAGCTATTGAATTTTGTTCGTTTTTCAAAATAACAAAAGGACAAGAGAATCACCAATCTCCGTACTAGTGAAAACTGTGTTACGGTAGACTGGTTTTCAACTTCGAAAATTGTTTACCAAAAGTCAAAATCTAAATTCACAATTATACTAGAGTACGCGTTTGCTCAATAATGGGTTAATGTATAAAAATCCAGTACCACTATGTATGTTTGCAGTGAGCTCCATACCAAGTCGACCAATATTCACGAAGGTTGACATATATGTGTAATTTGGTCATAAGACAGTTTCTCTATCAATGGCCTATTCTTTAATTTTGTCTATTGAATCCTTCCTAAATCACTCAAACACAGCAACGCGTGCCCACACGTGGGCGTGCGTACGTACGTACTAGTGGGTTAATATTTCCTCACCTCGTCAATAAACAGTACTCCTGGTATCATTTCCGCTTTCCCCTCCTCCCTCCATTCAGCCACCTTGCTGTTAATTTGTTCTCTTATTTCAGACTTTATTTCACCCGTGTCGCCTAAAAGTTTACAATGATTTTAAACAATCATGATAATTCTAGATAGTTAACGCCTTATATACAGAAATAAGTGATTGAGTGTTATTTTGTTTTGTAGAAAAGGAGCTCAATTACATACAGAATAATATTTGAACGAAAGAAAATTATTTAATTTAAAAACATGTTTTTCTGTCTGGTCAAAATTCAACCACAAATCTTTAGATATGCGTATCATATATGCTTATTTAAAGTTATTTGTATTCATAAGATTCTAATTACACAGAGTTTTGTCAATTTAATCGCATTCAATGTGATAATTAAGAGAATAGATTATTATTTTGTGAT
>JANCMC010032241.1:475796-628435 GCA_024363005.1 Charaxes varanes
ATTCTAATTACACAGAGTTTTGTCAATTTAATCGCATTCAATGTGATAATTAAGAGAATAGATTATTATTTTGTGATGTTTGTCATGACTATGCTTTAACATCATTCCATAAAAAAGTGTACATGTGTGTAAAAATCGTTTGGCATTGGTGTGCGTGACGTTTTCTTTTAACATTTGAATATATTTATAATCCATATTTTAAAAAAATATTAGCATTTGCACACCATCCACAATATAAACTGTAATTGTGTCAAATTTCATACTCCTTCGTTTGCACAAGTATTGTAAAATGGTACCGAAACTGTTTGCTTTACGTATAAATATATAGGTATTCAGAGTGCAAACTTACCAGAAAACAAAGCAAGGAATCCATGGGTCCTAGAATTTATGACGTCTACTTCATGCAGAGTGACAGTGTGTACTACTTCCTTCCGCTTTTGTAATTCTCCTTCTGGACACTGCACAAAACGGGCTTGCTGACCTGATGAATTAAATAACAACAGGTAAAGTATCACTAATAGGGATACAATAATTTTACTTATTTAAATAATACTAACACCACAATGTTATAGGTAATGAAACAATAATTATTGATAATTTTAGTATTGGAGTATGTTAATAGTGTTTACTATGTTTATAAATTACCTGTGGCGTCATAGTCGCGAGCGCGCGCAAAGCTTCGACCCAGTTTGTTAATTTTACCCGTCGCTTTATCGATGGTTATGACATCTCCTGCTTGAACCTATTGTTATTAAAGTTAATTAATAAAAGGCCTTTAAAAATATCAATAATGTTGAGAATTTTTAATTTATATACATATTTCATAGTGCCCAGGTGTGGACAGAAATCCAAATTTAGTCATCTATTAGATATTTATCATAAAATATGAGATGTTATTATTTAAAGTCAGTTTTTCAAAATTATATCACAACATTGAACATACATGTTTTTTCGTCTTAGTTTTTTTTTGTTTGACAATTTGCAAATTTCGTTGATGGTGTTATTAGATTGATCATAATTAATTGCAAAGTTAATAATTGGTAACTAAGCCATTATTAAGGCCATGTAGTGGTTAGACTTTGAAAATGTAATTTACATAACTTTTCTATTTTATAAAACCATAAATACCAATTAAAAGTTGTTTTATTGCGCATTTACCTTCTCCTTTAACAGGGAGTCAATCATCTTTGTACCCATATCATAGTTGGTCTCCATATCTGTTGTCTTGAGAGTCAATCTACCCGTTCGTGCACCCCCACCACCTGCGGCTCTCTCAACCATGACTTCAACAACTTCACCCTCAATGATTTCCGATTCCTCCCTATGGTTAAAAAAGTTACTTAAAACTACTTAATACTATTTGACTATTATAAAACAGAAGTATGACAAAAAAATTAGTACTTGAACCTTTAATATCTTATACTCCAGCTTAAATACTAAGGAGGTTGAAGCTTAATTAAAATTCAAGTGGCCAGTATTTGAATCAATTGCTAGGTCAAAGTTTAGCATACAGCAACAAGGTGATAGACGAGTGACCCCTAATAGCCCTGGTTTTCGAATATCCGACCTTCTCTGTGTTTCAGAAGAGACATAAAACATTGGGTTCTGATTAATGTCGCTAAATGATGTTAGTTGTGAGATTGTGGGGGTTCCCGGAATTGCATTTGTAAATTCAAATAGAAAAATTTGTAGACTCACTCTGGGTAGCTGAGTCATTTGTTTACATTGGCATTACACATACAAAAATTATTAATTATTAATATTCATTCATTATCACTTATTCTTGTTAATTTCAAATTTGATTTACAGCATTATATGTATGAATATAACTTACTTTATTCTAATTCCTATTGATTTTCTTATAGCTTGTGTTAGGGCTTCTGTCTTACTCATCTCTAATGAGTATATTTCAGATCCTGTAAAATAAACAAAATGGCTGACTTCAGGGCAGCAAACCAAGCGTTCTGTTTTACAGTAATTGCCAATGAATACTTAATTCAAAGTGGTGGGATAGTGGTTGTAAGGTTTTACAACTTGATGATTATTTTTGTTGTAATTATGTTTTTCATCTTATTAATTACATTTAAAGTATATTTATATAAAACAAAACATTCAAAAAATGAATGTTTCCTGGAAGCGAAGCTCAAGCCCGAATTACAGGAGGTTAAGGTTGCAGATTAAGGAATTTCCTCACTATGCGTGCTGACCCAAACAATACTGCATCCTATATCTGGCCCTTGATCCAACTAGCAAACAACAGTTTCTTAAGGTTGTTATCGAAACTCTTTGCAATAAGACCATTGATATCTCTGTATCAAAAAATTAAGGACATTCACATAAATTTGCTAGAGATCTTAATCTGGTCCTATCGAAAACGTTCTTAGCGGATGTCTTCTAAGGTAGGCTGGCAGAAAATGCTTTTAGCATTTAGCTCACCTTTTGTGCAAGATTTATTTTTTTAGTTGAGCAATAAAGTTAATAAAAAATAAAACCGGGCAAGTGCGAGTCAGACTCGCGCACTGAGGGTTCCATACTGTCACATAATACTTTTACAAGGTTATTTTACGAGTAAGACTTAAAGGTTATTTTACGAGTAAGACTTAACTATCAGAAAGGGTTTCTGCCCGGCATTTCTGGCTGCCTTGAACATAACAGCTTACTTGGGGAAAGTCTGAAAGTTAAAGAAGGATCAGATTATACATATGTTTTCTGTTGAATAAATAAGTTGATCCGTAACTTACTAAGATTATAAATGAATTTACACTGAGCTTAAGCAAATTCACGGCCCTAACGATCAACATCAATTAAGATCAGTATTAATAGACAGTAATAATTTCATAGCCCTCCTCCCGCCTTATAAATATTCAATTACGAGGGTGAAACTTGGCTTGTCGCGTTTTAATTTTCAGGACTTAACATTTATGAGTGGTAGATAACTATTTAATTAAACTTGTCTATAGCAAGATTGCGTGCACTAGGGAAATCTTCTGTTTGCTTTTAATCGGCCATCTTGAAATTGATAATATTTCCACTCTGTTGATAATCTCTGCTTACTGTACCTCGATGCTAATTCTTTGTCCAAGGTACGAGCCAGCCTTTGGATCTTTACTTTATTCAATGAAGCGACCCAATATTTCTATTCCCGGCTTGGATTGTTCTATTTTTCCACCGACTTTAATAGAGAAGGAGGTTCTCAATTCGAAACTAATTTTTTTATGTTTATTACCTCAGAAATTTCGACTGGGTGAACTGATTTCGATGATTCTTTTTTTTATTTGAAAGCTTATGCTTTCTAAATAGCCCCATTTCAATTCCATCTAGTTTAGACGTTTTGAAGTCGGTTTTTTTAAGAAAGAATTATTATCGCTTAATAAAATATATAGAAATAGAGAAAAATCATTTGAAATTCATATTTCTTTGTCTGGCGTTCCTTGTAGTACTACGGAACCCTAAAAGGTGTTGCTTGGACTCTTCATCACGCGTTAACTTTCATCTGCTTAGGTCTTGATATAAATCATCTTTCCATACAGACTAGTCCTAGATGACAATGCTAGACTAACTAATATAATAAAAGCTGTTTGTCTAATTGTGTGTGTATATACACTAAGTTACCAATAGGTTTAAATATCCTCAACACAGGTTATTTAATTTGAAATTGTACGATTGGCTAATTGAGTCAAACTACTATAGTATTAAGGATTAATATATACCATAGAAGAGGGAAAGAAAATATTTGCATTCTAGCAACCGATGGTTTTTTTACTAGCCCGTTGGCACAATTAGCAGTGAATGCCTTACTATGCTGATCTTATGTAAGAAAGAGGTACTGGTACTTGGACGCGCCAGCCCAATTCGGCTACAAGCATGATGCTAACTCTAATTGCCGCGCAGTGAAAGATTGTTTGCGAGCTTCTAATAATGAGATCTATTAGTGAAAATAAAATTCAGTCTCAACTCGATATACAGCTTTGTACATTTGAGCCAATATTTTTCAATTATATATGATTTGATGCCTACAAATGTACGTAAAAATCTTTATTTCAGGTAAAATACATCTTACAAACTCGTCGGAACTATTACTTTGAATGAAAAATATTTTAAGTTTACAAAACTCATACAAAAGGATATGTTATATTAAGAGAGATTATAAAAAGCAGTCATTTAACGTTACACTCATTGACAGAGACACTGATAGAAAAATAAACGCGATGGCACTAGAAAGAGGTAGTTGTTTGAAAATCAAAGACAAACGCAAAAAATGTAAAACACTGTGTGTGTGTGTGTGTGTGTTTCTGTGTGCGTCTGTATGTTGTGGTCTTTATTGCATTATATACTATTTCGCAAAAAGACATGATTTTTTCCATTTTATTAATATTGCTTAAGTGCCCAGCTTCCGACTTTTAATTTTTTTTAAATACATTGAAATATTCATATTTGGCAGCCTTAAAAACATTTTACTCAGAAATATATCAGAATTAATCTTAATTGTATCACAATAATGAGTGATTAAAGATAGTGTACAATAAATTAAGATGTCTTCTTTGATCACAATATTTTGTGACCAGTTTTTAGGGATAACGCTAGAAAGAAGATAACTTTAAATAACAACGTAGCATCCAAAATACATACTGCATTGATTTCCAGCTATACCTAAACTCAAGCTTCGCTTAGAAATCAAGTCATGATGTACACAACAAAAGTTATTCAAAAAGCGTAACTTTAACTAAAACCTTTGTTCAGTTTAAAATAATTTAAAGTCACCCGCTTGTGGTAAATTTCCGCAAAATAACGACTATCGATTATAGTTAAATAAGCTTTGCAGTCAAAATATTAATTTAGCTGCGTATACTGGAAGGTAGCGCCGCGTTTGCAATTCTTTTGGTCTGCAGCCGAATTGTGCCGGTACGTCCGGGTACCAGTACATTTCAGATGCTGATGGAGCGAATCCACTTCCTCTTCAGAAATGGTTTTTCCGAGAAATTTCGCAACTCGTCGAATACTTTCCGGTAAATCCTTTAAACAAAAAACGCTTGAGATTGACAAAAATTGCAAGAAAACCTCCATCTTTTGCACCGCAAGAAATTCAAGCTAATGTTATATATATTCGAGAGGCTGTGTTTGTTATACTTTCACTTCCGACCTATGCAATCGCACATGAAAATGTTGTCTAAAGTATAATGTGCATTTTACAAAATGAATAAAGTTTCCATTCGTTATAATTAGCCAGATGCTTACCTAGAACCTTTAACAAGTTACTTTAATAAGTGTACCTTAGTTAAGTCCTCATAGAATAAAATTTTTTTCAGCCTATTTTGTCGGCTGCTGGGCAAAGGCTTCCCCTACAATAATTTTAATATTATACGTAAACAAACCAACTAATTTTTAACTTTTTAAGAACTTGTACCTTTATGTATAGATTTTTTTTTTAATTACCCTAATGTGTTCCACTGCTGGGCAAAGGTCTCACCCTTAAAATAATATAAAATATGAAAAATCCTCTTTCACATTTTATATTATTTTCAATAGAACATTATTGTTGTCAAAACCTTTTGCAGTGTAAACATTTTTTTGATTATTGGATTTGTCTTGCCCGTGCCTTATTCATAACTTGCTGGTATTATTTACATGGCGTAATTATTTAATAGTTTATACAGGAGTTAACAAATCTCTATAGCAAATCTACTACACAGAAAATTGCTAATTGAAATCTGACAGGCGTTTTTTCTTGTCGGATAGGGTTTTGCTAATCTAATTACTTTGGAATTTAAATATATATATACATATTATTAAGGCCACAAACATGTCTAAGTAAGAATTAAGTATAACTGAAAGGAAATCTTTAAAATAAATAGGATCTGAAATATTTTTTATCAGTCGCAATAGCGTCTGTTAATAAACAGTCGTGCAGTTTATGCAAATAATATTATTTTTTGTTACACTACCCTAAGTTTTATGTGAATACAATTAATTTAACAAAATTTGTGGACAAATCCGAGTAGATGAAACTGTTTAGATTTTGAAACACATTAAAATCTTGATTGCCAGTCCCAAATTTTCACCATGTTAAATTAAAATATTATTTAATTTTGTAATGTATAAGCGAAAATTATATTGTTAGAAATATTGTACTATTACAAAATAAATTATTTGCATTTCCATAAATATAAAAAGTTTTCTTCCTTTATAATTGTACTAGCCACTAGTTTTTGCACGGGTGCAATTGAAGTATACATATATGTATATACCAAAATAAAAAGTAGCTTGTAGTGCTACGGGAATATTGTACCTTTGTAACAGTAAAATAATTTTCGAATTCACATTAGCAAAATCGGAGGTTACTCCCAACATACACTTTCTTTCTTTCCTTTCGGACCTTTCAGCCGTAACTGCCCGGTGTTCTATGTTTGTTGTTATGCGTTCCTACTCCCAATAGTTTGTCTTGTTTTTCTTAAAAGGATACACCAAAAACAAACTAGATGGCGATGTACGAGGAGTTCGACGGATGCGTGTACCATATAAAATGTAACTCACGCTAGCGAAGTTTCTACATAACATACGATCACTATGTATGGAACTCGCGACGAACAACGAGCAATTGTCGGCGAGGCACAAGGGCCCCTGGAAACTCCACCTAGTCCGGAATGAAGATCTTCAATATCGACTGTCGATGTCCTTGGCTTTATAATAACACATATGTATACCTAAATCAGATATAAGTAGGTATATGTGTTTAGATTGACTGGACCATTGGTGTACACTATACGATCTTGCATATAACAGGTGAGTGTGAAATCTAGAGCAGTTATCTAGCCTAGACTTCAAACAGACCGTCATATAACATGAAAATATTAGTAAGCCGTTTCTACTGAAATCTGCACCAAGTCATCCTGAATGTTTACACAACTGCACCGCTTTTGGAGTTTCGCAACATTCATATGTGTATTATTCATTAATATGACATAATTCACTATCATTTATCCAAAATGTATGAATAAATGATTTTTTTTTATGTTACAATGGGCAAACGAGCAGGCAGCAGGCACCTAAGTGTGCACCGACGCCCTTGGACATCCGCACGACCAGAAGGCTAGAAGATGCCTTGCCGGCCTTTAAGAACGAGTTTAGGCCGCCGGGAAGTTTACAAACCGGATGAAACGCGACAACAATACCATCACTTGACGTGACAGCATTGCAAAAGATGTCTTCCTTCTTTCTTTATTTCTATAAATAAAATAAAAAAGCCTTTTATTTCCTATCAAATAAACAAATATTTACAGTTAGGTATGGTACAACGATTTTTATACAATAAATTGCAAGACTACTTTCATTTGTTAAGATTTAATAAAAAGTGTAAAAGTAGTAATTTAGTGACTTAGCTATATATATTAACTATATATAATATTATCTTTTATACTATTTAAATATTTTATTTATTTAGGAACCCTGTTTAGGTGAAGGCATCTTGCAAGGGGATTTTTTTTGTATAACCCTTTTCTAACTAATTTGAAAAATGTAAAAGTCTTTCTTGGGTTATCTCTAAACTCTCTTTATTGGGTTATCACGCCTAAACGGCTGAACCGATTTTGATGAATTTCGGTATAGAAATAGATAGGGCCTTGGAGACGCAGATAGGCTTATTTTTGTCGCGGGAATAAAATTTGAAAGGGGTGAAATTAGGGGTTGAAAGTTTGTACGAAAGTTGATGAAGACAACGCGGACGAAATTGTGGGTGCAGCTTAAAACTGTACACACTTCATTTGTAGCGAGATAATTTAAAAACCTGTATTATTAAATATCTTAGCCGTTATATTTACTAAAGGCTTATAATTTGCTCACTGCTTATTGATCAATTTGATTATACTTTTTTGACCCTATTAATTAAAGATACATATATCCCGGTTCGAAGGACCAAAAATTATGCAGGATTGGGATGATGAGAAGAATTAAAAGCTGGGAAAAGACAAAATAATTATATTAAGAGAACACAATAATTTACAACGAGAGTAAGACCGAAAATGAGTATAAACCAAAGAGCAAAACTAAAGAAAATAAATTAAAAAAAGAACATTACCTAGGAAACCTACCAGTATTAACAATATCTATATAAAAAGTATTTATACATCTAAAAGACAGTTCCGATTGGTAACATGAGATATATAATAATGTAATTGTAATATTATGTAACCTAAAAAAGCTGAACTAAGCAAAAAATATATTTTTCTTGAACCATGTTGAGTTCCAGGTGTAGATAAATATATTTGATTCGTAATATTTACGATAAAACCCATTATATCTTTGCATAAACAATGAGTTAATAAATCAATCAACAATCAAGTCGGGTATAAAACAAATAATTCGCAAATTGGATAATAACATATTGCTATAAAATTATACGGGAGATTGTGTTTTAAAGGACAAAATAAGATATAGCTGCGGGCAATGCTTAGCAATTTATTTATGCATAGGAAAATTGGTTAAGCCTTGAAATTACGTAGCTTTTGATACAGTACGTAAGTATTTTATGTATTTTTAAAGAAAATTATGAATGAATAAGTCTCATAGTGCAACGGTTATGGACAGCGTAACGTGATAGCAAACGGTTCTACTGTTAGTAAGGATGGACTGAAATAAGGGGAAGGACTGAAATAGAAGGATAAATTGAAATAAAAGAGTGCACTGAAATAAATGGATGGACTGATATAGAGCGATGGAGTGAAATAGAAGGAGAGACTTAAATAGAAAGATTGACTGAAATTCGTAAGGTATTTAGTACAAGCCTAGACTCATTAAGCTTTTTAAGTATCATAGCTGAAAAACTTAACGAAAACAAGTTTTATAAAGAAACATCCTTTTCTTCTATATTGGTTTTGGATTGATTGAAAATTCAGAAAATGTCAAAGAATGTGACCCCATGTAAAATACAGGAAAGCAAAGTTTGTCAGGCCACAGCTAGTAAGATAAAAACGGCCGATGAAGATATTACGGCATAATGGCGTGAAATACCAAGGGCGTAAAACCTTTTTTTTCTTTATTTAAATCAGCCATTTTAATAATATAAAATTAGCATCATAATAATTGCACGAATGTTATTGTAATTTGGATTATTATTAATTCTTGTAACTTTGTGTAACTGTACAAAGTTTTGTAGTACTTTGTGGACTTCAAGGTCAAAAATGTACAAAGACTTTGAGCTATGCTAGACATAGCTCCGGTATAATAAAAACGTTTTTCAAATGTATTTAACTAGACCGATTGTGTATTCAAATACGCCGTTGTTTTCGTTAGACTATAGAGAATAGAACTCATATGTACTATATGCCCTTAAAACATACGAGTATACTTTGAAAACGGTTAAACTGACGATAATATATTTTTTATACGAAACTTTGTAAAATTTAATCGAATTTTTTTATAAAAGGAATACTTTTTAGGTATGTCTAATATTCCCTTTTCCCCTCCTACTAAGCTTAAATTAAAAGCCTGTATTAGGAGTTTGAATATCAATTATAGTGGATAACGGATGATTGAATATCACTTATAGTTAATAATGATATATATGACGTTAGGCATTAATATTTTGATTTTCCTGTATCAAAGGCGGTGAAAATGATATTCCTTGTATTAATAGCTTATATCTAATAATTTAAAGTTTATTTATAATATTTTTTCCACTATTAGTCTAGCCAAGAAGTTGAAAATGGTGAAAATTAGAGATGCCTGTCGAAAAAAAAAATTAAAACAGCGGTAAAAGTTTATTAATCCAATCGTCTCGCATATTGAAAAATTCACATTTTGGTTTATTTTGAACGTAAGTAAATTGTACCAAATGTTACGAAAACGCCTTTTTTAATTTTTAAATTAATAGACTTTCAGAACGTGATCCTAAAAATAGTGTTTTAGGTGTCTCTAATAATATCGGTATAAGATCCCGCAGCAAGATAACTTCATTCATCTGTTTTTTAAGTGAATTAAATGTCATATTAAAGCTAATTTCTTTTTCTATACGTTATTAAGCTTCCGTATTTAATGTGACCGCAAAAGGGGCATAAAGCTAATTAAAATTACGTGCGAGCGAGAGGGAGTTATCGCATATCGTGCATAAGAGAAGGTAGCAACACAACAATTGTGCGCGTTTAATGAACGTTTATGAAAGCTTTTTTAAAAGCTTATGCCGGAGCCAGACATAGCTCAAAGCGATTGTACATTTTTGTCCTTGAAGTCTACAAAGTTCTACAAAACTTCCTTTTCGTCTGTTGGTTACTACTAGACGAATCGACTGATTATGTGAACACTTATATTATCTCGCGACTACGCTTGTGTTTTCAACTTTAAACTTTGATAATAAATTTCAAGCGTAACGACATTGCGGGACGTTTTTTTATATCACAAAGGGCAAACGAGCAAGCAGTTTATCACCTAAATGACTACAGTCACCCATGGCCATCTATAAGGCCAGAAGGCTCGCAGATGCGTTGCCGGCCTTTAAAGAGAGGTTTACGACATCGGGAACTCTCACAAACCTAACAGAACGCGACAACAATACCATCACTTGACGTGAAACCATTGCCACCACTTTAGGCTGATTTTTTGGGAGTAACAGGTACCCGGAAGCTCTGAATTTTCAAAGTTTTTGAAGAGCCACAAAACTATTTATTCATAAGTAAAATATCTACTTATCCATATGTAGAATAGCGAACATCTACCCTAGACTGTTGCGCTGTGGCTGTATGAACACAAGTATTTTCTATCTTTCTAAGTAAATGTTTTTTCAAAACAAATTAGAGTATTATTATCACAAATTTGGTAGGGAACTAAAGCGCCACAGCTTTACATCCAAAGATCCGTATGTGGCGTGACTCACGAGCCGCAGGTAGCTAACTCCTGGCATAGAGCTTTAACATCGAAATATTTCATATAATTTCGATGATTAAACTAGACTGTACTTCCTAGCGTTATCCCGGTTAAGTATCAGGGTCCGCTTAGATTGCAAATAAACTTCAATTTGATTCATCATTCAGCCCTATCAATTTTACTTTGTAGAGCATTATTTGGTACTACAAGATTTAAGTCCGGTAATTTTTACCTTCCAACTATTATTTATTAGTTTCATAGACTTATTTTGTTATTATTATAAGTATCTGGTTATTTATCATCATACGTAGTTTAGGATATTTCGGTAGAATAAACTTCAATTTGATTCATCATTCAGCCCTATCAATTTTACTTTGTAGAGCATTATTTGGTACTACAAGATTTAGTTATCTATGTAAATGAAATGACAGGCCTATTGGCGCAGTGGGCAGTGATACTGCCTTCTGCTCCGGGGGTCGTGGGTTTGATTTTCGCCTCGAGTCTGGGTGTATAATGGCAGTTATTTTAAGTTATTGTGTATAGAATAAATTTTAAATTAGGCATAGACAAAACAGCATTTTTTGAATCTTTAGGGGTTCCAGTTATGTGCAATTGAGTCACAGGAAAAATAAAAAACAAAACTCGGATTGTTATACCATAAATGTTGCTTATGTAAAAAGTGATCTTATTGTTTATATCCAGAGAAATTCTACCATTTAAAATTTTTGGAATGTGTTGATTGAAGTGGCACTATTTCGTTGAGATAAATTTATTTTACTCGTTTTTGTTTTCTTATATCATTTGTTGTATGCTCAAAATTATATATCCTTACTAAAAATGTTTTAAGATCTTTTTATCAAATTGTATATTGTTATGTTATTAGTGAAAAAAACTTGCAAGAATACTTTTGTAGGTGTAAGAATTGGTCTGGAAAAAGAACATTATTTATTACATTTATTACAAAACATATAATATAATAATTCCGCCAAAGTATAATACAGTTCGTTGACGCAATTTAGCTCATTGTTAAATAAATTTCTTTTAAAAAATTTTGTTTAAATTTTCTTGAAAAACTCTTATAACTAAGTCACTTCCCTTGGTTACGGCATCATCCGTGAACGGCTGGACCAATTTCGCAAATTCTTTTTTTTTGTGTTCTGTTTGTTATTATCCGGAGTAGGTCCTCATAAAAGAGAAAAATTAAGAGTGTTTAACCACCTACTTTAGTGCTTTTGACAATTTAAACATTATATGGCTAATCCTATAACACAGGCATTAAGTTGTCTACCTTAGAAACAGACGTCCGTGTGTCATATAGTCCTATATATTTATTTATTATTATTATTATATATACAGGAAACTACTTCCATCTGAAATCCATAAAAGGTAATAAGTGTATTACAAAATCTCGAAAGCTGCGGGACATATTAGGACGAGATTTGACACGGAGGTAGTTAATACTTATAAGGTCTGACGGCCCTTGTAAATTTAACTTTACTCCAACGAGGTTGCGGTAAACCGCTAGTGTATAATTGAAGTGTACCTATGTTATAACAGGCACTTCAAATTTTCATAGATGAAATTAGACTAAAATAAAGACATTATATAAAATGAAATTATAATAAAAATACACCACTAAATTCATTCTGCTTCTATAATAAATGTATTGTCTAGTATTGAAGTTGTTTAACAAATGCCTATGTATATCGCATATCAGATACGGAACCCTTTCATATAAACGTATCTAGACGCGCTGTTGGCTATTTATTTGTTTTGTACTCGCAAATATATAGCTACAAAAAGAATTCAGTAGTTCAGGGCGAACAAAGGCATCGTTGTCAAAAGCTAAACCATCAAAATCCTTTGTGCTTTGAATACCGTGAAAAGATTTATTTTCACATAAGAAGAAAATCCAAATTTAATATTTTTAAACTATCTGTTGTTTGTATGCTTAAACAATTATCCTTTCTCCTCAGTCTTATGTCAACGGAAGGAATAATAGCACTTCCTGTGGTATAGAGTAAAGACGACCGATTGCCATCTGACGTCATCCTCGGAACCCTCACGATCTCTGCAACCTCACGACTAATGTTACTCAGTGACATTAATCGGGACCCATTGTTTTACGTGTCTTCCGAAACATGGAAGAGGTCGGATATCAAATATAAACCAGTGTTAGAATGAGTCACCCATCTATCACCCGGTCGCAGCAAGTGCTACTTAACCTAGTAATCAACTCAAATAAGGATTAAGCCACGGCCTACGTATCTTCATCAGCTCTGACATCTTATCAATTATTAATTAATCAAAGTCAAAGAAGTTTTCAAATCGGACCAGTAGTTCCGACGATTAGCGCGTTCAAACAAACAAACTCTTCAGCTATATCCATCCACAGAAGTAGTTCAGCAATCGATTAGAAAGTAATAAGATGTATTCCTTTATACACTTTGTTTCTATTATTTATCATATGTATGCGAGTTCTTGTATATCTCCAGTCTCCTAATTCGTTGAAATCTTTTAACAAAACGTCTATCGTCGTTATAAAAGTACTCGTACCTTAAGGTTGAAGTCTTGATAGTTGGTCGTTTGAAAATGAAGGCGAGTCTTTTAAGCAAGCTCTAAACGACTGAGACTAACACCACACCTCAAGGCTTCTATGGCGAGTCGTTTAAGTCGTATAAGGTTGTTAAGAAAAGACTTAGCTTTTAATGTTTAGGGTTGAAGGTTTGCGACTAAATTAGTCTTTGGTTTATCAGTCTTTTGACTCAAGACTCAAGAATAAAAGACTAGTTTAGCCATGAGTCGTCAAAAATGAGGCGAGTCTTTAAAAAGGACTTAAAACGACCGAGTCTCTCTCACCTCTAAGTCTCAGATATACTACACGTTGAGACAAAACTATACACTAACGCGTAAGTTTATGTTCAGGTGCCGGCGACGCTGGACTTCCTCGTGACGTGGCTCGCTCTAAGCGACAGCTTCTGGAACCCGTTCCTGTACTGGCTTCTAAACAGTCATTTCAGGAGAATAAGCCATGAACTCATTCAATATTATGTAAGTGACTGTTTCACATTAACAATTGTATTCGCGAAAGAAGGCCTAACTATAGTATTGTATTTCAGTAGTTACATCCCTTGGACTATTTGGTGACTTTGAAAACTTATTTGAAAAATCTGAATTCGTGCCAAGTTCCTCAGCCAAAAAAAATTAAACTACAGCTAACCCAACTTATAAATCGACTTAAATTATTTTATGATTAGAGTAATGTAATTAATTTTAAACTGAGCCATGGGTTCTGCGGATCAGCATAATAATACTATGTGGGAGATTTAAAAGTTGACTGACTGAGAGTGTATTTTATTTTTAGGTATGTTGTCGGAGAACGAAATCTTTTCAAAATTACGAGAAACCTACCGGCTGCTGCGGGTCGTCGGTCACGTCGGAGGGACTCCACTCGAAGGGAGAGTTCGAGGGTCTAGGGGAGAAGTACTGGGGAGAGATCTTGGAACGAACCGTGTCGTCGAACTCGCTCCACGCAATACAGAAGTGTCACCGCGATCATATCCGGTGCGCCGGCTCCTTCAAGGGCTACCCGAGTGCAAGCTACAAACACACCTCGAGATTTTTTAATGAGTGCGGGCACCTCGAAAGGTCACCGTTTCAGGTCGAACCCTGCTCTAGACAGTGCCGGTTGAAGAGTTCCGACTTCTGCTTATTTAGGCCCGAATTCGAGTGCGCCCGCTCTCGTTCCAACCTCAGCCTGGACGAGGGCAACTTCGCCAAGATTTGCAACGGCAGGCATCCGGAGTTGTGAGACTTGCAAACCTGCCCGGTTTTCGGGCACGGAAGCGGCGGCGGGGGCGTATATCTCGGGATGGAACGCTTCAACTCGAGCGTAAAGTGGAAGTTCGACGACTCGCCTTGCACCGAGGACGATAACTTGTCCCATTTGGAGCACAACCTCGACCGCATTCGGAGCCTGAGTCGCGAGAAGAGTTTCGGCTACGTGGGAAAAGACGACGACAATTTGCTGGAAGTGGAGGTTAACGAAGTTATAGAAGACGACTCGGACGAAGCTAAGGACTATAACGTGAGCGTTCACGAAAGCTTCGACGACAGATCCGAGCACGGAGCCCACAAGTATTCTCACAACCCACCGCTCTCCAGCAGAGAGCTCGACGTCATCAAGGAGAGCTCGCGGAGTTCCAGCGACACCGAAGTGACGTTGACGCGATGACCGCCGGCTGCGCGCGGTGCGGCCGCCAACTGCGCTCGAGGCGCGCGGCGTCAGCAGGGCGGCTGTCGCAAGCAGTGAGCCCCACTTGAGGTGAAGTTAAACATACAATAAACGTTAGGACAGTTCCGAAATCGCAGCCGCAGATGGACCCGAGCCGCAGATGTTTAATAAACGCGTTAGTGTATTGTACTATTCATATATTTGTACTATAGAAGTATCTGGCGCAGGTACCTGTTTGTTTAAATAGTGTTTTTGTGGAGTAGAACGTCTCTATTGTTTAAGCCGTTAGTCGTAAGTCCGCGGACCAGTAGATTTGGGTCTATTTCGGTAAATTCCGTAGCATATTTGTAAATAGCCGTACACTTAGTCGTATTACGATCATGATAAGCTGGTTATATTTGTAAAAAAAATTGAAATGTGATTTTATACCATTTAATTTTATTAAATGCTCTAAAATTAAAAATAATTCCGTTATTGCAGACACATTACATGCATGTGTCTCGGATTAATTTTGTATTCTTTCGTAATTGAACAAATAATGTTTTCTGACAACGGACAATATTTACCGGTCATTGTTTTTATTTAAGAAGATTGATTCTAATTATGAAAATATTTTAGTAGAAATAGTAAAATCTACGAATTGTCGATAATGACTAAAATCTATGAAAAAGTTTAATACGACGCAATAATATTGCAAATTTAGTATTGTATTTGAAATTTTAAAATAGTTAATATACATATTTGTATGTCTATATCGTTAGATAAATTTAAATATAATTCAGAAACCACAAGATTATTATTGATTTAAGAGAATCGTTTGGTATCTGTTATACTAAATGAATAATGCTTAAGATGGCATTGTTACTATGTGAGACGCGTTACACCTTTTTTATTTATGTATATGGGTCTGATCTTTATTAAATAAACTGTAAAATATATAACTATGTTATTAATATAACTTATATATTCCTTTTGTTTATTTTGTTTGCACCTAATTCGTCAACTTGTTATTGGATATATTTTCTCGTTTCTGTTGTTGACGAACGAGTTTATCAAAATAACTGTAAAAGCAAGATTAATTGTTATTTTATTTAACACGAAACGACCTCGTCGTGTAATACGGGTGGATGTGCCAATTATATTTTTGAAAAGAAAAGAATTAAAGCGATTTATAATTTTGGTAGTTTTATTCATGAATTTATTGTTTACTTACAAAATATATAGAACAATACAAAATATAAGTAGAGTAACAAAAATAGAGTTTATAACGAAAATACGCCGCTAATTACGGTTTACTGAGGAGTTATTAATTATTAATATTTTCATAAGTGTTCTCCAGAAGTTTATCTATTTTGAAAGATCTCACGAGTCTACCGAGACGTCCCAGGTTCCAGGTTCTATGATTTGGAATGTGTCAAAATTGCTTAGATGATGAAAATTATATGCATTATATTTTACCTTACTTTAAATTTTCCATCTGTCGCGGTTAAATCAAATTAAAATAGTAAAGCTTAAGCAACCAGCAGCTTAAATTGTCAATTTACGTTAAAGCTCACACGAACTAGTGTCAATCCGCCAATATCAATTATTTCCCAGATGTAGGTGACTACATGTATTTAGAGAAACACAGCATCGCACCAGATTTGGCATGCAAATGTGAAAAAAATGTTACAACTGCATATGCCATCAGCATTTAAAAGATCATCAATTGTATAATTATGTCTTTTTTTTATTGTAACACAGAAATAAATTCAAATCTTATTTTCAAATTGACACTATTTTCCATATTTTTTTGTTCAATAACTCATAAAGTCACTACTTGACGTCATTTTCTTTGTTTTAATCAACAGCGACGCGCGTAGTAAAAAACAGAACTGAAAACTTCAATTTGCTGTGGCATTCTGCAGACTGCGTTTAAATCTTCCCTCAAATGTTTATGCATGATATATAAGGTCATGGCAATAAACGGCATTTTGCTTCGGCATTTTACAGATGGGCGGACGTTTTTAGATTGACAACGTCATATTTCGGAGTTATACTTTTGTTTGCGTCATCTATAAGTATGTTCCGTAATGTAGCGTATGAAAAAAGAGGCTCATAGAGGTGGTTTTGTGTGGTGGTATTATTATTCTGGTAGCATGTCTTTTTCCTTCGCCTCTTTTTCTAAATAGTGACTGATTATTTATTTATGACGAGCTATTATTTCGCTAATTCGAATTGTAATCTGTAACTGCTTTAAATATGACCTACAATTTTCAGTTTGTTTGAGATTACAAATTGATGTGATACAGCGCTTTTGGCACCTAAATGCTACCCCTTTATCAGAGGAATATCACCCAAAAATTATTCCGTATCGTAAAGGTTATGTATGCGGCATGCGCATGGTACGTTATAATGATTCTTGTATGATTAACTATTTTTGACTAAGATGAGTATCTCGTATTTGTCGCATACTTAGGTACTTATTACAGTAGAATAGATATTCACTATTTTCCGCACTGCAACTCGCGGTAGAGATAAGCGAGCCTTTCTTACAGCGGGGCAGCCTCTGCAATGCAACGGCCGGTCGTTTATGCCTAAAACCAGTTTACGAGATTGTACCGTAACGACGCCATCACATCTTTACTCTCACTCATGATTTCAATTCTAATCAACGACCGAGAGATCACCATGTTTTTATTTTAACAGGCAAGTGTTTTTACAACATGTCTCTTGTAGAAATCAGTTATAATTGACACAATTTATGAAAAGTTCCTTACGATGCCGATTCCTAATAATTTATTATCATATGAGACGAGAAAACCTACCAGTTCACGCCCAGGGACAACTATACTGTCATACGAGTAGAATTAGTCTGCTCTGGCGGTTGAACAGAGATGTCCTCCCAGATATAAACTTCCTTGCGGTGTATACGATTGTGATAAAATTTATTACATTTTGAAGATTACATCAGCGTATTCCTTCCCCTTTATCTTCAGACGACACTCCGATTTCCAGATAAATAATCTGTAAAATAAACAAATACTATACCTAACCAATTCGGCTACAAGCGTGGCGCTACCTCCAATTAGAAAGACAGGAGTAAGGGAAAGGGATGGAGTAAAAGAATATAAAGGTAGATGGAAAGGAGAAAAAAGGACGTGAATACTATTACTATTGTCACGGACGGTACAGGGATAGTGACAATAGCAGCTAGGTTCGAAGGGAGGGCTTCCAAGACTCGCACAATAGACGATACGATCATAACGGGAAAACGAGACATTACAACGGCCAAAAAAAGAAATATTTCATAGAGGGCAATGGTATTCGCGTATCGTAGTCGGTTGTGTTCCGTATGTACATGCTCACCGGCGTAATAAAGTGCTGTCGCTAGCGCGTCTGCTACTCGATTATGTGAAAATGCCTCTTAACAAGTTTCCGTACGAAAGAAAATGCACTAAAATCGCCGTCTTGGCTCGGATGACTCGCCATTGTGCTTAGTCTTATATAATCAGAATGTTAATATAAATAAAATTTAGCAAAAAGCTATATATTTGTGGGATATGAAATTCCAAAACCACCAATGTATTCTTTTAAACTCAATTTCAATCTATCACGTTTTTATTTTGAAGAATATTTTTTTAATTTTACAACATATAGAAAGCCACTTATAAGACCAAAGAGTTTACATCATAAAAATATCAAAATATCCCATATATATATATATATATATATATATATATATGTGGGACACGGACACGGAACGATCTTCCCGTTTGTATAGTCTCTTCATAATAAAAGACGGGATTCGGTCGACAAGTGGTGATATTCTACCGTAATTCAAGCTGGTAGTAACGAGTCTGTTGGAGGTCAAAGATTTTACTGACCTGGCCAAAAATCGCGTAATTTCGAATAATTTTTACAGCTACATGTTTAAAGGGCTTTAACCGGCGGAGGGCGAAACTATAAAATCAAAGTTAATGAGAATATCGATAGAATGGTGTCGGTTCACCCGTAACGGCTGGGGGGTGACGTCACGGGGGGAGGGACTGAGTGGGGCAACGCAAAAGTTATCTCGATTTCCTCTATTGGCGCGAATAGATACATTGGATAATTTTGGTTTGTAGAATAAAAAAATTTAGCACTTTTTCTACATGTAATTTTTATTGTATATAAATTTTTATCCATTTTTGGACCATTTTCACTACAAGGCCGATTCCGACGTCGTCGCGCACTGACCTCGGCAGCGATTGGGTTTCTACATTGTCCCCACCACAAATAAAAAAGGTGACTGTTTTTCCGTGTTTTACCTGTAACAGTAAATAAATAAAGTGTTGGCGTCGCGTAAACAACAAAATGTACGACACAAGAGTTACAACCGGCTCCACACGACGAGATTTATCGTCGCAGCATCTCGCTCGCGCCGCACGCCCGCGACCGTACGTCTCACTTAATACGTATCGAAGCCATAGTTTACGGTTACAGTTTTATTACGTGCTGTTAGACCGTTTTCTGATATCCGTCGACACCAAGCTGTAAACAAGGTGGCGATGTCTCCGCCGACGGCGCCGCGACGCTTTATGTATGAACGTGATCCTGTGGCGCTACATGTCGTCACATTGCGCCATCAGATCCTTCTTGGAGGTCAGTTTAATTAAACGATGGCACTAAGAATGCACATGCACGGAAGGACGAGTCGTGCTCCCACCGATGCATAGAGTGAGCGCGATGACGTTCCATCCGCTCTACAGTCGTCAATCCCGGCACTTGCGATCCACTAGAAACTTACTTGGATGGATTGTTCCGAAAGACCTAAGACAAACTGCATCGATCGCATCCCTCTTAACAGCAGTCTTTGATCCAAGACACAAAACTTTGAACGAAGTTCTATTACTAACTACTGAGAAGACCCCTTCTGAAGACAACTCATCCGCGAATATTTATTTATTATATTACCTACGAAGTAAAGACTAAATGTATAGAGTTGAAATTTTAAACGCAAAGTGTTACCTAAAATGCATGACACGTGTACAACAATGTCAGCAGTGAGTATAATATTACGAAAACATGTTTTTGTACTTACATAATTACTTAGGAATGCTATTGATTCTTTGTCATGCAGATGAAATAAAGTATCAGGATATAGAGGAATAGTATGGAACCGTCATTGCGCGAGTCGGACTCGCACTTTCCCGGTTTTTTAGTTCGTTGGCGTTCGATTGCGAGACAGGACCGCTTTAAGGGCTCTCGCATGCTTATATGAAAGTCTTTCTTATTCTGCTAGAAACTTAAAATTTGACAGAAAGGTAGTTTGGAGACGTCCACCAGAAACCGTATTTGCGACAGGTCCATATAAAGGAGATCGAAACGCTTATATGAAGAGTTTAAAGTTTATGAGTGGAAGACGTTAGCAAATAAATATTTATGTGACAGACCTCGCAAAAGGATCTCGCAAGTTTATATAGTAGCTTTTGTTCCTGGAAATTGGTAGAGAGGTAGAATAATAAATAGTAAAACCATGACAGGCAGATTTAAAGGAACGTAATCGTTTTCGAATTCACGTGTCCAACCAACTTTGATTATTTAGTACAATACAACGAACAGCTATATAACTCTATTAAAATCAAACAAATATGGAATTCATATATTATTCAATTACAATTTCGTAGGAAAGTAGTTCCTTCAAGTTATTGTTCGAATATTTTTCCCCCGGGCACCGCCGTGACGCTTTTCCGTGGTAAACGATCTTAGTATGTACATTACATTATAACTTATAGTACAGGACCTATACCTTATAGTGCATTGAACTTGGTATTGACATATCACCACATCAAATGCCATATTCCAGACAATAACATGAGCTACCCTTTTTATGGCACAAATATTAGGGTAATGCGATACCTAAGTTTACGCGGAAGAAGTCACGAGCAACAGCTAGTGATAAATGATGATAGTAAATAACGTTTGTTTGATCAAAGCATTATGCCGATCCACTGGCGGTCACATGACTTTAAGCAAATCAAAACGGGTCGTTACCCGCTGAGACGGTCGACGACGCGGCGGTTACTAAACGTGCACTCCGTAGGTTTTCAGAGAACCTATTCCTTTGCGGTGGTTGAGCATATCGACCTTCACTGCCACCTTCCATTCATCGCCGAACTTTCCACCTAGGTGTGCCTTCCCACAGTATGTTATTGTCGTATTGCAATACATATTCTATTCAATGGTCAATAAAATTCTATAACTCTAATAAGGTTATACTAAAATTATAGAATACAAGCTGTACCCTGCGACTTCCTCCGCGTGGGTCGCCATCATCACTTAAGGGTTTCAAAAACAGTTTACGATAGATTCTCAGACTTACAAAATATGCGCAAAAATTTTCATAAAAATCAGTCAAGCCGTTTCGGAGGAGCTTGGCAACAAACGCTGTTGTGACACGAAAATTTCATATGTTACATTTTTGATAATGATCGATTAAAATCCTACCAACCTGCCTGACGTTTTCTTTGTATATAATGAAAGAAGGATTGTCGTAGATTTATAATAGTATAGGGAACTCATAAATGAAAGCAAAAACTTCTATAAACTCTATTAAATTTCATTTCCTAACGACTTTTAAAATGAATTAAATATATCTGAAGCTCGAATTCACCTCAAAAGCTTATAATTAACACCGCATTGAACGTTCTTTTATACGGAGCTCTTTTGATGTCGAGGTCAAAAGACAGAATCTTTGATATGGCAGATATGAAAGACAAAATGTCAAGTGCTAGAGCATTTTGTGTGTAAAAAAATTGTTAAATGATCAAGTAATGCAAGTTACTATTAATGAGGGGGTCATGGCCTAATCAGTGATCGGCATTTGAGTTGATCACTATGTTATGTAGCTCTTGATGCGAATGGGTGCCATTCTAAAATTGGTTTATATTTGGCACCCAATCCGTGTTCCGGAAGGCACGTAAAACAGTAGGACCTGATTAATATCACAGTTATATTACTCGTGAGGATGCAAAGATCGCGGGGCTGATGATGACGTCAGATGGCAATCGCTCATCTTAACTCGCCCCACAGCCACATCCTCTGCAATCTAAAAGGACCCTGGTACTAGGCCGGGATGACGCTAGGAAGCAGAACAATGTATAAATAAAACCTTAAACATATATCGAACAAATAGTCACGACTGCAAGAAGATAATTATTCCATGGTTAAAAGTATTAACTTACAAGGAAAGTGAAGCTTTACTAAACATTGTTAAATAATTCAAGGACCCGGAAGCATCGGTCTATTTTGGTTGCAGCAAGCGTGGCCCTACCTCTAATTATACATATACTTGATGGCAAAACTTTAAATGTTCCTTATAAGAGAGGGATCGATAAAGATATCAAATCCATGAAGGTGTCAGGCTGCATGATTAAACATGGTGTGACAGGTGAATTAACACACACGGCCAACGCAAATTAACACACACACACACACACGCGCAATCATTCATACATACAAACAAACACATGCACTCTCATTCCATGAAAATAAGAAAACTAATAGAATATATTCTGTTAGTAAGTTAAATTATTTTAATTACTATTTATTTGAATTGTATTGTGGGAAATGCGAGTCCTTCTGGCACGGGTTTTTATACTTAATAGAAGATCTCCGCCCTTTTGAATATAGTAAAAAACATAAACAAATAAATTTTCATTTCATTTTCAAGTCAAATTACTATTCATATTCGTTTATATATCAAGTCACTAATTAAAATTGCAATTAAAGAAAATAACCCAAAAAAAAAAAATGCATGCGATATTACATCTCGTTAAAAAAACCTCAACAGCATATGGAAATGCTTGTTAAATTTTAATTGAAAAATCAAATTAACGATTCCGCTCGAAAATACAACCCATTCTCGTGGTGAAGAATTATAATCAAACAATCAAAGAATCAATATCGTTATTTGTTCGCCACTTATACATTTTGCAATATTAATTTTTACATAGTCAAATACATAGATTTTGTTAGTGATATTTTGCATGACAGAATTACCTATGTTTTGTATGACAGAATTTTAATTGACCGAGATAATGTTAAATGTATTGCAGTAATGTTTTTTTTATGTTACAAGAGGCAAACGAGCAGGTGGTTCACCTAAGTGACTAACGAAGTCCATGGACGTCTGCACGACCAGAAGTCTAGCAGATTCGTTGCCGGCCTTTAATAACGTGCTTAAGCCACCGGGATGTCTGAAAAAGCGAACGCGACAACAATACCATCACTTGGTGTGACAGCATTGCCGCCACTTGACGCCGATCTTATGCGAGAAAAAGGTACTGGTACCCGGACGCATCGGTCTATTTCGGCTGAAGCAAGCGTGGCGCTACCTTTGATTATACACATACGTGATGGCAAAACTTTAAATGTTCCTTCTAAGAGAGGGATCGATAGAGATACCAAATCCATCAAGGTGTCAGCCTGCATGATCAAACATGCTGTGACAAGCTTGCCGACAAAAGGGCCAAATGCAGGACAGTCATGGCCAACCATAAAGTTATCTCGCAGTCTATATCTGCTCTAGTTGTGGTCTTGTTAATTAAGGCTTGTGCTGTACAGCCACAAACGGAAGTGTCGCTAAAACACACACTCTATTAATATTTACAACAGATGAAATGGATGGTGATGAGAGAGGAGATCTTTGCCTAGCATATAACCCTCATACAACAGAAAAATCACGTTCTAATATCTATACAATATTTAGATATCTTTTTTCCATTTAAGCGTAAATCTTGTAATTTCAAGGAATCTGATATAAGTCGATCGAGATGTTACGAGTATATTAATTAACATGTATTGAATTTTACAATAATAATTATAGTTTCAGCTAGTGGTGAAATTTTTCTTTAAATTAATGTTCTTAGAAATTTAATACAATACTGATGTATATTGTAACCCGTACACACGCGTTCCACCGATAACCATCTTATTGAAGATTTTGTTCGTGTTAACTAGAATCGTGCGGACCGACCATAAATGTACCTTGCTCGGATACAGTAAATGAAACGAAGTTATTGTATTATTATTTAAAATAAAGCCAGTCTTATTCTATTAGTAGCCTGTTTTTGGAACAAAAGTTCGCAGTTGAAGGAATAAGTAACTACGTTCCTGTCGGGGGCGCCCTACCGCACATTTTTTATATGTTAGCTGAGTTCTTAATCTATAGAAGCTGGCAAATATCATGTGTTATCCAGCCTCTTTTTGGATATTACATTTAATAATATATTTCCTTGAATTTTTATATCTTCAGATACAAATTAAAGAAAATCCGTTTTGATAGACATTCCATTATTTTCATTGATACGCTTTCCGTTTAAGAAATCAAAGTGAACAATTTTATTACTTCCCGACCGCTTAACTGGAAAATTGGGAGACAATCCTATTTATTCTATAGATCAAAAGGTTAGAATAAAATGGAATAATATCTCTATGAATTCGTGTCATTGCTCAGTAAAGCAAGAGTACGTACTATCATTCGAACTCGCAAAGGATCAAATTCAAAATCTTTTATTCATATAGACTCTTCTATAAGCTCTTATGAACGTCATATCTATAATATTAGTATGATTCTTTTAGTCATTTAAAAATTTGGTGATAAAATTTACGACTTAAAAGGTAAGTTTACAAGGGTTCCTCGCATCCTGCACCGAAAAGAGCCCGCATCAAACTCAGTCGGGTATTTTTTTATTATCACCATTTTCACAATAATTCAGATTTGGTTAGAGAAATTAGAGATTATTTTCCATTAGACCCAGAATGTCTACAAAATTCTACTGTCCCTTCTATTGAAATTCCAACGGTCATTTTGGTAGTG
Source organism: Charaxes varanes (assembly GCA_024363005.1). Classification (NCBI taxonomy): domain Eukaryota; kingdom Metazoa; phylum Arthropoda; class Insecta; order Lepidoptera; family Nymphalidae; genus Charaxes; species Charaxes varanes. The sequence continues at coordinate 500,723 of JANCMC010032241.1, forward strand.
GATCTTATTATTATTGGGGCATTTTACTTCAAATTGGAACGGAAAATTATACAGTATTTATTCCTTATCGTATTCCATATTTTTTAATTTCTTCAAATTACTTTTTAAAAATTGAATTGACAAGGTTTAGTAGTATTTTTATTTGTACTTTTGGGTTTGTTAGTGGTTATGGAGATTGTGGTTTATCGGATAATATAATATAAATAGTTATTGTACAAAATTTAATTTACACTCGAAAAACTACACAAAGTAGAAGGTGAAAAATAAATTATATACATAAAACGCATTATATAAATCTGGCCCGTTAGCACAATGGACAGTGACCCTGCTCTCCGCTCTGGGAGTCGTGGTTTCGATTAATGCCATGTCAATTTATTATATTGCTGCAACGATCGCCATTACGTGTATTGCGCGCGTTTTATTTCGCGATGCTCTCTGGTGCTTGTATACAAGTATCTTCATCTGAGAAGGTCTTTGGGCTTCTGAAAATCTTCTAGCTTGATGTAAATTGGCAAGTCCTGCCATGCAATGTCCATTTACTGGTTGCTCACCAAAAAGATCTTTATCTTTAATTTCAGTGTTATTGCGAACTCAGAAGCTATATCTTCCCTTCTTACTCTTGACTTAAACGTTATAATCGAGACTAGAATATTGCCCCAGCACATTCTTCCGTCCATACGTTACTGGAATAATTAAACAAGTGGCTTTAATTGACAATATAGACCCATTTCGTATGAAAGATAGAAGGTAAATGTCAGCTTGGTAGACTCACTTCTTCTAAATATTTACTATAGTAGGGCCCATATTTCTTGGCTAAGACTTACGTTGACCCCTTGTGAACAGTCCCTAAGGCATCGTTTTACAAACTTTTTTTTAAGGCGCGGTTATTTTTTTTAATACTAAAAAATGTTGAAGTGGTCGGTCGCTGCTTCTGAATACTTCCCATAAACTTTTAACTGACGCGCTATTTAAAATTATTATATCATAAAACATTCCGCCAGTGTCACATCTTATGAAAAAAACATAATTGATTAATTGGCTTATAGCATATGAGCTTAAATTTAGGCAAGACAACGTCTGCCGGTTCCGCTTGTGTAAAGATTCTTGTTATGTAAATTATATAATTATTGTACGAGGAAATAATCTAATATGATAAAATAATATTTGGTGCTTACAAAAAATACTCGTTATCTTTAACGGACAGCTAATGATAGGCAAAAAATAAATAATTAGTGTGAACTATTTGAGATTAAACTCTGATAACATATTTACTCGCTTTGAACTATTTCCAACTGATTTGAATCGTACACAAATTATTTTTAAACAAAGAGAAAACCGCCTTCAAAAACAAAAATGCGAGGAACTAAAAAGCAAAAAATAAATAGTACTTTGGTACGATTTAGTAGACACTTACTGATGTGCTGAAGTCGGTGCCAAGCCAAATAGGTTCCCCGCTAAATTGATGCAGATGGCAGAAAGGCACATCGGAAAGTCAGTGTAGTGCTGTGCTTTGGTGGCGGATTCGGTGGTGTAGCTTTCGGGTTGCAGCATTAAAGCAAAGTAGTTTAGTTTCTCATGCATGTCATGGATTTCCGCAATGTAACGCCAAATTCTATCAATTATTTAAGAAAACGTTTCATACAAATATATTGCGTAAGTAAATTAGATATTGGCTTTTTTAATAGCATTCTGGCTGAACCAAACTCTGATTCAGCTAGTGCGTTATTCCAGGTTGTGTGGTTGTGTGTCCAAGAATTAAGCAGGTTTTATTATTTTGTATTAGATAAGGTAATGTGTAGAATTGTATTTAATTAGTATAGGACTCTCATATACGATTTGTATAAAAGTCCCTTGTATAAAGCTGAAGAGTTTGTTTGTTTGCTTGAAAGCCCTAATCTTAGGAACTACTGGGCCGATATGGAAAATTCTTCAAGTGTTAGATAACCCATTTATCGAGAAAGGCTAAACTATATATCATCACGCTAAAATGTAATCTATTTATTTTGGACCTAATTTCACGCGGGCGAAGTCGAGGGCACAACTAGTATTTTTTTATATAATAAGGGGCAAACGGGAATGCGATTCACTCGAGTGACTACCGGCGCCCACGGACAACTGCAACACCAGAGGGCTTCCAGATGCGTTGTCGGCCTTTGAGAAATGAGTATTCTCTTTTCTTGAAGGTCCCTCTGTCGTATCGATTCGGAAATACCGAAGCTGGTAATTCGATAGTTTTTCTTACTGTTACGTTCGAAACGAAACGTCAAATGAAGGTTCGTGCTTTTATTTCACATCATCATCAACATCGTGTACAGCGTTGGATTGGTTAAAATTGGCTTGTTTCCGGATGAGAGTCTATTCAAATATCTATGCATACAATAGCTCAAAACAACATCGGATTAAATAACATATTGGTTAAAGCTGCAGACTTTTGGCTATAACGACCAAAACTTATTATTCAATTATATTTTACAATTTCACCTTGTTCTTTTTAATATAGTGTGCATAGAAAACATTAATTTGGATCACGCCTTTTTTAAAACAACAATAATAATTTTAAAATGTGTGTATTGGTTATAGCGACTATCGGATATAACGTCATAAGTGATACTTAGAAATACGATAAAACCCAAATAATGCAATATGTTACTGGGCTTTAATAGTAAACTCCTTGAGACTTACACTCGTAGTGTAACGTCCTTGACAGTTTACACTACGAGTATAAATAACAAGAAGTTTACAATGTATTAACATTGTACACTTAATTACAATGTATTAACATTGTAACACTAAATATATAATTAATTAGTAAGTTTACATTGTTAATACAATAAATAAAGTTACTAATTAATTATATATTGATACAGCAATTACTGCACTTTAAGATAAATTACTTAAAAAAAACTCACAGACATATAATGCATTTTTCACAAACTGCAACGGTGTCCTGGTTTGCCCCCCCCCCCCCCCCCCCCAATTTATCTTTACACCAGCCAACCTGAGTCCAAAGTTTATTGATAGCTTCCAGGCAGTCACTTAGATTAACCCTTGGCTGTTTGCCTATTGCAATGTGAAATAAAATTAATATTCTTCTGAAGTATCAAAAGTGTTACAACACGACTTTCATCTCAATCTGCGTGTATTTACATTTGTCAATAAGTGCCATACCAAAGGAATAGAGTGATTTTTAATTCACAAAATAACTCTTTTTTGGTTAAGTGAGATTAGAGCACACCCCGTGGGACGTGCAAAATAGCAAATTAAATTCAGATGAAAGATTGTCAATGATGGCAAAGCTTTTCTCATTTAACTGTGAATCATACTTTCGATGTACCTCGTCAAAAAAAATAAATAATATAGGTAATGTTAAAAAATATAAACTATTTTTTATGATGAAATCAATGAATATCTATACTACTATCACACACATCCTCTGCAACTTTAGCGGACCGGGGTAACGCTAGGAAGAAGAAGAATACTATTTTATTCTCTCGCATGTTAAGCTTGATTGATGTATGTATTGCTTTCTTGTAACTGACGTTCCATCAAGTTTTAAATTACAAACTTTATAAGAGTTTTTTTTACAAAAAAAAGTATTTTTATGAGACGGTAAGCAATATCAAAAATCCGTTGGTTATATTCGGGCGCGTTTTCTCAAGTTTTACGTTATTTACATACTCGAACAGAGTGACCCTTAAATATGAAATAAGATAAGGCACGGACGGTTTTTTATCGAAAGATTGTTTTTTATCTTCGCGCGGCGGCCTCCATTGAAGAGCTCTTCGATTTCGCGCTAGAGAATTAGATGACACGAGAGTTTTTTTTTTAATAACTCGAGGAAAATGGAGCGAAGGTCATTACTAGAAAATGACGTGCCCTGAGCTTATTGTCGTAAGTTTATATTCATTGTTTTATGTTAATTTAAAGGTTTTAGAATTTAAAAAGTACTATATTTATAACTAGCTGTACTCGCAACTTCTGCCGCGTATAATTACGTTAAAAAAAATTAGATATTTAGCGTGATGACGCTAAAATTGAATTTTTTGAATTGAAGCCTTCCTCGATAAATGGGCTGTCTAACACTGAAAAAAAATTCAAATTGGACACTGGTCCGAGTAGTTCCTGAGATTATCGTGATACGTGTGAAGTGGGGATGATTTTTTTTTATTCAACCCCATCGTGTGGTATCATTGAATAACTCTCTTAAAATAAAGATAAGGTTTTATACGCAGCTTTTATATGGTTATCATTTTCGCGTAATTGGAGTAATCGTTATTTTATGTAAGCTTCAAAGTGCTTTATACGGTGGTCCCTCTCCCTCTAGAATTTTCAAACTATTAGATATAGAGACTTCAAATTTTCCATGTGAATAGGACATTCTAAAATCTCATTAGGAAAATTATCTTGACAACGACTTTTGAAGTTCATCAGATACGGAACCCTCAGCTACACGCTGGGCCACTTTAGTATTATGTTACACGTAAAAGACATTTTCGTGTTTCTTATGCGGCTCGATAGATATTCAGTAAATATCGGGTTATGGACCCGTGTTTTGTTATATTTGTCAAACAAAGGCCGCAGTTATTGTCCTTTTATGTAAGTGGGTCTAGTTATCGATAGAAAAAGAGGTTAAGATGTTGATGGTAGTAATAAAATGGAAATTGTTTGCTGGTTTAGGATTTTGAACAACAACGTTACGACTATATCTAGATTTTTTCTAAAAAAAAAATTAGTCAATAGATTTTTTCTAAAAAGAAAATTAGTTAATAGATTTTTTCTTTTTATCTGTATCTGCATTATTAGTTCATAAAGAGCACACGGGCAGGCCATACACCTTATTAGATGCCCACAACTTCCCTACCAGAAGGTTCGTAGATCCGTTGACGAATTTAAGATATCTTCTTAGCTCTTTAAAATAAACAGAGACGACAGACATCACTGTTCTTAATTACTGCTCAGTACCTTATCGTCATATTTAGTTATCTATAGAAGCGAGTTAATACCCATGCGATTCCCAAGGGCGTCGGCCTGAACACACGACAACAAAGCCCCGAACGTTATATTAAACTCAGCCATGTTTACTGAGGTAACATATTAAATTAAATGCCGGCTAATTATATATGTGAATTCGTAACCCAAGTATATTTTACGTATGAAATATCAGCGCGGAAATTATAAAGCTATGCTTTTTCGTACCGTTCAGAACCATAATACATTTTAACCAAATGTAGGCGCATTCGTGGGTTTATAAATTATCGTACGAATTATTGTGCAGCCTGTATTTGCATTGTGACCCATATGAAGTACAATCGTTTATCATTCCCTATTTTATTATAATCAAGAAGGGAGTTACATTTTTTGTATCTTTAATTGAAGGTAGCGCCACGCTTGCCGTCCTTTTTGTGGGCAGCCGAATTGGTTTGGCGTGTCCGGGTACCGGTACCTTTCTCTCACATGAGATCGGCGTGAAGTGGCGGCAATGCTGTCACATCAAGTGATGGTATTGTTGTTGCGTTTCGTCCGGTTTTTGAGACTTCCCGGTGGCCTAATCTCATCATTATAGGCCGGCAACGCATCTGTTTGCCTCCTGGTCGTGCAGATGTCCATGTGCGTCAATAGACAGTTAGCTGCCTGCTCGTTTGCCTCTTCTCTCTTCTTCTCTCTAAATTCTACAGTCCTTCATCTCCGCAATTTTCGTAAAACGGTACTATAAGTTTTCTCTTACTATAAGCTCCACGTTTTAATATATATAAAGCTGAAGAGTTTGTTTGTTTACTTGAACGCTTTAATCTGAGGAACTACTGGTCCGATTTGAGATAGCCCATGGTTTATCGAGGTAAGCTATAGGCTTTATATCATCACGCTAAAATCGAATCTATTTTCACGCGGACGTAGTCTAGGACTCAGGTATATAGGAAGAAAAAATTCCTACAATGGTGAATACTAGAATAGCCAAACAGTGATTAGTGAACTACAAAAAATAGATAAATACATTTTCGGCACTTAATTATAATTGACAATAGGATAATAAAGATATCAATTTGTTTACTAAGCACAGCTGTTTTTACCATCTTAAAGATAAGTAACGTATACTTAATCAGTTCAAAATGTTTTCTTTGATTATTATATTTATACGACCAAAAACCATCGTATAGAATACGCATCACATGGGTTCAGTACATGACTCTAGACTTCCCGGTGGTGAAATTTTTTCACCTGCTTTTTCTTGAAATGCACAATTTTTTTAACTGAATACCTTTAATATCATTATTACAATCTGGTCCTAGTGCGATTTTAAATCAGAAACAAATTTCTTCAATATTTTTTTCATCAAAACGCAATGTAAATAAAATTTAAAAGTACGTAACTGGGGCCGCGCGGCGCGGGTCGTCGCCTTTTTTTGCGCGTCAACATTTTGTTGACGATTGCTTTCCAATTTTCACGATACATTGCGCGCTCAAGAATGGGATGAGGATGGCAATATATGTAACGTCTCATATCCGAGATGAATGATTTTTGTGATTTTATTTAGGACATTAAATGTAACCTTATCACAAAGTTTGCGATACGGTGTCTTTTACACACTGTATAGCATTGAATCGTACAGAATTATGCTATGGAGATTGCAATTTGAGAACTGGTGGGGCACACAAAACGGTTAAAAATAGTAAAATTGGTGTGACTCAATTTTTGGCTGGCCCGTTAGGGCAGTGGGCAGTGACCCTGCCTCCAGCTCCGGGGGTCGTGGGTTCGATTCCCGCCTCGAGTCTGGGTGTATAAGTATGTAATTATATATTGTTTTTTTACATACTATATACATGTAACTCTAAGGGTTTTTGCTGCGCACGCAAAAAAACGCGCAGATGGCATAATTTTCTCCTATTTACTTAATATTTATCCTTATATTTTGGGCAATTCACACAATATCTATATAATTTATAGCTTATCTGTTATTCTGATGTGAAAACTATGTATATTACTGTAAAGTTTTATTAAAATCCATTCAACAGTTTTTCCGTGAAAGGGCGTCAAACATACATCCATACATCCATGTCTACAGACTTTCGCGTTTATTATATTAGTAGAGTTGCAACCGTGCGAAGTCGTGGCGGTCGCTTATGTTGTATATTTCAATAAGTTCAGATTATTGTGAAAAAACTTTTTGAAAAAACGATGAAACGCTTGCTAATTTCTGCAATATACACAGCTAGAATAAGATCAATTAGAGAGTTTAAGTATCGAGAAGTACTGTTAAGTATTTGAGAAATTCTGAAACATTATTTAAGAACTCAGAATATTAATATTGTGGAAATTAGACTATTGTTATCAATTAAGCTAAGTAATGCTAAAAATGATGTCAGCGATACTTTAATATGTGGGAGTCGATGAAAACTGAACGCGGTATTGGTCGGTTGATGAGAACGTTAGATGTTTATTGCACTGAGATACAGAAGATTTGGGAATTAACTCATTTAATGGCGTCTATTGAAGACAAGTCTAAGAACATTATTTAATTAGCCCACTGTGTATTGGTGGGTGACGACCATGTATACAAATATGAGCAAAAGTGTTACAAGGTGCCCATAGGCGTCGGTAGTTACTTATCTTCAAGAGCAGCGTCTGCGTTTTCCTCGCGTTCTATTATGCTTTTCAGCTTATTCAGAGTTAGAGTTTTGCTAGTAAAATTTAAAATTAGATTTATATGCCAATAAAACATTATAGTATTCTGTTGCCTTGTAAATCTGCATGACGAGTTCACGACGAAATGATAGACGTAAATAAGTTTTTAAGGTATAAAAACTATGTAAAAAAAGCTCTTCCCGTACCGGGAATCGAACCCGAGCCTCCTGGGTGAGCGCCAGGTATCCTAGCCACTAGACCATACGGGATATGACGTGTTTGATAAATTCTCTTTAGTACAGACAGATGGTTGGACGCAACGGAGCTATGTAGGTTCTTTGTAGTACTACGGAACCCTAAAAATGGAAGGAATTCCCCATCACAATCACAGATCAGGTTATAAAAGGTATTCAATCTCGCCTGTCCTTTGTAACCGGTAAAAAACAAGAGACTAAGAAATTCCTTTGAAATACGTCCTACCTTATAAATAAAAAAGTTTGTCTGGTATTATTTCAAAATACTTGCTTTGTCTTACGCCATTGCATTTATGTCAAACTGTCGCTTTTTGAGGGTACGTTCCGATATACACTGCGAGTATTGCTCAGTGCTCACACTGATGATGAAATCGTTCCGTTATACTCTGCCAGTATACTGCCGCAGTACCCTATCGTAAAATGTACATGGAATGCTAGAGAATTCTCCAGAGCGTGAAAAATTCTCATACATATATGTACAACGACTTGGCGTTATGAGATTTGTTTATGTACGTTAATTTTCATTTCAGTGTATTTGTCAGCTAATCCTACAACTTCGGTCACTAGCCTTATTAAAGTAATTATACATTTTCCAAACCTCACAACTTTTGACACTTTCGACCTCTATTTAGGCTGCTATTAAAATCTTATGAGTCATTTTCATATTATTATTTTTTTAATCAAATCATTTATTTGCTGGTACAGGTACACAATATTGAGGTAACTTATTATAAGACCTTAGCTGTATCACACGTTTCCGTTATGCAAATGTTAAAAAATAACATTAAGTTAAGTCTGGTTGGTACTGTTTTTAAATTCAAATTTCGATTCGCTTACACATGCTTGTGTTGCTTTATTTACCCTATATATTATTTATTTTATTTTTTACATCACATCAGTACGATGTGAACCAGTTACACTGACAGATAAAATAGAGTAAAAAGTAACATTATTATAAATTAGGTATAACAATATTTTTAATATATATGAAATTAAACAAAATTAAATCAAAATAAAGATAAAGTTATCACAAAGATAAAAATAAAAGAGAAAAAAAATATAAATATTATTCACAGAATTTCAGGATCTGCTGTACAAGATCCGTCCATTCGCCTGCAAATATATATATCTTCATAAACCATTTAAAACAGTAGGTCTCCATTAATGACCACAAATGTGACGATTTTATTGCAATCGCGGCCTTATATCGTCCAAATTTCGGCCCCATATAAAAATATAGAAAAAACCAGCGTCGTAATACCGGATCCAGGCATAGCTCAAAGTGTTTGTACATTTTGTGGCCTTGAAGCCCACAAAGTACTACAAAAATTAATTACAAAAAGTTCCCGGCCACACTACATGATCATTGAAATGATCATTCAAATGAAGCTTTATCTGACCCATTAATAACTAATGGATCAATAAGGGAACTCTCATTTCTATGACTACACACTAAATCTAAGTTTTTTATACACACTATGTCCAATAGTACAAAACGTAACTTAACGTTAATAAAATCGTTGACAGATTCAAAAGTCTTATAAAGCTTCGTCAATATTATATTAATTCTAAATTGCGATCATAATATTGATAAAACAAAAAGGCTTCCCAGCTTCGATTCCCACCCGAAACACTTGTTATTTGGAGTGCTTTCGAGAGTTAGCTAGGTATGCCAAAAGTTTGCTATTGGACTGTTTCGGAATTGGGTGCTTTTGTTGAAAGTTTCGCTGGTAACGCGTATAATGCTAAAGTTAAAATATAGTATGAATTTTATTCGCGACTGTACAGATAATTTTTGTGTATACATATATATGTTTATTATTTACATATATGCATACATAGGACTATATGACACACGGACGTCTGTTCCTAAGGTAGACAAATTAATGCCTGTGTTATAGGTAACAGACGCCTGTTTGACGGGTTTGACTTTGTACTTTCAACTTACCTGAGAAAACAATAAATTTCTTTTTTATAAGAATTATTTTTAAACTAGTGGTCAACGAGATTCTTGCTGGTTCCTCGCGTTGGCCTAAACTTTTCAGAATCAAAGGTGGTTTTTAATATATTTGGGGACAAAAATGTTTTCAAGTTGCGTTTTTGTTATAGGTATCGTGTGCAAATCATAAACCGCTAATACAGATAGCTTCTGTATCTATATGTACAAAATTAAAAAGAAAATATATATTAATAAAATTGAAGTTTATGTTTGTTACGTCAAAGTAATTTATTTTTTCTGTATACAGGTATATAGTCAAAAGGAATTATTGAAAAAAAATAAACAAAATTATCACATGTGATTATATCTCTTTAGTGGGATTCTGCTTACTGAGATTAATAGATGGATAACTTTTGCAATATTTTTTATACAAAATTAATATATTAATTAATTTTATACAAAAGATCACCGGCTGGTCTAAATTCGCCCAAGAATATTGGGATTTGCCCAATATATGCTTATTTAAAGCTTTAATTTCCTCTACAGCGACATTATTGTATGTGATGTACATGCGGTCGTCATGACTACGCTTTGACATAATCGTATTGTAAAATGTATACATGTGTGTGTAAATCGTTGGGCATTTGTGTGCGCGAAGCTTTATTTTACTCATTTGATGTATTAATAATGCATATTTTATATAAATATTGTCATTCGGACAAAAGTGCTGCTTTTCAAATTGTACGCAAATAGGAGTCGTGCTTTTCCTCCCAACCGACGACAGATAGGTGCACTTATAATCTTAGTATGTATTCATATATTTCTACAAAAAATATATATTTGTACATAGGCAGCACTGTTGTAAGTTGACAATACTGGCAGTAAGTTGTCTACCTTAGGAACAGACATCCATGTGTCATATAGTCCTGTATATATCTATATATGTATGTAATGTTTTAATTATTATTTGAAAGTCAGTAATATACTCCAAAAGCTAGCTCCCGTCGAATGTTAGATTTTAAGAGCATAGAATCCGAGGCGTGTTTCACTAATTACGCAACATTAATACAGAAACTCGATCCTGCAAGGTCGAATTTAAAACTTGAGGTGCAAATCCAACTCCGAGGTCGAGGGTGAACAACACTGTAGGTATATACTCACAACATATGTATATACACAATACGAGTTCTGCTAGTTGTTTTATATTCCTGCCTGCGTATATTGTCTATGGTCTACTTTTTTAAAAAGCTGTCGTGTTTTATTTTTTATAAATTTTCTACAAATACATTAAACCGAGCAAAATAAGTAAAGGATATAACTGTCGCTTAATCAGTATGATAACATTTTTAAATTGATTAGTCAGGCTTATTATAAACCCCGCATAAACTTTAGCGAGTATTCACATAGAAAACCAGTTGAACAAAATATAAATGATAATCTCCATTACACAACATTATGCATTAATATCGCGTATATGGTTGCCTGTAAAAATCAGATTTGTTTATTTATTTTCATTTCATCTGATTATATTGCATAGCAGTGATCATAAATCAAACCACTCTGGGATCCACGCAACATATTCATTTTTTTCTATCAAATTCGGTTCACTGGTTGAGGAGTTCAGGGACATAACATATATACTTAAAATATGACAGTTTTTTAATTTCATTATTAATCGCTTCTCTCATCGACTGGTGAAATAGTAGATTACCGCACCGAGCGGTAAGTGTGTCATTCCTGCATGAGTTGGTGGTGCTCGAGCGAAAGCGAGAGCGCTAAATTAACGCGAGTGCAGTAATTACAAACTTCAAGCAAGGTACGTAATCTACTTTTCTTTCAACTACCAAAATACTTACCGTTATAAAATATACTGAAAAGAAAATCAAGTTAAGAAAAACAAAGTTTAATTCGTTTTCTTCTCAAGTAATTAAAAATTAAAATTATTAAATGTGCTGTTACTAAAAGTGAATTTTGCACTTTTTTATTTGCTTTTTAACATTAAACATATAGACCACTATGATATGATGATGGTCTCAATTTTTTGGACATCTCACTGAAATATGTTAAAAAAGTGATTTTACACGTTTTTCGCTTCTGCACTTAATAATTTTTTTATAAGCTTTTAAATATCTGTCGCGCGCCTTTTTGTGGCAAAAGCTTATTCATAATTTTATTTGCAGCTGTTTATATATTTTCTGGAGTTGAATCCATAATTCCATTTTTTTTTAAGTTCTTATACAAATATGCAGTATTAAAGTAGGACAATAGTATAGAATACGCGCTATTTGTTTTTTTTTTACGGTTTTATTCGGTTGATTTTTAATTTTAGCCAGTTACTTTTTGATCCAATATATACATTTTACATGGAGATTATAATTAGGAATAACATCGCTTATGGGAGAAAAGTTGAAAGTGTCCAGCAGTATCCAAAAAATAACAGTGAATGTAGCAATAGTAGATGAATTGACCAATAACAACCTTGAAAATTCATTCTGATGCTGATGTGGCGCCCACCTCCTTATTTAGGTATTTCGATGGACAATTTTAATATACAGAGATGATACTCTTTATTATATTATAATATCAACATTAAATCTCCTCTATGGTAAATTTATATGTAAATATAAAACAGTGCCGTAATGAAATTTCATACAACATTACAGCACTGTTTTGGTTCTCAGCAGTAAAGGCATACTTTCTTATCGGTTATGTCGTGAGTAATGGTAACATTATAGCGTAGTTGGAAGAAAAATTGTTTACATCACGGTACAATTTATTTAATAAATAAAATAATTTTCCAATTTTTTTCAAACCCGTGTCATACCTAAATAATAGGTTTAACACGGGTCCTCAGGTGATTTTTATAGATTTCAAATTTTACTTGAAAATCTGAATTATAGTAATTTTTACATAAAATACAAATAACACCGCTTATAAAAAAACTTTAAAATAGACGCAACCATTTAAGATAAAACAACTTGCACACATAGGCAAAATATAAAGTTTAAAAAGAAATGTTTCCGTAATTTAGAGCACACACAGCGCGAAGAATTAAATGTACTGTTTCTGTATTTTTTATAAAATAAATCATCATCTACAGCCTATTCTTTCCCACTGAGTATATTGAAATCTCCCGATCATACCACTTTTAACGGTCTTGTGCTAATCTGGACCAGCTTCGACCCGCAACAGGTATTCTGTCGTCGTCGTGCACCATCTTGTTGCAGTACGACCAATACTTTCCTAGACTTAATAAAATAAATAAATAACTAAAAGGAATTGATGAGGATCGTAGGAGTTTTCACCAGCTCTCCGCCAAACTTCATTATGAAGTAACCCGATGATGAAACTCATATCTCATATCCCAAACAAAGTTCCGCAGAACCTGTGTTCCACGTAACAGACATCAGGATTCACCCATATTTATCCTACCTATCAAATAATACCACGGTTACAAATGTGATTTTGAAACAGCGTAAAATATTTGATGAAGATTGCACACTTCCTCGGATAGCATGAGATATAAAACGATGATGATGAAGAGCTATAAAAGAATTATTCATAGAACATTTTATTAAAAATATTGTTCTTATATAAATTTCAGTGTTGATTTGTTATCATTTGATATGTGCTTCCATAAAGTAAAAGGTTTTAATTGGTATTCCGTTATTTTTAATACTTAAGAACGCCTGACTTATAAAGTTTTGGTCCCTTGATTGTAACGCACAACGCTGCATTGTGCGGTTCAAACGCAGCGTCACGACGCAGCGTTTACAGTCAATGCGGAGAAGCGGTCAGTTGATTTTGCCGCAGCTACCAAACTCGTGATGCACACCACTGCGAATAAATGAGAACGACGTCGCGCAATGCGGGGTACCCGCTCCCCTCTTCATCGCGCGTGCCGTTCGTCGCTGACGCTGACTGCGAGAGAACAAAAGAACATTCTAGCAGTTGCCATCTGATTACGAGTCCATCAACGCATGTGGCACAACGCAGCGTAGTGCGTTACTATCAAGACACCAAAGTTTCACAAAGCCAACCGCCGGTCTTGGAACCCTACTTCACCCGAGACGCAATGGCGACGTCACCGATTACATATCCAAGCAATTCATATTATAATTTAGGATAGGTAACTAACTTTGCGACGGTTTGGCGACGTAGTACAAATTAGAAGTTTTAGGCGAATGTTGGCTGGTCTACTATTAGCAGATTTAGCAAATTTTTTATCTGCATATAGTATATCGAACGCCATCTTCTGGAATTATTCCAAAGTAATACTGCAAAACTGCACTTTTTACTATTTTTTAAATATTCTTTCTAGTTTTCATTTATTTCTTTTCTTTTAAACCTTTTCCGAAATAAGGCAAATGAAAAAAACAAACAGAATTCCATTCCGTCCAACCGTTTGTGAGTTTTAGCGAGACTAAAGAACGATGATAGATTTTTATCTATATACATAGATAATATATGAACAATGTAGGTATAAGAAAGCAATGGGACAATGAAGCAGTTAGTGATGTTGAAGATTCCCTCGGCCAGGAGTGGACGCCGGCCTTTGAGAAATGAGTATGCTCTTTTCTTGATGGTCCCTAAGTCGTATCCGTTCGGAAATACAGAAGCTGGTCATTGATTCCACAGACGAATTGTGCGAGGTATGAAGTTTCTTGAAAATCGCACGGTGATAATAGATGAGAGGTGGGTTTTAAGTAAAATATGAAATCTATACGGATCTAAAGATTTTATTGCAAGAAAGAAACGTTGACGTTAGCGTTAAACAATTGATCTTCGTGACAAATTGTAGAAAACTAAAGACGATATATGTCAAGGTGAGAGGAGACAAATACATCTGCACTGATTTCGTATTTGTACGATTATATTTGTCATGAAAAAATTTGCACAGATGTATATCGTACATTCATTCCAGTGGGCAGTGACCCTGCCTTCTGCTCCGGGGTCGTGGGTTCGATTCCCGCCTCGAGTTTGGGTGTATTATCCATACGTATATATACAAAAATAAAAATATTTGTTTATAACAGGCGGCTGTTACCTATAACACAGGCATTAAGTCACCTTAGGAACAGACGTCCGTGTTTCATATAGTCCTATATATTTATTTATTTTATTTATAGTAAACAAAGTCGGTCCCCGTACTTGTATGTTAATATTCTTAAAGCTGCTGGGCGGATTTTTATGTGGTGCTCATTAACAAACTGAGTGATTCAAGTGGAAGGTTTATATGTACTAAACTTAGAGATAAATAATATATATCAATAATAAAAATTAACTTATTTAACTCTACTGATGTGTTGAAGCAGGTACCATCTGCATCGTTTTACGGGGGCTCCTATTAATGGCTTGGTACTAACTTCAACACATCAGTAGGTATACTACATCGTATGAAAGTACTAATTATATTTGTTTGTTTTTGAGTAATTGATGTTTTTTGAAGGCGGTTTTCTTTTGGTCTATAAATAATTTATTGCAGCACTTCAATACAATTTTAACAGCCTTTACTTTTCGGAAACATGCTAATAATGAAAAATTAATTACTTTTAATAAAATTATTATCATCATTATTAATAAATAGTCAAGTACAATGCTGTACTAAGCCCAATTTTAATATGGAAAGATATGCTTTGAAGATTAAATATATAGGTACCTTTTATTGCTAAAAATGTGGACATATCTTTTATGTTTTTCAATCTTTCTTGTTAACATGTTAAACAATGTATTTATATTTTTTATACAATTGTTATGTATATTATTATGTATTACATTAAATATGTATATATAATTAATGTAGCTTATATTTTATTATCATTTATTTTAATGCACCTATATTTCTTCTAACGGTTGCCTGGAAGAAATCGCTGCCATAGCATTAAGGCCACCCTTTGAACCATAGTATTAAGTATAGTTAAGTGTATTTCTGTAAAGTGTTACATTACGAGAACAATAACAAATATATATTAATAATAATGTAGAATCAACATTACGAACGAGAGATCTTGTTATGCATGAGCCCTCTTAAAGATTTTATTAGCGGTTGAACGCGGTAATCTCAGGAACTACTGGTCTGATTTGAAAAATTCTTTCAGTGTTAGATGGTCCATTCATCGAGGATCATCACACTAAAATTGAATGTATTTTTTTACCTGATTTTACGCGGACGTAGCCGCGGGCACAACTAGTTTTACTATAAAATTGTGTCAAAGTCATGACGACCCTATGTTTATTAATTATAAAATTTAATTAAACGAATTATAATTGTGTTCAGTTTTTTTTATTTAATAAAGAATATTAGGAATACTTTTTAGGTATGTCTAATATTCCCTTTTCCCCACTTACTAAGCTTACATTAAAAGCTTGTATTAGGAGCGGGTGCGACAGTACCCCAACGGCGGTGGGGTTTGAGCCTATGAAAAGAGTAGTTAAAGCTGAAATGGGTTTCAATAGAAAATTAAATATTTACGGCGAATACATACAAATGATTACTTGAAAATAAACCGCAATCCATGATAAGAAATTGTTAGTTTGATTGGACGAAATTTTCCATTCTTAAACAATTTAAGCCACCTATTATAGATGCTCCAGTCTAAAATTGCAAGCCTCTCTACTAATTAATTGCAACGCTTGTTTGTGTGTGCAGCATTTTTAACCGACTTCAAAAAAAAGAGGAGGTTATCAATTCGACCCGTATGTTTTTTTTTTTAAATTGTAAACTCGAAAGTCAACCACGCACTTAAGCCAGTGATATTGACGAGCTTGCGTGTTTGCGTCTACACGCTATATTTTAACTCTTATGCCTGATATAATAATACTTTAACCTTATAATGTTCTGAGATATATATATTAAGCAATTAACCACTTGTATTAATAAGCTGTCGCTATATGTACTAGGGATTTTAAAAATTATTAATACGAATATTATACTCACCATAAGGTCGGGTTAGTTACACGCTTCGGGGGTCGTGGGTTCGATTCCCGACTCGAGTCTAGGTGTATTATCTATATGTATGTATTTATATATTTCTAAAAAGAATATTAGTGTATAACAGGCGTCTGTTACCTATAACACAGGCATTAAATTGTCTACCTTAGGAAAAGACGTTCGTGTGTCATATAGTCCTGTATATATTATATCATGTACATATATTTTTTTATACCAATTTTCGTTTTATTTTTATAATTGTTGAAATTTTACATGTGTAGGTAAGTGCTATAAACCAGAAGAGGTTTGATAAAGTTAATATAACTAGTGCTTTTCAGTCTTAAAAGGTAATATTTTTTTTATAAATAGTTAACTTTCAAAGTAGGTATTTGTTTTTAAATATGTTTGGAAAGAAATGTACCTATCTCATAGATAACATGCGGACAAGGCTCTACCCTCTCGATAATTCCGGTTCTACCCTTAGAAACGTCCAAACCTAATCTTTGTTCAAATTAATATCTTTGTATGCATAAAAAGTTGTATCTGAACGATTATTAGTAAAAATTGCAATAATTTACACATTATAATCACATATAATTTCAACTTTAAATCTTTCAGTGTTAGATAGCTCATTTATCGAGGAAGGCTATAGGGTATGAACCATCACGCTAAGACTAATAGGAGCGGAGCACCATTGAAGAATGTTTCAAAATCGGCGGATTTTTTCCCCCTTTTGAGAGCTTCCGCTGCGTGCGCCGCGTAAACGGTTAAATTTTCGTAAAAATCACGTAGGACGTAATTGTTCCTCTTTAAAAGTTCTCAGTAAAAGTCAGCGACAATATATATCTATCTTTTAAGGTTGGCTCCCTATAACTTTTTTTATGCTAACCAAATTTGTTCTAAAATAATGATTGATAGAATCAGGCGTTACTTTGCGGAAATCCATGACATGCATGAGAAACTAAACTACTTTGCTTTAATCATAATAAATAATTTTAAAAAAGGAAATTTCAGGAGGTCCTAAATTTCCTAAAATTATGTGCGTCTTAACATGATAAAGAAAAACCTAAATAATGTAGAGATGCGTTTCAAATCAGTCTGTGTAGTTTTTATTTGAAAGAAATTGAAATGTATGAATTGTAATTGTAAAACCCACGTCCGGGGGGTTTTAGTGTATTACCTAATAAATGTCATGTATTGTTACATGGGTGCGAAATATTTTGGTTTATTTTATTTACACATGGAGTTATTAACGCGCAAATAATAATTTTATTGTTATATAACATCGTCACTGCAAATAACGCCAAATCCGCTTTACTTCAGTTGCTAATTTGTTAAGGTTATTTCACACGCCTAATTTTTTAAGTTCTTCAACTTTAAACAAAGCATTGTGATAACAAACATATTTGCCTGCAGACATACGTGTTGTTAGAGGTGTTTTGTTTTGATTTCCTTTAATTGATGTGGCGATAATATTATGACTTGCTCGTAGCAAGGTTACTAATGCTGAAACACAATTTTAGGTTTTATCCGAGTTTACAGTACATGTTTTTGGATAAAATGTATATTTTAAATTACACAGTTTGTCCAGTTATAGTCATTTTTAGATACATATAAATGAATGTGCATAATTCAGCCTCATTATTATGCACATAATATATCAGTTAATAAAATAAAGAGAAGAGTTAACCAAAATCATAAATAATGTATGACTTATTGTTTGCACTGAAGTGACAAAAGAGGTTTCCCCTGTCTACCGTTTGCTTAAAGTCAAGAATTACAGTCTCATACCTCTTCCCTCCCGTGGGCAGGTTTTGGGCTATGAAGAGCACGATGTGATGAGAGATAATTTTTGAACTTTAGCGCATTGGTATTTAATCATGGATAAAGAAAACTATGAAAAATTAAAACAAGAAAAATATTGTTCATAGACATAAACAGGGTTATAGACACAAATAGTATCTATGTACAAGACATCAAATTTTACAAACATTACATCATCTTTTGAATTGGGTAAGAATTTATCCTTTTTTATTTCTGTTTGTGTTTACTTTAAGAGTAGCCTTAACCTCAATTATGATGTTACTGAAAGTGTTGCCCCCCCCCCCTCGCGACCTTTTTAGTGTACAGATACCGCATTAATATGAAAGAAACATTGTTTATATTACATCCCAAATTGTGCCCAAATTTAATACGCCCACGAAGTGCTGGGCAACATTCTTATTATTCATTGTATAAAGGAGACACTGCAGTTATAAACATTACAATATACAACTCATCAGTTATATATATTTTTAAAGGGTCCAAAAAGCAGCCGGTCGAATAAATCGACTAGCAGAAAGCTCACAGAAGCTTTATCGCCCTTAAAATAATGAGAATAATCTTTTTGTCAAATTATATCGGCTCGGAAACACCGGAGATGACGGCGGGATTCTTTGTAAACTTCTTTGAATATAGCATGATTGTAAATTTCAAGAATTTTGAAATCGACCTAACGAGAATATAAGACATACCTCAAAGTGTTATTTACTTTTATAAAAAGGTACCCACCAAAAATTACATATTTTAACATCATAAAGCCACTCCAATCGGAATAGAGATCCCTTCGTAGATCCTCATAAATATTTCGACCAATTACGTTACCAATACTTTTGAAATCGTTTACGGTCCTAGAACTCGATATCGAACACAGTAATACAAGTCCCACCATTCGACCCCGTATTTCAAATGGGATCCTTTGAGATGCGTAATCTCAATATCTGCGGAACTCAAATACATTTTCAACACGCGCCGATTATTGCGGGACGCACTTTTCACCAGCCAATGTCCTCTGCAAAGGTAAACATAAGTAAAACTTAAAAATACATCGCTGACATACTTAAAAATGCCGTTTTTATACAAGGATAAAAACGCTTGTTTTAAAAGAACTCAAACCCCTTTCCAGAACCTGATAAAAGTCATTTTTTATTATACTTTTTACATATTGTTATTTTCTTTTACTCTTTAATTATTCTATTATACTTATTAATTAAACTAGAGATCCCCGGATTGTCGAAATTCGCCCACAAGTCGTTAGATTTGCGTACTATATGCTTATTTGAAGCTATATACAAAATATTAATTCTTTGTAACAACTATATTGCTATATTTGACAATTAATATTCATACTACTATTATTCATTTAACACAATCTTATAGTAAAATGTATACATCTGCGTGTAAAAAGTTTGGCATTGGTGTGCATAAGGTTTTATTTTATCATTTAAAGTATTAATAATGCATATTTTATATAAATTCGCTCACCCTCCTGCATATAAACTATAGTTATGCCTTTTATACTCCTCCGTCAGCCCAATTTTTGAAATGTGGTTCCGAAAGTTCACGTATTAATATATATGTACATAGATTGGAGTCTTTGTTATTTGATTTAATGGATCAATAATAAAAGCAAACCTTACGAATTTTATCTTATATAAATATATCATATCAAATGTGCTTAATTTTTTTTATTTTTACATCCAATAAGAACGACATTAGAACTCACACTAATTGGATAAAAAATTCTTTAATAAAGATTAATAATAAGTGATCCACCAAAAGCTACTCTGTAAGAGGATGTATGGATATAAATTTTCAATTTCGTTACGACCGATTTGGAATAATCAAAGTGTCGTTACTCCAAATTGTGGTCGTAAAAAGTTTTATTACGCGGAATCTCGTTACCAATGACAAGTTACGCCTCCATCCGATACCAAGTACTCAACCAGTACGCTACACGACGAGAAAAAGAAGCAAGCGGAGATACTATTGTGTATCACTAAAATATAATAATAAATAACTATTATCATAAATATTTCATATTATAAAGTCTGCATAATACATACATCTATACTCTACACTAATATATAAAGCTGAAGAGTTTGTCTGTCGTTTGCTTGAACGCGCTAATCTCATGAACTACTGGTGCGATTTGAAAAATTCATTCAGTATAAGATAGCCCATTTATCGAGAAAGGCTATATGGCTAAAATAGAATCTATTTTTTTACCTAATACTACGCGGATAAACTTGCGAGCACCACTAGTACAGTATGAAACATACGTATTTAATTAATTTACAAATGTCTTTTCTTCATACAATTTAACATGTAAAAGATAGTTGGTAAAGAATAGTTAAGAACCCATTATTGTATAGATGTTATGTCACAATAGTTGAATCAGTGATCAGTTGAAAAAAATCAGTGTTTTTAAAACCTGTCATCGACTGATTCCTCTGTCTGTCTGATTTTAAATCATAATATATCGTCTTCAAAACCAAAAAATTTTATTACCTTTTTTAGTGAAGTAAATGTGTCCTAATTAATTTTTTGCAACTTAAAGTAACATAATCATCGACATCGTAAACATTTAAAATAATACATACATACATAGGATACACAACATTTAAGGTCCTTATTCATATAACTAGCGGTGCTCGCGTCTTCATCCGCGTAAAATTAGTTAAAAAAAATAGATTCAACATTAGCGTGATGATATATAGCCTATAGCCATCCTCGATAAACGTCTCTCTAATACTGAAAGAATTTTTCATATCGAACCAGTAGTTCCTGAGATTAGCGCGTCCGAGCAAACTTTTCAACTTCATATATTAGTAGAGATACATAGCTGGTTCAAGTAATATAGAAATATAAAATATATTATATTAAATTTTAGGTTTTATTTAGGCAAGTAAAAGTTTTATATATGGTTGTTCCAGTTTTCTAATTTAACATGACTATTATGACTTCTTTACATAAATATGCCTATGGGGGGCAGGAGGAGCAGGCTTACGACTCGGGGACCATGGTATTTTGTCATCCTGTAGTTACGCCACAGATTATGACCTCCCAATACATTAACAAAATACTCTATTTAAAGTGTTTGAGTTCTATTGACTTTAAAAAATCACTGCAAGCTTAAAAATAAAAGCAACTACTTTAACTTTTTAAAATGGGGATAAAAACTAAATATTTTTATTATTTGGATATGTTACATTTGGAAATCCTAGACGGACTATAAAACTTTTTTTAACGTAGGTATAGAAATATAAGAGATGCACATAGTTGACAAATATCTCAATACATTGTTTTATATAACAAAGCGATACCTACGAATGGCGTAGCCTGTCGTAGCGGCTCTAGTTTCCCAAAATGAAATTTGAAAAGGATGAAATAGGGCTTGTATGTTTATACGAAATCCGAAGAAAACAACGCAGACAAAGTCGCGGGTTGAAGCAAGTATTTTAAATTTGGTCTTTAGTGTTCAAATAAATTACGTGGACAGCAATGTAATTTATGAATCCCAGGTGTATGATAAAATACAGCTGTAGCTTTTAGATGAATATTATTTATTTGTGCTTTTCTTTAATAGTATATTTATTTAAGCATATGAAATGAAAAAATATGTAGTTATTTATATGCCTGGGGAGATTTTATTATGTGGTAAATGAACATTGGTTTGATATTTAATTAGAATAAAATATTATACGGCACATTTAGATTATCATGATCAGATTTGAACGGAATAAAAGGCTAGAGGATCCAAAGTATAAAAATAGTATTTACAAATGTGAAGACTGCATACAAGGATTTCTATTAAAGGAGTGTTATGACAAACATATGGAAAAACATAGTAAGGTATAACTATATTTTTATTGTTTGATTCAATGTCAACTTACTATTTTTAATTTTACCCATAGTCTTAAAAAGTGGGCAAGAGGGCGTCCATACCTGATATGCAACAAAGGTATTTGTTAAATAACTTCAAAGGTTGTGTCGGATTTTGCTCAAAATAATTTTTTAAATTACTTTTTCGCATGTCCTATCAACATGGAAAATTAATTGCTAGTCTTTACATCTAATAGTTTGGAAAAAAAGCGGGCAAAAACCTATAACAAGCAAAAATAAGCCTTTTAAATAATTGACGGGTAAACGACATTCGACCTTAGCGTGGCAAACCAATTTCTTGGTCGACTATACATCTGCATATAAATCAAATAGAAGTCTGAGATATTCAATAACTGCTTAAGTCTTCTATAAGTTAAATAAATATATGGGACTAAAGATTTTAGACTTTAGACTTTGTGGTTTAATATAATTATGATCTATTTGTAACGAGTCAGTAACACGATACTTAAAGATATCCAACGCGTATAAAGGAATTTTCATCTCAAAAATAATAGAAGTGAAGTATTAGATTCAATGAAAAACCGTAGTAGGAAAGAGCCGGCCTCTGTAATATAAATTTGATTGGGCCGCATCGCACGAACCTGCAGACTGGTGATTAACTTAACTACCGTAGGAACAGACGACCGTGTGTTTACGAGCCTAGGTACTTTCTTATTTATTATTTATACAATTTTTTCGATAGACTTATCGACAAGCTTTTGGTCACGATTTTGTTTGCGCACCCAATTAACATTGACTTAATAAATCTTTATGTTCTTTATTGTAGTAATAGAAATTGCTTGACTTTCGAAGGGATTTGTTTAATTAGGATATTTAAAAAATACGTTAGTCTTAGTAGTAAATTAAAACAAAAAGCATAACCAGCTTATACGCGGTAGAGGTAGGAGCAAAGAGTATACCAGCAAAATCCCTACACAACCTACTAAAATAATTTGTATATTGCAAAAGGTCTTATCTAAGGAATTTAGCTTGAAATAAGAAAACGGGAGGGTCACAAAGTTATAAAAAAAACATCCGCTACTCGCTTGGCAAATATTCGAGAGCGATTGATTTGCTTTTATTGTGAAGGAAATCCTTTAAGGATTATGCAAAAAATATAATCTGTCTAGTTTCTCGAGGCAATGTAGCTAATACCATCACGCGGTCCATAAAACCACGATCCAGGTGCTATGTACAATATATATTTATTTATTTTTTTATTTTTTTTATGTTACAAGGGGGCAGACGAGCAGGCAGCAGGCACCAAAATGCCTACCGGCGCCCATGGACATCTGCACGACCAGAAGGCCAGCAGATGCGCTGCCGGCCCTTAATAACGAGTTTAGTATATATTTGTAAACAAAGGTGTATTAAACAATGATAATTATATTAATTTACGTTTGGAACGCTCGACTTTAAAGCTGTGCTATTGGGGATACAACTACTTACGTGGGAGATAACGATTTATTTCTACATTGCACTGCAATAAGTTTTGTACATCACCTTAGGAATCATTGAAACGTCCGCCTTTTATTTGCTTTAATATACGTATATTATATAAACGTTCTCCTTGAATTACTCTGTTCAATGAAGCAAACAGCTTCAAAATCCGTTGCGTATTTTTAAATGTTTATACGTAGAACGGCTGAAAGCAACTTCTTTTTGTACTATGTAAAGAAAATATTGCGTGTTACATAATTAACAAAAAGACATACTTTTATTTTTTTAATATTAGCAATATTTGTATAATGAATGCCACTGAGTGATATTAGGTTCCGGCGATGACGTCAGACGGCATTCTCTCATCTTAAGTCACCCCAAAAACACATCTTTAGGAATATAAGTTGAACCTGCTACAAGACCGGGATAACGCTAGATAGAAGAACAAGCAAAGTTCTCAACACAAAATTATTCTAATATAGTAAATGATACACTGATATAATAACACAGAAGTGATGTTGCGATTGAGTTCTAGAATTTGTCTTTAATTTTTTAACAACGTTCAGACAGACCATAACAGTAATAAAAAGTATTTGACAGATATGACAATATTGAACACTCCAAGCTTTTTGTCCAGCTGAAAAAGCTCCAAAGTTTATTTTATAGTGTTACATAATTATATTATTTACATTGTATATTTAAATTTATAAATACCTCCGTCTTTATATACTTAAATAATGCCGCTACACAGTTTTAAGCAACGGAAAGAGAAGAGAAAACCTCATTTTTAATATAATATTAGAATTCCTTATGATATTTTAAATATCGCCCCTTCAGAATTAGTGATGTAATCCAAATTAATTTCTAGTATTATACTCGTTGATGTAACTGAACAAAAGGCCTATAATATTAGCCTAAGTAGCCCGATTTTTAATGACTGAAAGAAAAAAATATCATATTGTAGAATTACATTTGTATTTCGGCCTTCCTATTTATTTATTTTATCATTATTCAGCCATGTTGTTTACAGCGCCATCTAGTTTGCTTTGGTGTAACCTTTTCCACTTGACATCATTGCCATCTAGTTATGTAGCAGCCGCTACACACTCTTTAAAAATAGTTCTTACAAAAAATAAGTTTAATAAATTTCCATATTAACTATAAAGTATAGAGTTAGACCGACTCAACTCCAAGTGGTTTTATCTTTAACATAGTCTTCGACTATATAATAATAGCCTCTTACGAATAAGCGAGTTTTTAACATGCCGTTTAAAATTTTAAAAGGGATATTAAAAACGTCCGTCTAATTTCTATTAATTAATAGACAGATTTAATAAATATTGTAATGATAGTGGTGGACCGAATCAAACGATCTACAAGAAAAGAAATTACTCCGCTGTTCTACTGTTGTGGTATAAGGGTATAATAATTGTTATTATGAGACTGTCGACGCCCGTTATTTAAAATTGCATTACTTTTGAAAATTAGGATTCTCTTTTGTTTTAGTTAGAATATTATAAATAAGATAGCACCTTCTTAAATGTTATATAAATTATATATACTACATAAATATGATATATTCCCATAGAAAATTTTATTGATACACATAAATTTGGTAGGGGCACGTTTTTATGTCTCCATCTATCATCATATTGGTGATGGATGGGTAATATTAATATTACAGCTGTATCTTGGACTATTAATATTGTTATACAAAGGTGCACTATTATGCCAAGCTTAATATGATAGTGTGCGAGTGCAAGGTATACATATATACCTATACATTATACATATATATTATTTAACTAAAATATATCTTTGAACCGAGAGTACCACGTCAACACAGTAAGCTATGACCTTCGCTCCGGGGCTGTGGGTTCGATTCTGGCCTCAGAGACAAAAAGTCAAAGTCACACTGTACAGGTACTATAGTACTATAGTGCTGCTATAGGTACACGAGTTCAGGGCGAGAATAAACATGGGGGAGATTGTTGAAACGAGTGGGGAGAGAGTACCAGCGTCAGTTGCTCGTGGTGACACGTCGCCACATTTAATTAGATGTTATAAACATCAGCTCAGCATAGCGACGTATATTATGGCGACGCGTCGCCACGCTTACAGATGCTCAGAATTAGATGATACGGATAAAAATACCGACAACTGTATTTGACCACAGAGCCTAAAATTTCATCCCCTTGATGTCTTGAAGTCCACAGCCGTGCGATGCACTAGAAACTTTGTACATCGCACAATCCCTTTGTGGAATCAGTTACCAGCTGCGGTATGTCCGAACCGATACGACTTCGGGATCTTTAAGAAAGGAGCATACTCATTCCTCAAAGGCCGGCTACACAACTGCGATCCCCGGGTGATGGAATTGTCCGTGGGCGTCGGTAGTCACTCTAGTGACCTCACCACCTGCTCGTTTGCACCTAGTCATATATAAAAATAGAAGTGTTTATTTTTTTCTTCGAAAACTATCGTATAAAATGACGCGGATTCTTCATATATCGAAATATTGAAAATTTATTGGGTTACCTACGTTACAAATATAAGCCCATCTCACCCCCGCGCGCGTGTGTTGACCATAAATTCTACGGGATCACCCTTTTTGTCAACTGGACATGTTTTGGTTTATATGATTTATACATGGGAGGTTGATTTCGTCTCTATCTCACCGCCGTATTCTTGATTTCCCTTTCGGCGAATCGGGCCGTTCGGGAAAATATCGTTATCCCCCCGATTTATATGTATTTTACATTACCTTTGGAATCTAGTAAAAATATAGAAATAACAAATATGTATAAAGCTTTATGTATATTAGCCAACGGTCCTTGTATAATATTATATGTTATGTAATGCGGGCACAGCTAGGTACATATACAGTTAATGTGTAATAAATGTATATATAACTAACTATGCCCGCAACTTCGTCCGCGTGAAATTAGTCTAAAAGAATAAGTTCCATTTTAGCGTGATGATGTATAGCCTAAAGAGTTCTTCGATAAATGGGCTATCTAAGACTGAAAGAATTTTTCAAATAGGAAGTACTTCCTGAGATTAGCGCGTTCAAGCAAACAAACAAACTCTTCAGCTTTATATATTAGTAATGATATAGATTATTATTGATATTTGACCTAAAGCCTAAGTTTGTACGAGAATTCCTCGAGCCACGATCTGAGAAGAGCCGACAAAAAACTCTGTTGAATATTACTATTTTGTTATGCCTGAGCCAGACATAGCTTCATTTAAATGATCATGTAGTGTAGCCGGGGACTTCGTGTAACTTCACAGTTTTGTAGAACTTTGTACACTTCAAGGTCAAAAATGTACAAACACTTTGAGCTATGTATGGCTCCGGTATTATGACAATTTTAATATAGTCCAATTACGGTTAGATCAATTTATTCTCCAGCTTTTTAGAATATGTGCATAACATAATCTTGAATAGATTCGGTTTATTTTGGCTGTACGCGTCGTCAATTCGGCAGAATTTTACATAAATATAAGGTATATTTGATTTAAACATCGGTGACGGCGGTTTCCGTACATTTCGTTTTATTTTCCTTCAATAAAATGGAACGAGAAATACAGGTTTTCTCCAATTTAGGCTTAAACTAGCTACAGGGTACTGACTTTGCCTGAGTGGAGAGTTTTTTTTATATTAAATTTAGTCAGACATTTTGGCTTTACCTAAAATAGACAATATCATCATCACGATAACAATCAGCCATTAATCGCCCACTGCTGGGCATAAGCCTGCCTTCTCTGATGCCTCCTGACATAGACGCGTACTGAAAAACTATATAAGTATATAAGGGCTAACTGATCAGGCTTTTAATCTGCCCGAACATTGTGAAAATCTAAAAGAAATCCTGGAATCCTATCACAGCACCAGCTTGGGTTTTATAAACAATCTGAGACATCCCAATACACACGCATAATTTCATCTAAATTAGATTTTTTTTCATGTTACAAGGGACAAACGAGCAGGCAGCAGGCACCTAAGTGCCGACCGACGCCCATGGACATCTGCACGACTAGAAGGCTAGCAGTTTAGCAAGACTACAAGCACAGACAACTTATATATATATATATATATATATACGTTATCTGTGTACATAACGATGCACATATTCGGAATTGATACATAATGTTTTCCTTTTCACTGTCGGAAATATTCTTGAAACGGATAATCAAAAATGCATGACCTTATCATAATATACCAAAATATAAACATAAAACCTTGTAATTCCGTATTTGATTATAAGATACCCGTTTATGTGAATATCCCGATTGTATATATTTTTTTATGTTACAAGGGGCAGAGGAGCAGACAGCAGGCAGCTTAGTGCCTACCGACGCCCATGGACGTCTGCAAGACCAGGAGGCAAGCAGAAGCGTTGCCGGCCTTTAATGACGAGTTTAGGCCATCGGGAAGTCTCACAAACCGAAGGAAACGCGACAACAATACCATATACATTAAATGCGTATATTACAGTATATTTAGACAATTTAGTGTTCATTTAAATGCTATGAATAAAGTATACAATTATAACAACAGGAACAATAACCAAGACAAGGAAAGAGTGACTAGACTCAATGAGTTTATTGTGTTTAAATGTTTGTTTGTGTGATTATATTGTAATTTAAATAATAATTAATTGTTGCACGCCTAAAATGGCAAACGTTTGATACCCTCTTAATTTGAAGACTAATGTATTGTACACAGTTTTTCCAATAAATGACTTACTTATCTATCTCACTCCTAATGCAAGACACTTCTAATAAATTTAAAAAAATAAGCTCAGTAGGGCAGAAAACAGGAATATTAGATAGCTCTAAAACTCAGACCTAACTCAAAAAACTAGATTTTTGGGAAATTGCAAAAAACGTTTTGTCATTTACGACTTATTCTGCTTATAATTCGATAAATCATTGCAACTTTTTTTTTAATAATAGTTGATGAAACGAGTGAGTAAAGAAGTTTTAACTTTAAAAAAAAAACCCCATTCTATACTAACTAATACTTAAGCGTATAATACTTAAACTTTCCTAATTTTTTCAAAATTTCTTAAAGTGCTTATTTACTATTATTTTATGCTACGTTTGCTACCACGCAGACTGCCACACGTTGAGTAGCTTGCCGTATGCTTCGATAATTGCCACCTCGTATAAAGAAAACACATAAAATGTGTATGTCGTATGCGCGGCGTGATTACTTTTCGATGAATGAAGTTTTTATTCATCAGGTTATTTGATTTAATTTCATTAACTAGCTGATGGCCGCGAATTGATAAGGCAAGAAGGAGTAATTTATTATTAATAGTATGCCCGGAATTCTATTATTGCTCTGACTTGGAAAATTATTATGCCTTTATTCTTTACTTTTATCTAGCGGATCAGGCAGAAGTTGTCCTGCTCTAACGTTGGCTTATTTTTTTATATCAAATTATAGCGCCATCTATTGGTCGCTTACGCTACCGAGCGCGGACGTCTGTTCCTAACGTAGACAACTTAATACCTCTGGTAAAAGACAACTGTTATACACAATTTTTCTTGTAGAAATATATAAATACATGCATATGGATAATACACCAAAGAGGAGGAGGGTGTGCCGACAAAAGTGGAAACGTATCGTCAGGAGTGTCGGTAAAGATAAACAGATTTTTTCCATCTCAAAAAATGCCCTATAAACAGTTTTCACTTGAAAAAAATTAACATATTGTTAATAAGAACTGTGGAAGTCCTCCATAAAGAATTTAATATAACTTCTTTTTTTTATTGTAAATATATTATGTAAATATAAAATGTAGCATGATAGATGCTTCAGATTAGTGTAAAATATACAGATAATTAATAGTGTAAAATGTGGAAAACTAATTAAAAAGAAATTAAAAATCCCTTCTATTATCTTAGGATGTTTATGCTAAGGGGTCACATTTTAAATGGGTGTCACAAAAAATGTGACATTGAGGTTAGGGTTATCCCAAGCCACAACAAAACTTTAATTGATTGCCGCTATTGCTAACATTCAGCAAGATTTTTGATCAGCTGTCTAAAAGTAGCTGAATCAAAGCTAAGGATGTATTGGAATGTTTTCTTCATCATCTGTAACAAGCACTTTGAAATAAGTCCAGCCATGATGTGCGTCTGTCATACTGATTTATCGATAACTAGCTTCAATCTGTAACTTCGCATTGTTTTCTTACACTTCCATAAAAACTTTTAACCCCTATTTAACACCTTTCCAATTTCATTTACACGACGTATTTTCAATCTCTTTACCAAAATTCATAACAATTGGTAAAGCGGTTTAGGAGCGTAAACGTTACAAGACAAGGTCAATAGTTTTTTTTATAGAAAGACGAAAAAAACTCAAATCCATAATCCAATATAAGGTCATATCAACACCGATCCAGTTTGGCCAGGTGGTAAAAAAATTGTTTATATTATAAATAAATCAATTACAACTGTATGCAATAAGACACAGGCTAGACATTTTCAACTAAAACATTTTTAACACAATAATGTAAATATGGACTATATGACAAACGGATGTCTGTTCCTAAGGTA
This sequence comes from Charaxes varanes, assembly GCA_024363005.1. Lineage (NCBI taxonomy): Eukaryota > Metazoa > Arthropoda > Insecta > Lepidoptera > Nymphalidae > Charaxes > Charaxes varanes. Next base: position 531,186 of record JANCMC010032241.1, read on the forward strand.
TTCCTAAGGTACTGCCTGGGTTATAGGTAACAAACGCCTGTTATACACAAATATATTTTTTTTGTAGAAATATATAAATAAATACAATACAAAACAGAAACAGACTCAAGGCGGGAATCGAACCCACAGTCCTCGGATCAGAAGGGCTTTCGGGTTGCAGCATTACACCGACTTTCCCTCGTATTCATTCGCGGATTAAAGAAAAGTAGTTTAGTTTCTCATGCAAGACGTGGCTTCATTTGAACGATTATTACAATGATCATGTAGTGTGGCCGGGGATTTTGTGTAGCTGCGCAAATTATTGTGGTACTTTGTAGTCTTCAAGGACAAAAATGTACAAACACTGAGCTATGTCTGGCTCCGGCATAAGTGGTAGAATGAGCATTCGCTCGTCTGAAGTAAATCGCTCTTAATACGACGCCCGTATAAAAGGGATATCAAATTTAAATAGAGTGGATACAATTCGTAGGTGCAAGGAGCAGGATCTGCAAGGATCCAGTCTCAAGGTGAACTGCGCCGATTATAATGCCGGAGCCAGCTACATTTAAATGAACATTTCGATGATCACATGATCAATTACACTACATTGTGTGGCCAAGGACTTTGTGTAGCTGCGCAAAGTTTTGTAGTACTTTGTAGTCTTCAAGGACTAAATGTAAGCACTTTGAGCTATGTCTAGCTTCGGCGTAATTGACTACCGATATCTATGGAAAAAATTCCCTACAATAAAACGCACAGTTCCTTTGAGAAACATGAATCTCAAAGGTGGCTTTTTTCTGAGCTGGAATCATTTGATTCCACAAGAACTCTAGCAACATAACACAGGAAGTTCCATGAAAATTGCATTGTTGTGGATTGTAATGTAGATTATGCAATTTTCACGGTATGTTGTAGACAATACCATACTATGTGCCGATTCACAGAGTAAGTTAAACGTCATAATTTTTTCAATTGTTATAATGCCGGAGCTGGACATAACTCAGTGTTTGTATATTTTTGTCCTTGAAGACTACAAAGTTCTACAAAACTCTGCGCAGTTTCACAAAGTCCCTGGCCACACTTCATGATCATTCAAATGAAGCTTTGTCTGACTCCGGCATAATAGAAGCACGTTACTAGACTATCATTTTCATAGCAATTATTAACTTAAACATTTAGACTTCCGGAATCAGTATTACGCATTTTTATATACATAAGATTAAAGAAAATATTGTATGACCTTAACAAGATTCTTTTGATAGATGTTTATTGGATAGAAGCTGTTATTGTACCCCAATTCGAAGAAGCGCAAAAGTTTGGGAGAAACAGTATTGTACCTTAAGTGGAGCTGAGCGAGACTTGGTTCGATGAAGTGACGACAGGTGGAGAAAGGCAATGATTAAGTGGTGGCCGAGTTTAGGAAAGCGAAACATTGGTCGTCCAGCAAAATGTATCGACGACATAATATCTGTCACGGGTCGAACCTGGTCCAGATTAGCTCAAGGCTATAAAGTGATATAAAGGGGAAAAGTTCTATAGCAGTGGAGGAGAAAAGGCTGTGGATAATGATAATGATAAAGGTGTCATCAGGATACATTATATTATTTAAATCTATGAGAATCAGTCTAAAAAGGCGTATAATCAAAACACAATGCAGTTTTAAACACCATCACTAGACGTGACAGCATTGCCGCCACTTCACGCCGATCTCATGTGAGAAAGAGATACTGGTACCCGGACGCGCCGGCTCAATTCGGCTACAAGCATGGCGCTACCTCTAATTAAAGTGGTTTAATTTTTCTTTTTTCTAGGTAATGCTCCCGTTTAGTGTAAAGGCGACAATACCCCCGCGGCTTTAAAGCTTTAGAGAATTGAGTAGAGTAGCTTGTAAATTTCAGGCCATCCCTAATACCGTTCAGTTATTGAGGTTTCATAACTTACTAACAGCATAAGAGGCAGCGCGGAGAAACTCCGGTAAAGTGTAGGACAGTCTCAGGCCTGTGGTTATTTTGTAAGCGATTTAAGTGAAAACTTGTAAATTTCAATAAAACGACCGGTTGTGAAGTGTGGAGCGATCGGGTGACCGGCCGCAGTGGTACGCGCATATTGTGCGTGTGGGAGAGGAATGTCCATTTCAGCATTGTTTATTGTCGAAAACTCGTCGATCTGTCCTGCAATCGATCTAAGTGTTTGTTAATTTTAAAAATGACTTTTTTTAGAGATAACTATAGTAAACTTAGTGTACTACTTTGAAGTTCTCTACCATAAGCATAAATGAACGTGTTTAAATAAAGTTATGTTGCGCTGGAGGGGCCCGCAATGAAATATAGCTGGATCTTTAACGTTTGTATAATAGTATATTTAGGTAAAACATCATTCGTCTAACGACTGGTCCATTGGCGCAGAGGGCAGTGACCATGCCTTCCGCTCCGGGAGTCATGGGTTTGATACATGCCTCAAGTCTGGGTGTATTACATATATGCATATATTTATATATTTCTAAAAAAAAATGTTCATAACAAGGTGTCTGTTACCTATAACACAGACATTAAGTTGTCTACCTTAGGAACAGACGTTCGTATGTCAAGACAGGATAAGGACAGGTTGTGTAAGACAGGATTTTGAGATTTTCCATACCTTGGCTAATAAAGCCTGACATTTATAAACAATGTAATCATTTTATAGACAATTCGAAATCAAACCACGTGTTAGAACACATGCAAACCTGTACCGAGTGTGTTAAGAATGTCTCTATACGAGATATTTTCTTAGGTTGGTACTTGCACTTACATTACAACATTGCCAACCTAAAGTTATATAACTCGATGCAACTCACTATAACTTTTATGAATATAATTAACAAGTTTTTACGATACTCGATAAAACCTTACTACCTAACCTAAATTAAAAGTTATTTTTTAATTAACTATAATATCAGTGTCTGTCGACGCCTTCGAAATGAAAGCTTTCGCAATACAAATTCACTTATGTGTCATTTTTTGTTCGGAATTCAATGACAGGGCCCTAAATCTTCTTCTTCCTAGCGTTATCCCGGTGAAGTACCAGGGTCCGCTTAGATTGCAGAGGATGTGGCTGTGGGACGAGTTAAGATGACCGATTGCCATCTGACGTCATCCTCGGAACCCCCATGATGTCTACAACCTTACGACTAATATCACATGACATTAATCAGGTCCCACTGTTTTACATGCCTTGCGAAACATGGAGGAGGTCGGATATCAAACATAAACCAGTGCTAGAATGGGTCACCCATCTATCACCCGGTCGCAGCAAGACTTAATTCACCTAGCGATCGATTCAAATGCCGACCACTGATTAGGTCACGACCACCTTGGAAGGGCCTAAATTCGCCTAAACAACATTTTGCCAGTTTATATCAATTGTATTAGTATTGATCGTCCAGCAACCAGGTGGGTCGATGACGTAATATCTGTCAAACCTGGTCCAGATTGGCTCAAGCTGTCTTGAGCCAATCTGGACCGATGGACCGAAATCCGTATGGACTGGTACAAGCGAGGAGAGGTCCTTGCCCAGCAGTGCTATAGAAAGAGCTGTGGATGATGATATCAACTGTTCGCGGAAACAATTATACAATCGCTTTCATCAGTTATTAAGTAGTTTATTTATATTATTGGTTATTGAATGACTTTAAATATAAATATTAGGTGTTATTAATAACTAAAGAAGAAAATCAATTCGCACCGGAAGCGGGAGTGACGTGGGAGTCGGTAAACTAAAGAGAGGAAACTATTAAGTTGTCACTGTTCTCATATCGAGCGTAACATCGACTGGAATGATATATACTTACCGCACGGACAGGAGAGATTAAAAATAACCACAAAACACTAATGGACAAACGTGATGAACTGAGATGACAGCGACGTTTGATTTCTGAGAATGTATCGCACGGTATATGCGTTCTAATTTCTAAACACATAAATAAAAAGAAGAAACGTCACACACAGGCAGTATGTGATGTCGAAATTTTTTTTCTTATTGCATATAACTATATTTACGATACCCATAGCAAAAACGAAAGTAAAAAAAAAAAATTGTCTGTCTGTCTGTATGTTCCGGGTAACCTCCGAAACGATTGGACCGATTTCGACAGGACTTTTACTGGCGCATAGTGATGTTGCAAGGAGTAACATAGGTTACTTACTTAACCTAACATGATCTATAATATTTAAGTTTTAGAAAAATAATTAGCATTCCGCACAGAAAATAAAAAACCTCATAATTTAACAAAAACTCTGAATTCAGGCGGACAAAGTCGCGAGTGCAGCTAGTTTTTTAATATGACAAGGAGCAAAGGAACAGGAGGTATACCTGATTATTAGTGAGTACAGACGCCAATGATTAACATGATACAGTACGGAATATCTTTATAAAACACTAAATTTTATATCTTTCTTATATATATTGTATTCACATTTGAATTAGATGGTAGTTCAAGAATACTTTTTGTGATTCACATCACGTTTGTATATCACTAAACTGCTGTCAAGTTGCTGTAACGATTTGGATTGAATTAAAAGGCAAATTTCTCTACAGGACCGTTTTAATTTTACGTGATCACACACTACCCTTTTCATTTTTATATTATCGCGACCACAGAACCATCTAATTTCCTTATTTTTTGGGTCAACCGTGGTGCGTGCGGCCAACATTTAAATATTTGAAACAAAAAAAAATATACGAGTCGAGGCGTGCCCCGCTTCATTAAATTGAAATCTACACGAAAACGTTTTGCCTCTACTCTTGTTTTGCGTGCTTAATTTTTTATACGCACACGCACCGCGTTACCATTCTCAAATACTTGCCCATGTACACGTGATTAGGTCAAGCTGTGATCTAAATTTCAAATATTCAAAAATATATCATTATACATTTATATTCAGGAGCTAGTGGCCTTATCAGTGGTCGGCATTGGAGTCGATCGCTAGGTTAAGTAGCTCTTGCTGCGACCGGGTTATAGATACGTGACCATTTCTTGCACTGGTTTATATTTGTAATCCGACCTCCTCCGTGTTTCGGAAGGCACGTAAAACAGTGGGACCCGATTAATGTCACTTTGTGATATTAATCGTAAATGTCAGTCTCCCTCGATGAAATATCACTCATCAGAGTGCAAACAACAGCTTCGAGAAGAAAAAAAAATATAAATCCATTAACCATTTAGGCAGTGCACGCAGCAGAAGTTCTTAAAAGGGAAGCAAACCCCCCGATTTTGGAACATTCATCGTTGGTGCTCAGCTTCTATTGGTCTTAGCGTAATGATGTATAACCTATAACCTTTCTCGATAAATGGGCTATCTAACACTGAAAGAATTTTTCAAATCGAACCAGTAGTTCCTGAGATTAGTGTGTTCAAGCAAACAAACAACCTTTTCAGTTTTATTATAAACTAAAGGACCCGACAGACGTTGTCCTGCATGATATTTCAAGCGTGTAGGATGTTAAATTATACAGGTCTAGTATCAGGGTCCGCTTAGATTGCAGAGGATGTGACTTTATGTGTGGTGTGTGGTATTCATTTATTCATTTATTTAATTAATTGCACATGATTATAATTATACATGATGCCCCGTTAGGGCGTTGCAATTTTAATGGTTTAATTTTGTATCGAAATTATTTAATATTTTATATTAATATAATTTTATAATATATTAAAGTCGGAAGATGTCAAGAAAATGAGATAACAAATTTCATTCAATTAGCAGGGGAAAAAAAATGGATTAAATAATTTCGATTTTCAAATGGCAAGGTTATTCTAATAATGTCTCTTGTGTTCCGGTGCTATGGAAATGGTCTGATGATGGAGTGTTTCGTTTGATCTGTTATTGTACTGTAAAATGATATATATTTTTATACTGTGAAAATTAAGGCCACAACGCCATGGAATTGCGATTTTTAATATTAATTTAGTAGGTATAAGTATCAACAATTTTTATTTGTAAATTAAGTTCTTTTTTTAATAAGTAGGATCTTTTTTATTTATAATTAAGATGCATTTTCATATCTGTATTTAATGAACTGAATTCATCACAATTTTAGATACGCATGTTGTCCACTGAAATAGATGATGCATTTATGTAATGGAATTATATATGACCATAGCTTACGCCTGTCTTTTCCTGTTTGAACATTTGATAAATACTGTTATGCTATTATCATTTTGAAATTGACATATGAATTCAATATATTTGCATTTCTAGATCATGACCATCATCCTTCTCAAACAATGTGGACCCACGGTTAAGTATATATCGAATGTCTAAGGTTCTCTTGTCAGCTTGAAGACAACTCTGCTGGTCATCTATTTTATTAATGGCGAATTAAAATAGCTTCGAGGCAATATAATGTTTTATTTTTCATAATAATTTTACATTATATAACGTTTACTTTTGTATCGAATCCAAGAGAAGAATTAGGTTTTAAAGAACACGCCAAATTGTATTCCATAATTTTAAAAATAATATTTATAACCGTTCAAAGATTGGACCTGCCAGTTTGCACACATATGAAAACTCCAATATGCGTCGACACTGGTTGTTCTTAGACCATAGACCGACCCTAGTACCTTCTCTTTCCGTTTTTTCAACTTTTCTTGCTAAATATGTAGTATTAAAACTTTACAATGGTATAGAAATCGCGCCATTTGTTTTTTTTTTTTTTTCGAAAATATTTGGTCGATTTTTATTTTCAGCCAGTATCTTTTTGGTCGAACACATACATTTAATATGAAACTTAATGGGAAACATTAAACCTCCGTCGTAAATTTATATGAATAAAAACACAATACTGTAATGAAATTTCATGCAACATTACTGGACTGTTTTGGTTCGAAGTAGAAAAGGCTTCCTTTCTGATCGGTTACGTAGTGATTAATGATTAACATTTCTGCGTAGTTGGAAGAAAAAAGTATATATTGTGGGAGCTGATTTACGTGGAACACTCATTTTGCTGGTATTAGTGGCCGTAGTACGAACGTTTCTCGATGGTTTAACTTACTTTTACGTTCGAAACGAAACGTCAGATGGCGGTTCGTGCTTTCATTTTACACGACCTACATATGCGTAACGTCGAGGATTCGATACATGCGAGTTGTGATTTCATTCGTTATAGCAATATTTATATTATTAAAGTATTATATCCTGTAATATTTCACTTTACCTTTCTTATTACTCTACTGGGTCCATTATACAAAATCCAGGGGTCGTCCTCGGGGCAGCCATTTCCGCAATGAGATAGGCGTCACGGTGGTAGATGGCCTCTCTATGGTTGTTTTTCACTACAGCATACTCGCTCGCGGCAATCACTTTCTTCATAAAATTTGGGTTGTCTAGTTAGCTGTTTGTAGTATTTATAAGGAATAGATGGTATTCTTTTTTCTAATTTGGCTATTTAACGTTTTTGTACGCACTTCTATGTTAATATGTTTCTAGAACTTTATACATTAGTATTAGCCAGTTAAATATACACATTTATTAATGAATATTTATTGCTCTGGCTCTCGACGTTACGCGTGAACGGCTGGACCGATTTCGCTAATTCTTTTTTGTTATGTTTGTTATTGTCATGAGAAGGTTCTTATGAGAGAAAAAATTTATGAATACTTAACCACCATGTTAAATTATTTCTAATATAATCTTATAGCGTTTGACATAACATTGGTGCGATGGGAACGGGAACGGGGACTGTAAAGCGTACGAAAAAGCTTGATTAGTTAAAATTCACTTCATAACCTGTCAATTTTTACGATAAAGCTGTATGTATGTTGTCGATAAAGCCTCAACAAAAAGTGTCGAATAGGTATAACATATAAGGCCATGTAAGTCCACTTCGTTACCTCACATAAGTTATTTTCTAATAATGTTATAACTTCAGCTTCTGTTGACTAAAATAGTTGAGTCTGATGTAATTCCAAAATGTAGGTAATCTTTTTACATATCCAATCATAATAGTAACCAGCCCGTGCACAGGTGCAATGAAGATATCCATGTACGTATAAACCTTCCTCTTGAATCACTTTTTTATTTCTTCTACCTAGCGCAGGGGTCTGCAACCTTTTGAGTCGGAACACAATTTTTTTATAGATATAAATACGTATATATAGATAATACACAGACTGTGTCCCGGAGGTAGTGAAGCCAGTCCACCAGTCAAGGATGTTTCACAACCAAGACCATTTCCTTCTACCGATATGTTTTTTTTTATCGTAATCACTCATTACATAACATGTACTGAAATGAAAGATATTTATTTGTAACATCACACTAGAAAAAATAAACAAAAACAGTAATCTTACGTTAAACAAACTAAATTAAACTTAACGAACTAACTTAAACTTAAACTATTACTGTGATGCCCCAAAAGGGGACGTCTTCTCAGTATATCCACACACAGTAATCAGAATTGGAAGTGAGTTACCACTTCCAACACTGATTTTCAGATGGACTAATGCAGTATTTATAACACTTCTATTAACAATGTTTTAAGATACTACCAAGGCACAAAACACACACACACATTCATTCATTCCTACAAACATACAATGTGATTGTACGCTCCCATTGCATGAAAATAAGAATATTAATAAAATAAATATTATGAACATAACTTTAGTAATCTAAAGTTAAATTACTTTAATTCACATTCACAAGTTTTTAAACTTAATAGAAGGTCTCCGCCCTTGTGAATATTGTAAAAATTTTCAAATAAATTTTCATTTCATTTCATTTTTTAATTTTCATTTCATTTCAATGTGGTTGATAACCCTAAGTACAGGTTGACTCGCGACCAAAACCGGACCGGTTTGCATATCGTTCATGAAGAGGCCATGAGCCTGAACGGCCTCTGCCCTAGTTTAGTAGTGGACTGATAAGGGCTGATGATGTGGAAAGTATTCTTTAAAAAATATGTCTCCACCCTCTTTTCTTGTACACTCTCTTCTTGTATAAATTACGTAAGTTTTGCCGCTCAACACCAATTTGTAATTTAGTGCGTCCCTCGTACCGAATGCAACATCTATCTGTGTAAATGTTTTGACAGTGAAGCTTTCGGATTTAATCCGGGATTGTAATACATTCGGATGGTGTAGTAATCGTGTTCGCTACTCTCTATTAGAGTGGTACTTTGCTGTCTCTGGATCTCATTGAGTCTACAAAATGCTCCCTCACACAATGTACATCCAATGCCGTAAATAGAGAGAGATGGAGGATACTCGCAAAAGCCGCAACATATTCCTCAGACGATCCACTACTGCGTCAGTAGTATATGAAGAAGAAGGAATAGAATTGTTTTGAATCCTTCTTCTGAATTGAAAAATTCAAAAATAGCTGGACCGCGATAAAGTCTTCTTTTTTTTTGTTTTACAATAAAAAGTAGCATGTCCTTCTCTAAAGTCCAGCTTATCTGTACCCCGAAATTCATCAAAATCGGTCCAGCAGTTTAGGCATGAAAACAGGCAGAGTTACTTTTACTTTTTACTATAGAATAGAAAGAATAGAATGTAGCATAGAAGTGTAGATAGTAGGTATAGACGCCGGTAGGTATTTATGTAAACTGGAGATCGCTGGGTGACCGAATTTGGCCAGAAATCTTAAATTTGGACACCTCTATATAAACTTCAATTGTGCCAAATTTCATACTCCTCCCTTCGAGCAATTTTTGTGAAATGGTAGCGAAAGTTTTCGCTTCACATATTAATATATAAATTAACATCTACTTATGTCATGAGTCTACTGGCTTAAAACTTATTTTCAAAGACAAAAGCAAACGTAAGTAGCTTATAATCTATTTATATACATTCACAAATACATTTCAATAAAAACAATGTATGTTTCCTTGGAGTTCCATTAACGGCTCTTCGATTGAGTTAACGTCGGTTTGTTAATGTACGGCAGTTGTTTTAATGTACTTTATTATGACTTTTGTTTGTTTGTTTCACGTGATAGCCAAGTTGCTAATACATCGCTTTGTTTCGGTTCACCGGGCAATTAGCTGCTCTATACATAATAAGTAATTGCATAGCCCAGGAGTCCGCAACCTTTTAAGTTATTGTCAAAAATGAATATTAACAAAAATTCAAAGTTTTTTAAAGACCCGCAAAGATTTTTCTTGCCAAATATAAATGGTAATGATACTTGCATATAAAGTTTTTTGATAAAAAAAATCTTATTTCTTTATGAGAAAAATATCTATTTTTCCATATATAAGTAGAGTTTTTCACAACAAATTAGATTGAAAAGCCGTAAGAGTTTTGTAGAGTGCGTGAACCTCTGGCTTCGGAAGCAAGACGCAGGTTTTGTAGGGAGATAGTACCTCTGCAAACTACATCGACCCATTTAGAACTATCCACCTGGTCATAATATGCCCTGGCCAATCTGGAAGCCACTCAACAGACTTCGAGCACTGGTTGGACGGTATAACAAAAATTTGTCCAGGTGGAGAATCATATATAAAACCAACCTTATGCGGTGCAGCTCACACGTTGCCCTATCTTTTAACGTGCTCTGCGTGCATTAACACATGGGCGCAGGAGGAATTCATATCTGCCTCTGGGGAGATAATACAGCTACGTTCTGGGTCGCGACAATATAGTATTATCACATATTACTTTTGCGTATGTAATTAAAAAGCCGCAAGTTATAATCCATAGAGGCGACTTTTTCGATTAGAATCTACGGCTTTTGGCTTCGGCTTTGGCTTTTGGCGCATATGACTCGTGAGCCGCAGGTTGCCGACCCCTGGTATAGCCCAATCTTTTTTTCCAATCTGAACTTTTTACTAGTAATACAGACAGAATAGTGTTTGAAATTTGACGAAATTGTTGCTTTAAAATCAAAGTACAGTTGTTCCTATAATTGACCATTACTGGATATCTTATCGTTAATTTCACATTTATCTATTTCCCATTAGATGCTTCGCTTCTGCTTTTTTTGTACAATAATTTTTAAGGACTTATCCTGTTTATCCCCACCTAACTAGGTTGCGGGAACTTATTTACATTTCAAGCATCACCAGATGTTTTAGATGAATTTGCACGTGAGTTCTTGTACAAAAGGAGAGCAGAAAGTAGATAAGAGGTGCAGATTAATTTTATTAGACTTTTTCGACATATTGAAGCGTCCACCCTATTCCTGGTTTTAATATTATACCAATATGGGTTAGTGAGTTTCAGTGGTAGTCAGTGAGGAGATCATAGCTTAAACAGTGGCCGGCATTTGAGTCGTTCGCTACGTTAACTAACTCTTACGTAACTGATGGATGAGTGATCAATTGTAACTCTGGTGGTTCATATATTCGAAACCTCCTCCGTGTTTCGAAAGCCACGTAAAACTCAGCTCAGTGATATTAGTCATGAGTTTGTGGGGTTCCGGGTATGACGTCAGACGGCAGTCGGTTCAACCTTAACTAGCCCCGTAGCCAGACACTTAGCAAACTTTAGCGGACCCTTTCACTAGATCGGGACAACGCTAGGAAGAACTGACGTCATTAAGTTCCAAGCTCCTATTTTTAGGTCCTACGTGTAATGTAATCCTTAGCGCTTAAAAAACCTTAATATACATAAGCTAAGGATTTAACGTTAGATAACCGTGTCCGTTTGGGGAGACACCCCCCTCCTTCCCAGCGGCTTACTGCGCTGCCAAGTCTGTGTAATTAAAGGCGTGTAAGACAAAACATGTTAGATTCCCAGATACCGCTCTTGGCACAAGTTCCAGAATTGCAATTAGAGACCGATTATACATGTCTACATATCCGTATTTAGCAACGGACTAAAAAAAAAAAGGTAAGCTGTCTCCACCTCGTACTATACATTGTATTAGAAACTCGCCCCTGCTTCGCACGGCTGCAATGTTTGTAGATAATATGCACGTATTAAACATATAATCATATGTACAACATATGTATGACACGGATCGGTGGGTGTCAAGGACCATGACAAAGTATGGTTCGAAAGGCCGAACGGTTTGGAGCACTAAATGGCTCGACAGCGGCTTCACTCGCTTAAGTTCTCTCGCGAAATTTGTCTGCTCTGGTGGAGGCCGATACTGCCGATCTAGGATTGGTTTGCACAGACATCAACGGAGGTATACACTGCGGACGTAAAAAACATCTGTAAATGATGTAAAGGCCAATGATGATGCTATATATACTCATATCTTCATCGTCTGACATCATCCCTGGAACCCCCAAGGTCTCTACAATCTCAGGACAGTTCAATTAGAGGTAGCGCCATGCTTGTAGCCGAATTGGGCCGGCGCGTCCGGGTACTGAATGTGCTTCCTTCAAATTAGCTTGAAGAGGTCCCGTGCAGCGTAATTTCACGTTGGCATCCTTTATAACCATTCTTTTGTGCACCTTGGCTCCTACAGCATCAAGGGCAGCTGTGCAATCGGCTATAAGAAATCCAACTTTAATAATGTGGCAAAGAGCGTGTCAAGACACTATCTGATACGCGATAGAGGTATTTCTTAAGTAGCTTCAAAAGTTATTAAACGATTTTGCTCGAAATAATTTTTTTTACTACGCTTTATCAACAAGGAACATTTCATTTCTCTACATCTAATAATTTTCGAATCCTAAAGAGAGGGAGGGCATCTTGCGGGCGACGGACACAGAGGGTTCCTTGTCGGAACCATAAAAGAATCGTGCGGGGGTTGCATATGATGGAATGCGCATAGAAATTTGTGCAACGGAATTCGCGAGGGGAGTAGGTAACGTTCTAATCAATGGCGCATTCGGTATTGGTTTGTCAAATGATAATATTGGTTCCTGGTTCATTTTATAAGGAGGCCAGTTGTGTGTGATTTTTTTTTGATACAGCGTAAGTTTTACCAACGTGTTTCTGTACTGGAAAGAGAATTTCGGATTTTGATATTGTCTTTGTAGTTCTTTACACACCAAAATTTTTATCTTTGGAAACACGGTTTCTAAATTTAAAAGTCTATTTCCTGTTTCTAAAAAATGTGTCCATGCCTACTTTAGAAGGCATTCTTTATTTGAAATTCTCTTTTCATATGAAATCCCAGGAGAAGGACAAACTTATTTGTAAAACAACCTTGTAAAATAATCAAGTGGTAGTACGGAACCTTCAGTAAGTTTCATACACGTATCTGGATATACAACAGAAAAAAAAAGACGAAAGAAAGATAAAGTGAAGGGTCACCTCTCTTGAAATCTCGAAAACATCGGGAAGTAAAGTCGACTAAGAAATAGGTCTGCCACGCTAAGGTCGAATGTCGTTTGCACGTCAATGAGCTATAAGGCTTTATTTTGCTTGTTATGGTTTATGTTAATTTCTAACAATAACCCTCAGCAAAATTTTCTTTAAGTAGGAGTTCTCATCTAAAGTGGTAAAACACTTTTTCACAAGGAAGTATTTTATAGTTAATAGAAACCCGCGATTTCGCACGCATGAATTCAGTGTTTTTCTTTTTAGGGTTTTTATTGTGTATGCGGAACCCTAATTAATTTCTAATATTATTTGTGTTTCTGCCATAGGAATTGTATATAGACATATGCAATTAGTAAATAACCATTGCCCTTTGTTTTATATATATAAAAAAAAAGTATTGCCTTTACAAAGATACACTTTAATATTATTTATATGTATAGACATATAGATAAAAGTGCTTGGAGTTGAGTCGCTTCAAATTTGCACTTACAGTTTTTATAAAAATATTTGAAACAAAATACTAATACGAATACGAAATATTTATTTGTTAGTTGTCATAAACTTTCATTAGACTTAAATCGCCTCTACAGCTGATGTTCATGGGCGTCACTAGGCACTTAGCTGCCTACTGCCTGCTCGTTTGCCCCTTGTAACATAAAAATTATATTTGAAGAAATCTTGCCTTATTATACTAGATTGTTGTGCCGAACGCAAAGTGAGTAACATTGTTATACAATGTGCGCCATTTGCTTTATTTCGGTTTTCATTCAGTCAATTTTTATTTTCAGCCAGAATCATTAAGAGACTTTAAAGCTCTATGAAAGCATTATTAACGGGAGACATTAAACCTCTGTAATAAACTTATAACAAAATAAACAACATTGCATCTATGTAAAGCAGTGCAACAATAAGATTTGACACAACATTTCCGCACCGTTTGGGGTTGTAAGCAGAAAATACGTCCTTTATATAAATTACGCGTCGACTCCTTAAATACTAAACCGATTTTAATCAAATTTGCACAACGTATGCAGTTTGATCCAACTTGAAAGATAGGATAGCTTACATATCAATTTATAGTCTCTTATAAAAATGAGTCGCGGAAATGCAAGCACGTGCATAACTCCCGAACGTCTGCACCAAATTGGATAATTTCTTTTTTGTTCTGTTCGTTATTTTTAGGACAAGGTTTGTATAATAAAAAAGGAATGGCAAAGCGAAAATGGAGCGTTAATGAGCATTTCCAGTATTTTATTCATGCAACCATACAAAAGCAGATCTTTTAAAGAGTAATGAATCCGCCGACACAGTGGCGCCGCGTGCGGGAACAATGCGCACTAATAGTTTAGTAATATACAAAGTGATAAAAAATTGATTCCATCCAGGTATCCCATGGCAATGCTCGCTTGTTAGTAGTAATCAAATAAATATAAAATATCATACTCGTCTATAAAGTGGAACGCAATACTTCTCTTGAGGAAGTTTAGATATGCCTTTAGAGGCAAACTTTACTAATAATACGCCATTTAATGATTTCTAATAACGAAATACTGTCTCCTTTGATGTTCTAAGAGGCGACATAACAAAATATACATTACATATGTAAACTTAAAACACTATTTACTTATTTTTATGCAATAAAGGAAAATATATTACTTTTATAAAACTCTATAAAGTGAGAAAAACTAGACGAAGCGATGAGTCATTCAATGATCGACCTGCCAATGAATGTTGTATACTAATAAGTAGACTTACATTTTTATAACAATGTTATTTACATATAAAATACATCTTGTACACCTCCTTACAATAGCATTTAACATGATTTTAATAATTTTATATTAAAATTTTAGATATTTAATATTTATAATTTTATTAATATTTTTCTTTAAATGTAAGGCGGAGCCGTCACAAGGTACACTTAAATATGGTACAATTCTTGTATATCTACCAATTATAGATGTACACAATGTCATGCCAGAGGATATCTCTATTCATAATTTACTTCTTCTTCTTCTTCTTCTTCCTAGCGTTATCCCGATCTAGTACCAGGGTCCGCTTATATATAAGTATGATATACCAGAGTATACACTTAAACGTAAATCTTGCAATTCCTCTGTATAATGTAATTTTAATTTAGTCTTTAATTTTTATGTTTAGAGTTTATTTTCCTTTTTAATTTTTAATCCGCTCCATGTGTAACATGTTATTTTTAGAACAATGACGTGCATTCGTGTACTTAAGTTAGGGTCAAATAATAACATGATTATTTTTTTTTCTTTTCTATATATACTTCTAACAAATATATACTCTAATTGGGAAGCCATAAGTAAATAAATAAAAATAAGAAACACATATTTTAATAGCACTAGTACAAATTACAAAGCAGTATTTTAAAATAATAAAAATTAACATTAATTACAATATAAGAGGCGTAAACTAAACGCCGCCAAAGCAAACCCATTTATAATGCTCAAAGTTTGTAAATTACATCATACCCTACGTGCCCCAATAGATGCACGCGGGAGGACTTGATGGCCGCCTCAGATCGAGCAATTAATATTAATACTTTTTGGGCTTTCAAAATATAGGCCCTTACGTCCAAAATATATATCATTGTTATTGAAACGAGAAGAATTAAAAAAAACTTACCTCTTCCTCCAGGAACGGCTTCCCACGGATTTAATCAGCTTGATATTTAAATTTCGTCATTTTTCGTCTAAAATTTTAAACTTTCCTATATAAACTTAAAACCCATTTTTAGATGCAAAATTTCTATATTATATAATACATTCTGTAACGGAAAAAAAATATTTGAAAAGAAACAAAACTATAAACAAAGTAGTTGAAGCGCACTTGAAATAATCTTATCGCAAGAGGTTAATCTTGTCTCCTGCAGTCTAATCATTTTATCATTCATAATTTTTTTAAATAAACAAATTCACATGGTCAAAGTGTATAAACCGCATAATATACAGATTTTTTTTTTGTTACAAGGGGCAAACGAGCATGCAGCAGGCACCAAGTGCCTCCCGACGTCCATGGACATCTGCACGACTAGCAGATGCGTTGCCGGCCTTTAATGACGAGTTTAGGCCATCGTGAAGTCTCACAAACCGAACGAAAAGCGACAATAATACCATCACTTGACGTGACAGCATTGCAGCCACTTCACGCCGATCTCAATCATTACTATAGTTATTATTAATAATAAAAAGTGTATTTAATTAAAACACCAACAATATACAAAATAATCTCTCTCTTGTCGTTCCCTCATTACTAAGGATCGTGGTCACATGGCATCCCACAACGAAAAATCTGACGCCATCGCTTTCGGTCTACTGTCGCCCTCATTGCCTGGAACAAACTTTTTGAGGAGGTGACTTCCGTAACTTGGTTGGTCCATCGAGTAGGTGAACGATCTCTGGCTCTTTTGCCCTCTATGCTACCAATTACGACTAACTTCTCCGGGTTTTTATCTCCTCTTCGCATGATATGGCCGAAATAATAATAACAATAACTTAAATGAACTGTTATTGGATGGTGGTTTAGTTGAAATGGGCGCCAACTCAGCGCAATGCTGCAGAATTTATTCTGCAAAGCTGATTTTCAGAGGCGGCCAATTATATTGTCGAAATTACGAACCAACTCACGCAAACAATCGAAAAAATATATATAGTTTTATAAAATAGACAAAAGAAAAACGAACAAGGTAAAAAAATTCAAAGAATTAAAGATGAAAATTAATAACACAAAAAACATTTTTTACTAAGGGCTTATTTTTTGTTAAGAATCCTAATGCTATTTTCCCTTCATAAAAACCGTCTTCGAACTTCAAGAAATTAAGAAAAAAAATTGTTCGAACCACTCAAATTATACCATAACAAAGGGAAATAGAGAGTCATTTTTATTTTATCCGGAGATAAATTACCGCGTTACAAAATAACATTCCATATTCCGATGTTATAAATAACGTTAATAAATATGGCAGTATTTAATTGTGTATAGAAGGTCGATTCTCGCGGGATAACCACTCGTTAGATAAAATGACTGCGTACGACGCGGCCGTCACGTACGCTGTACCCGCTCTACGCTCGTAGACAGTGCTACGGCGATACAGGTCACTAGTTCAATTACCCGCATTTACTTAATTCGTTATATTTCAATGCATTTTTATCTAGATTTGAGCTAGCTCTACGCTCGCTGACAGGCCCCTTAAGTGCGTACCGACGCACATCGGAAGCTACGATAGCAGAGGACTCGCATTTGCTTTGTATAATGAGTCAGTTTGTAATGCCGGAGCCAGACAGCTCAAAGTGTTTGTAATTTTTAGTCTTTGAAGACTACTAAACTGTGCGCAGCTACACAAAGTCCCCGGCCACACTACATGATATTTGAAATGACTATTCAAATGAAGCTATGTCTGGCTCCGGCTTAACGTAGAAGTAGAATCATTTTACTAAATGCGACGTAAAAATTAACTATAAAATAACAATTGTAACTGTGACATAACATTTTTAATCATTTTGACTGCCTTCTTGTTGCTGGTATTGTCTATTACAGATATGCTTTTATAATTTAAACGATAAAAATTAAGATCAAAATCATTGAATGTCGAGATTAACACCTAGTCTGAAACGACGATTATGAAATGTAAACAAAATGCATTGTTTGACGATGAGTTTTTTTTTTTAATTAATGTTTACGCATGCGTGTTGCAAATTAACGTAATGGTAATTTAATTGCTGTTTCATGTTTAATATTTATTTAAAAATACGACTTAAAATAATAACTTCTTTATATTCTCCCTTTTTTACGTACCGCTAATTCTGCCTTTGTGCATATATAGATGTAGATAGATTATTATTATACTTCCATACGTAAATATAGCTCGTTTAAAATAGCTCAACCAAAATATCAACATGGCGATTCCACGAAGCGCATAGTACATTGCCAAGTGCAGCAGAAAATCGATGCAAGTTCAAGGTTGGTGCGCGCGCCGCCCCGTGACGTCAGCCATTCATGCCGCAGCCTATCGAGCCCTCGCCCTCGTCCTCTGCCAATGTCACGGCTCACGATGCAAGGGACAGGATATAGCGAATAGACTGCGACGTCCTGCTAATAGAACGTCAATGCGCGAACCTAGTTCGTACGCCATGATACGATATATACGACCAAACCAATCAATAAGTGGTAGAATCAGGCGTTACCTTGCAGAAATTCATGACATGCATGAAATACTAAACTTCGAACGCACACGCTCGGAGGCACATTGGAAAGTCAGTGTAGTGCTGTGCTTTGGTAGCGGATGCGGTGGTATAGCTTTCGGGTTGCAGCATTGCTCCGATTTTCCCTTGTATTCATTCGCGGATTTAGGCAAAGTTGTTTAGTATTTCATGCAAACCTATTGATAGCTAAAGATAGCAGTCCGCGAGCGAGACTTAGACAGGAGACCGAATGTATGAACGTTGTTTCCTGTCTCCTATCTCGCTCGCCAACTGTCGTTCATACATTGCTATACGACCAGTGAGTGCCGCGGTCTCCGGTCTTGGTCGTTTGGCTCGGTCTCACTCGCGAACCGCTGCCTTTAGATGTGTCCTAATTGAAGCTCGTGCGATCACAATTAGGTCACGTCTTGAGATTAACATTTTTGATCGCACATTTGTATGAACTACGTTCGCTCGCATCGCACATTCGTGACAACGTCTTCTACCACCCGACATGGTATTTTATCTCGAGATTCCGCTAATAGCTCTTCAATGTCCAAAAGTATATAACCGTATTATTTGCAAATTTTTCTTTCCTGAAACGGCTACTATCTTTGTTTTCGAACCGACATGACCTTCAAACAATGAGTGTACTTAATTCTAAAAGGGTGGTAACGTGAATAATGTAGTCCAATATCTATGGATATCGCCCTTTTTATATAAAAAATGGTTATCGATAAAGTGTTAAGCCCAAATAAAGATAAATTTAAAGGTATAATAGAAAACCGAATAATAGAATATAGAAGCATGTACAGGAATAGAACAATATAGGCTACAGGAATAATCGCTAATCGTCCGTAACTTACGACGAAACAGACAGCAAAGAGTGAAAATAGCTACGCTCAGCGAAATAGGAAATTGTTCACCGACGAAAATGGCTTTTTAACAGGCTTTCAGGAAGATTAGCTATTAGCAGATAAGCTATTTGCATCATTTCGCTCAACTGTTGAGCGGGCAGACAAATTGAAACTCAAAAATCCGTTACTCAAATTGACTTTCACAGGCTCTTTTGAATCTTGGGTCCGCTAGTACTATATATTATGTTGCTAAGCAATAAATGCAACATAGTACATACAAGTCGTTCTATGTTCTACTTATATTATAGGTTTATTACAGGCATATTTTCAAAAGAGACTTTCTACCGTCTAAACCGTTAAAGTGTACAATTTTAATTTTTTTTTTAAAGTTTTATTATAACTCAGCAGATCGTCAGCGGGCCGATAATTCGCCCACAATTTTGCGTACAGCGACATATATTTCTCTATTCACAGAAAGATAAAATTTGACAATTAATATAACATACGGTTGTCACGATTACGCTTTGACATAGTCCAATACATGTGTGTGTAAATGGTGTAAATTCTTTGGCATTAGTGTACGTGTGGTTTTATTAACTCTAAACAAAAATGTCTACCAAATATAACATATTGTGCTTTAAAAAAAAAGAATATCCATCGAGTATACCACTCCATACGCGTCTGTCAGGATAATATCACGCCCTGTGTTTTTAAAAATAAAGAAATGGCCATAAAGACAGGAATACTGTATAAATCATGATATAAACAATTTTTTATCCTATAAACAATGTAACTTGAAAATTGCGCGGAAATACCCGATTTATAAATGTTAGAAATGAATATAGACGATGATTTCATACACCATTTTGGAGAAGTATACAACTCGTTTTAGTATAAAGATATTTAAGATTTATTCAATAAAAAAAAGATAGTTTGGGAAATCCACAAGTTCACCAGTTATATCCATTTGTCATTTTACTTAAATATGCATTATCTACTAATTAATTCATGTATATTAGCGTAATGCTCAAAATAAACGTTTCTTTCTGTCCTTTTCTTTCCTTTCTTTTCAATTTTCAACGACAACTAATCTTCACACTAAAAGCATCTAATGGATTTAGATCAAATGTTCAGTTATTCACTTTGATATTTTACAAACTCTTCTGTTAGTCATTTTTTTTAACACAATTAAATTATTTTTTTTAATAACGTGTAATGTTCTCCTGACAATCTACTTAGAATTAAATTTATGAAGATTCCTTGCTGAATTCAATTCGGCAATTTGCGGAATACACCATTTTATTCAAATTTATTGTACTTATGAACTTAACTTGATTGTAAAACGTTCAAACAAACAAACAGACTCTTCAGCTTTATATATTAGTATACATCTAATAATATTTAATTTTCTGTCTTTAATATCGAAATGTAATTCTTTTAAAGACTGCCGTCGATGTTATATAAAGATCTGTTTATTTGTTACGGTTAACCTGCAAAACGGTTGCTCCGATTTTGACGTAATTTACACTGATAGATAGCTGATATTATAAGAATAACAGGGACAAGGACAAAGAGGTCAAGAGCGTGTCAAGACACGCTTATATAGAAGGGTTCCGTAGCTGATACGCGATAAACATATGTTTTAAATAACTTCATAAGCTTTTGTCCGATTTTGTTCTAAACAATATTTCTAGAGAGTTTTTCATATCTTTTTAACCCTAGGGACCTTCACGAAAAGAGCATACGCATTCATCAAAGGCCAGCCACGCATCGGCGAGTTCTCTAATGTTGCAGTTGTCAGTGGGCGTCGACAGTCACTCGAGTGAACCACCTGCTGGTTTGCCCCTTGTAATATTAAAAAAAATCTGCTCTATGTAGCTGATAAAACCTGATTCAAAATGTCATATGATGGTAATATGAAAAAATTACGAATCGAATTATAAAAATATATTATCTTAACATTAATTTGAACCACGTCAATGGAAATGCGAATCAATAAGTAAAATAGGTTGTTTTTAATAGATTCCTCAGCGTCTGTCATAGCTGATGGGACGTAGCTCAATGCATTCAAAGTTACGGAGGGTCTGTCAAGGGATTTGAACGTTTTACTTCGATTGTCAAGAAAGATATCGATATTAGTAGGTCATCACAAAAGACTACTCAAGTCTAAATATTAAACAAAATGAGAGTTTTTCATACTGACTTAAAGCAAGCTAAAGAATTGGAAGTATTATTTAAATTTTTATACATTTTTGTTAATTAAATGGTATACGGTAGCGCTCGGCAACGCGTGTCCTGTAGGTCTGTGGTGGTGGGTTGTTTGTACAGGGTGGGCCAGAAAGAATTGCGAATTTGAAAAAAATATAATAAAAAAACAAAATACAGTTTACATACAATTTTTATTTCAATTAAAAGAAGACATCCGGGAAATTCATTTCTTAAAAATAACATCATTGAGGTGTGCAGTGAGTAAAATATGTGGGAGTCACTTACAGGACGCTCCGTTCACGATAAAAGGTTGATAACGTAAATTGGCGTCAATGTCATATTTACTTAGGTGTTTTATGTGTGTGAAAGAAAACATTTAATAACAAACAGTTTCAAATATTACAGTGATTCGTGTTTCAAAAAAGAAAAATAACATGTAGGCACCAATATATTATGACAGCGCGTACTAAAAACAAATAGTATATATTAAAATAGGTATGCAAGAGTAACATTTGAGTCGCCTATGCTATGAAGTACTTATTTATGTTATATGGCAATAAAACTAAAATAATAAATCGTTCTAAATTTAATTCAGAACTTATATATCTTTTTCTATATATAATTACAGAAGCCATCGGGAAGTTTCACAAACCGAACGAAACGCTACAACAACACCATCACTAGACGTGACAGCAATGCCACCACTTCACGCCGATCTTATGTGAGAAAGAGGTACAGGTACCGGGACGCGACGGCCCAATTCGCTTGCAGACCAAAAAGACTGCAGGCGTGGCGCTACCTCTATTTAAAATGAGATTAATTTTAATCTTATTAATTACATTTATTATTATTTTGAGTATTTTCAATTGGCGTTACATTTTTAAATCAATACAAAATATGGTCATTGCAGAATATTTGCAAAGTATCAAAATCATTGAGAGGTTAATAGGGATAGATAAATAGAGGAAATTTGGGGAGAATTCGTACAGCACTAGTAGAAAACATAAATAATCCATAATTATTTTAAGATAGTAGAAGGCAAGGCGTATACCGCTAGCGCCGCGCCTTCTATAGATCATTACAGTTCTATAGATCATTAAGTTTATTTGCCTTAAAAAAAATATATATATATGACCACACTTATTGTATATAACTCTTTGTAAAAGGTAAATTAATGTGTATAAGTTATTAAAAAGTCTTTTATTTTTGCGTCGCTAATATGTACAATCCAAATCGCTTTTTATACTTCATAGTCTTTCTAATTAATGTTTGTGGCGTCATCCATAAAATTACCTCACACGTCAAACGATTGGGTAACAACAAAATGTGAACATAAGAAGATGGCAAGAAAACCATTATTTGCAACGACAAGAATATCACAGAGGAAGAGGTGGTGCGACGACTTGAATGCCTTTGCGGGAAAGTAGTGAATTAAGGTAGCTCTGGATAGTGGAGAGTGGTCTAAAAGAGGGGAGGCCTTTCCCCAGCAGTGGGACATTACAAGCTAATTTATATAAATAAATAATTTAGATACTACTTCTCCGATTTCTTCTTTTTTCCATTTGCAAACCAGATTGTCTGGTAGAGATCGCTAGTTAGCGATAAGGCCGCCTGATTGTACTGTTGTCCACTATGCATTTATTGAATAATTAATGTTTTTATGTAAAATAAAGGCTATTCATTCATTCATTCAATCACTAAGTTTTAGTCGCGTCACTTACCAACAGTATAGGAGTAAAATTTACTTTGAATAGGAATTAGAAGGACAGACAGACGACAATGTATCATGCAAATGTAACGCAACGTGAAATCGTGTCACGTCCAATCGCTCGGCCAGATGATAAGCTCCATCTCTCAACATTAGCATGGTATTAACATATAATAAGACTAACAACTCGGGCGGAAAGCTGCCGTTCCAATAAAACGCTAAACGTTGGCTACAACTGATTTATTCATGGAACGACATAATAAATACGAATGATTAACATATCCCCATATAGAGTTATTGGTATTAACCGTTGGGGCTATTTGTGTTTCCTCGGTGACCATGGGAAATCTGAAATGTCACATGGTCGAGCCTTTTAGCCATTTTAAGAGAAATCTATGCTATGCTAATGTAAAACTGGACTGTAAAGCATTGCGGGTAGATGTGGGATCACTCCGCATATTTCTACGGATAATGTCCCGAGTAATTCTGTGGACGACATGGCAGCTGAATCTCAACATCTGATATTCCATATCACCTTTTTTATGCTGGATATAAATGCGCTTGACTGATATCACCTTTGTTTTAAGTGTTGATGCAGTCTAGGGTGTAACGCGCGTGCCTAGAGTGAACCTAATTCACCCTTGTCTTAGACGTTAATAATGTTTACCTTGATGTTTTAACATCCCAAATAGTCTCTATAAAAAAAATAACAAAAAAAAAATACACTCGAATTGAAAACCTCCTCCTTCTTTTGGAAGTCGGTTAAAAAGCACCCGCCAGTTGCGATATTTTCGAACTGACAAGACTTAGTGACCTCCGACAAAAGGGATACACTTATTTGTCTTAAAAACAAATTGAAGGGGACAGAAACGCTGTTTATAACAGCGACACCCTGAGTTATCGTCCTAAAACTAACATGGATACGTATACAGCGGGGAACAAGAGAAAACCCCTTAAATGAGAAAGGTTGCAAAAAAAAACATATACATTTTTCTTTAAAAAAAAATCTAGGGGCATTCCGGAAAAGTCTGCGACGTTTGGACACCTTGCGTGTCCAATGATTCAGTTTACGTTTGTAATCTTTACAGCGTCTTATAACTCATATTATCTTGAGAAACGCGGTGCACAGTAGCGGTCGCAGATTCGATTCAGTTTGGACAGCTTGGCACCGCAACATATTGTTATTGCTTACTGATTTAGAAATACAACATTCGTACACCGTAACTTATTGAGGCCCGGCCATGTCGTATATAATTTATCATGCATTAAAACCGGGGATTTTGACTTCGAAACATTGATATTTCCGATCGATTTTTTTTTAATTCGACCCGGACTTTGGTGCCCATTGCTTCTGACTCGACTCAGAATTTGCCGCAATCCGAAGCATCTCTCTAGCAAGAGGTGACTTCATATGACTCCAGGATATATAAAATTCTCGTCTAACCTCTATCTTATATATAAAATTCTCGTGTCATAATGTTAGTTACCGTACTCCTCCGAAACGGCTTGACCGATTTTTATGACATTTTATATACCTATTCACTAGGTCTGAGAATCGGCTACTAGCTATTTTTCATACTCGTAAGTGATAAGGATCGCCCACGCGGACGGAGTCGCGGGGCGCAGCTAGTGTGTATATATAAAAGCGAAAGGTCACCCATTACGAAATCTCGAAAACCGTGTGACGTACAAAAATTAAATTAGAGAGCAAAGAGTTAGTTTACAGTTAGTAGACATCTATTAAGAACAGATTGCTCGATAGTGCCAGTTTAAAGAAGTCTGAAGGCTGTCTCAATTTTACGTTTAATAAACTATTTCAGAAGTCAGGGCTCCTTAATGTAATGTTTATTGTATGGTTTAACAATAAAGAAATAAAAAAAAAAAAAAAAAAAAAAGTTTACGAACTCGCGGGAAACAGTTAGTTAAATATCTCGTCTTCAAACGCCGATTTCGATTTCAACTACAAAAGGTTAAAAAACAAAGTATTCCGAAAATGTGGACTCCGAAGTAGAACGAAGTTATGTCAATACGAAGAGGATCTCGGAAGACGAAAGAAATTAAGAGATTACAAATACGACCTTCAGAGTCGAACAAAAATATAATAACTCCGAAACGACTTTCAGCCGAACGAAAATTTAAGAATAGCAAAGCATAAATCCTCACTTTCCCTATAATGGCTTCTAAATGCACAGTCGAGGAGCTTAATTAATATACACATATTTTACACAGAGCGTTACTATTTATTCTCGATTTTCCCTGAAGTTTTCCTTAATTTTAATACCAGCGTGTATCAACCTCAGTGTATAGTTAACACCTAATATCAGAGCACAATACGCACAAAATTTCACAATACCTTTTTTATTAATAACTAGAAAAACGTTTAGTGCGAGTGAATTGTCAGTTTCCCTCGTGCAGACACCAGACGCAGTCGAGACTAATTATTGTCTGACAGACAACGCGCGTTACCATTTATTCTCGATTTTCTCGAAACGATTCTACATTTGACACCTAACATCAAACCGCCGGGCACATTACTCAACAAACAATATGCGTTAATAATAGCTAGAAACTTTCCCTCAAACAGACACCTAATGTTCAGTCCACTGGCATAATTATCCTCGTAAACGAATCGTAACTATTTATTCTCCATTTTCACAAAACGATCCTACATTTGACGCCTAGCATCAAACCAACTGAACAATGTGCTTTAATAATAGCTAAAAACGTTATGTGCGACTAAATTCACACTTTCGCTCAAACAGACACCAGGTGTTCCGTCGAATATAATTACTCACTTATTTGACACGTTACTATTTATTCTCGATTTTTCTAAACGCTTTTTTTTTTAATATATATATGAGACCACGAAGCAGGACATTCTACAGTGCTTCGTATGCAGTTTAATATTGTTAGTAATATATGTTCCTAAGGAAATAAAAAATTGAAACATGCGACTAAACAGTTATTTTTAATCTAACCAATATAACATGAAGTTTTTAATGATATAAAAATAGTAAATTAGTATGTATACATAAATAAAATGTATCTAAGTGACATTTCCTCGATGTTCTCAATAAGGTCTCGAGAAGGAAAAAAAAACGTTTACAAAACATTTACATAATTTAGAGAGAAATGTATATTACACTGGGCTCCGATATTTTAACGAATAGAAAAGATGCTGGAAATCTGTCATTAGCACAAGCAAATGTCGCAATAGTGTAAGCTCTACACTTGGTAAGATGGGATAAGAGATTATACGACGTGTCTTATGTCATGTGCGAGTATGACGACCATTCCCAATATATGTAAAACAAAAAAAACTCGAAAGTAACTCGAACGCACTTCGCAAGTACAGAACAGTAGTAGAGACTGACACCTTAAGCCTGAGCAGACAGTGAATGACCGGTTGCAACAACCCTCTATGATGCAGTGCCGGCCTTCGTGATTTTTATTCGAGGGTTTTACACCTTGCCTCCAGCAGTCTTTGGAAAGATGGCGGGGTCGCGGATAACAACTAGTACAACAAAATAGGGCAGGCAAGCTATAATAGGCAGGATACGGAACCCTCAATTGTAATACGACGTGTCTCAATGAATCATCGACGTAATTTTCATTTCGTATTAATACGTTTACGATTCAATAGACTACTTTTTCGACATTTTATGGCTTGCTGGCGAAATATATGGCTGTGTTGTAATTAAAAACCAATTTATGACCTATATTATAGGCAGAGGACTCGTTTAATCTCGATAGACGAGTATTTTCCGACTCCAAATCAGTAACAATATTGGATTGTCACGTCTAGTGATGGTGTTGTTGTCGCGTTTCGTTCGGTTTGTGAGACTTCCCGGTGGCCTAAACTCGTCATGAAGGTACTAATCAAAGGAAGCCGTTGAGAGGGCTTTACCTTGATGTTTACCAAAATAAAAGTATAATTTTAGCACTGCTGTTCTCTATCGTCAAATATGACAATAATTTTTTTTTCTTTATTTATTTGGAGGCTTTTATGCAATTATGTATATGCCAGCCCCGTATTTAAGCATACACATTTAAACAAAAGGTTATGACATATTTTATAATTAAATCAAATCAAATGTACCTTATGAGTTTGAACAATGCCATGACAATAATTGGCAAGCGTTCTTTTTCAAGATTCGTACATCTAACCTAAATAAATAGCTTTCCGTTCTAAAGCAAACATAACTACGTCAGGTAAGTTGCTTTGAAAGTCAGTTTTTATTAGGAAATGCAGTATTGATATAGAATACTTCAGATGTTAAAAGTGCTTACTGATGAAACACAGAATATTTAAGGAGAGCTCTTGGTACTCGATTCTCATTGCAATCATGTAATACAAATAATTACTTAATTTTTGACTAAATTTTCTCATAATTAGATGAAGTGTGACCTTGCATTGTGTAGTTAAAGTTGCTGAAAGATAAGGTTAGTTGGTAAAGAGAAGTGTAATGGAGATAGTGTCTGGTCAGTAACAAAAAGAATTGAATGATCGCTGTCAGTTGGAATTTAATGCGGTATTGGCCACTATTTATGTAGTTGTATTGATTTTATCAATGATAGCCTGCTACATGTTAGTACTTAACCAAAACTCGACATAAAATGAGCTATGTCTGGCTTCAGCATTAAAGTGACAAATAAGCGTACAACCCGACTAGGAGACTAAATATGTCTGCTCCACTCCTCAGAAAGCTTTAGCAATTCCGCGACAGAACCAGAAATACAAAACTATTATTAATGATACAAAAAATAATTTCACACCCATTTTTTAGTTGACGGTTTCGCTTCCTACTTCCGGTTGGATGAAGAAAAAAGTTTTACGAGTATCTGAAGTGCTTCTAGTATCATTTGATAAAAAAATAACTTGGAATCTCTGTTACTTCATAAGTCTTAAAAATATGATTTGCTTCCTTTATTCATTGCGAAGAGATGTCTGTATGTAATGTTATTTCCCGGCCAAAATAATGAAAGTCAATGTCTTTAAAGCTCATTGCAAACTTCTTACAGCCATTATAAGTAATAAAGCATAATATGATGCTTAATAAGTTGAGCCTTTAAGGTAAATTTAGCTTAAGCTTTAAGCTACTGCCATAAACTATGAACTTGTGAGATAGTCTTGTTACAGGCTTCCAATATTTAATTAATGTATAATGTCATATATTATACTAGCTGATTTCGCGATTTCGCTTACATAAGACAATTTTCTTAGCTTTTAGGAATTTCGTCGTGAAGTGGCGGCAATGCAGTCACGTCAAGTGATGGTATTGTTGTCGCGTTTCGTTCGGTTTGTGAGTCTTCCCGGTGGTCTAAAATCGTCAGTAAAGGCCGGCAACGCATCTGATTGCCTCCCTGCCCGCCCGTAACGTGACCCCCCCCCCCCCACTAGCATTTCCAAGCGATTAAATGTTGAGAATTGAAATTTTTCATGTTGATAGAACATGCTAAGAACTTATCAGGAAAATTATTCTGAACGAAATAGGGCAACAACTTTTGAAGTTATTTAACAAATATGTTAATAGCGTATCCAATATGGGACCCTTCTATTTAAGCGTGTGTAATACGCTTTTGGCCATTTTTTGTTACAAACTTTCAACAGTAGCTGCCATAAAAATATTTCATGATGCAGCTATACAAAATGAGGGACACCTTGAATCTATTCGGTTTTTTTTTGTATCTTATTCAAATTCATGTCAAATTATAAAAAACTTGTAATTTCTTTTTTTGTTGCTGTGCTATTACAGCGGTTTATCTTAGGAAATAAGATTTCCAAGGAAACTCCTTCCTGAGCTTCTTCTCCGCGCTGCGGTGGCTTGGCCTCATGTGATTCATTGTCCTCCAAATTCACGGACACATCTAGCTCGGCGTTTAAGATCTCTTTAGCAAAAACGATATTTATAGCCTGCAAATAATAATTTTAACTTTTAACTCATTATGTATTTTATTTCGAAACCAACTGAGATATAATAGAGATCTCTAGTCTTATTAACTTTGCTAAATTATTCCATTTGCATATTTTTTCCTCTGAAAATGAATACTCCGAATATAACGCAGTATCGATTAGTGGAGTGCCGTAGATGCATTCTTTTAAAATTATATTTTAGGAGTCAATTGGGCATTCGACGCTGACATGTTTTGATCTATCCAAGCGTGTAAATCGAACTAATTGCGGCTCAGACAGTGTACGAGAGGGCCTTTATTTTAAGCGCTCGACCGCGACACGAAAAAACCTCCTAATTAACATTTTATTGAAGCTGTTTTAAGCCAGAAAATTTTAATTTGGTTTGATAAATTAATTTAATTTTTCGGCAGAGTATATAATAACTGATAGAGAATAAATGGGCGCAAATGTAATCTTGTAATGTTAATATATAGAAATCCAGTGTCACTCTGTACATTCTCAGTGAACTCCTTACCAAGTCAGCCGATATTCATTAAAGTTTGCATTTATATGTAACTAAAACTGTTTCAACTGCATTTTAGAATATGAGTCACATTAGAAATTAGGAAGTTGAGTGAACTTTTATTTACTTACTTTTTTCTATCGAAGAAATATTATAAAAATGGCCAAGAGCGTGTCAAGACAGAGCGTATTTGTTGAATAACTTCAAAAGTTTTTGTCCGATTTCGTTCAAAATAATTTTCCTAATGAGGTTTTAGCATGTTCTATCAACATGGAAAATTTCAAGCCTCTATGTATAATAGTTAGGCCGTTCAGCCAGGTCGATGACGGCCGAATCCGCTCATCATGTTTCTGAATTATAACATAAGTATGTTATAATTCAGAAACATAATGACTTTTGCGGCCTGTAACGAGGTTAGTGTGGTTTATTTATGGCTCGAGATGTCTGAATAATTCCTCCTCTAAACTAAGGGACTCCATAAATGCATCAAATTGCATTCCACTCATAAATTGCATGAAGGCCAGTAATCTCTCCGACTTAGATCTGTTCAATGTTAAATCAAATTTTTTCAACCATGACAGCAATTTATTAGGCATTATGAGTCCATGATTTTGGATGATCTTATAACGACGTTGCCGTTCTCTCAAACGTGTATTAAGAGCACTCCCTAAACTCACTTTTAATGCATCCATATAGTCGTCTTCGTCATCTGAATAACTATCTTCAAAGTTAAAAATATTCTCTGCATTATTATCATAACTCAATTCGAATTCCGATCTGTAAGCATTATATCCAGCAAGAAGTTGGTCAGATTGATTATCAGTGCAGTGCTGTGTTTTCGTAGCGGTGTCGGTACAGTAACATTTTACGTTTATGAAAGTCTATACAAGTAACAGTTTTGTTGCCGTCTCTGTGTAATTATATTTATTTACTGAACCTGAAATATTAATACAAGCCTTCGACAGGCTTAGTTTGAATTAGATACGGAGAGAACACGTAATTATTTTTTTACCTCAGTGCGTAGACATTGATATCAGCTTTAATGATGACAACATATATAGAAAAAATGATACTTACAAAAATAAAACTGAATTCCATCCGTACTTAACTCAAACAGGCGTAATTGACTACATATAAACCTTTAGGGAAATATCTTGCAAAAATTCATCACGCGAACTTTCGATTAATTTTACCTATGTACCTATACTACTTCCCATGAGCTATAATAGGTTTCTACTATTTAAATATACGATTATTAAAAAAATATTTTGGAGATCCTTAGTAAAGTCTAAAATTTGTAATTTGTTTTCCAGTTTTATAATTCATTTTAGGAATATTAAGAGCGTAGCCGGGCCGAGTCGCTAATATGTTATGTAATGCGAATCTCATTATAATCTTCAAAGGAGTATTTAAATGTAATTTAAAATTAGGCGACCTAAATTAATAATCTTAATGGCCTATACAGGCTGAGTCTTGGTTCCGATAAACACTAGTGATTTATCCGGACGAGCTTATCTCCGCTCTTATCAGGCAGCCAGGCGATTAAGTGATGACATTAAGTTAAATTTATCGTACTATCTCTTGCGGTTATTAATTACTCATTTTTAGGGTTCGCTGGGATAGAGTGCCAGGATATTGTTTTATCTATGACATACCTTTTAAAAGATTTTTATTTCCCACAAATTTAAATAAAAAGAATAGTTTCTTTATATATTACAAGGGGCAAACGAGCAGGCGGTTCTTCACTTAGGTGACTACCGACGCCCATGAATATCTGCACCAACAGAAGGCTCACGTTGCCGACCATTAAAGGGGGGGGGGGCACAGGTAACTCTCGCAAACCGAACGAAATGCGATAGCAACATCACTTGACATGGCAGCATTGCCGCCCCTTCATACCGATCTTATGTGAGAAAGAGGTACCGGTAACCGCACGCGACGGCACAATTCGGCTGCAGACCATAAGAAGAGTGAAGGAAGGCATGGAGTGGGAAGATATAAAAATAGAAGAAACTGAGAAAAAGGATGCGGATAATTTAAATTATTTTGGTGGCTAGAGGAGGATCTGAAGTAATGCCTGGATGCGCTATCAGAGAACTTACAGAAGTTCAATTAAATTAAATCATCACATCAAATTTAAATGGGCAGTGGAGGGAATATTGGTAGGAGAAGTGAGCGTTCGTGTGCACTTTAAAGAGATCTCTGGAACCTTTAGGTACCTATGTAAGTTGCAAAGTACACAGAACCTGAACAAATTCTTACAACATCTTTCTTAACTGTTTCATTTTTATCTCATATGATAGACTATAATTATGATTGTGTTTGTATTTACAGTACGTCTGAGATAACACATCAAAGAAACCCCGACAACAACAGTTTATATCGTAATGTACTGTAATATAGTCATATTCGTGAAAGTGTATCAAAGAGGTAATGATCTCATAATTGAAGTTCAATGCTAAAAAAATACACTTTTATAGGTATGTGTGGGTGCGAACAACAAAACTTGATATACTTTACTCCTTATAAACTTAAAACCTAGTTTACAAGTTGGAGTTAAAGATTTATTTTGGGTGGTTAGTAAGAGAAATGTATGTAATAATTTTTAACACTTCAGCATATTTTAGCGTCAAGTTCTCTACAAGAAGTGGCGACTTCAAAGGACAAGAAAAAATCCAGCCGAGCCTCATTACCGAGTAATCAAGATCGAATACTTACCATCTCAAAGTATCGACTCTGACCCCCAACTTAAGATGAAGGGCTTTGGATTGGGGGTCTTTTGAAACGCCCGCGTTGGGGGGACATTGGAGTAGCGTCAAGATGAACATGGATGTCAATTGGAAGGAAGCGCCTATCGGAATTAGAAGATTAAAACATTTCCTAAAATATAAGTTATATTAATAGACGGGATGATGATACTCGCAACTGCACTAAATTGATATACAATGAGGCGTTACTTGTACATATATGCTACAAGAACAAAAATTAATTTTCTATGAATAAATACGTAAAAATAGTAAGGGAAAATTGTTACGTGTACAATATTTCCAAAATCCAATTTATGGAATACCTTTATACAGATGATCTACTAATGGTGCTTATTTTTCGAACCGAAACGTGTTTTGAGTTACGATAGAAAATCAGCGTAGGAATAGTTTGTGCAGCAGTGTAGGAATTTGGTTCAGACGTTAGATAAATATAGCTTTCCTTCCTTTTATTCTACTTCTTTCGAGCCGATATTGTTCACTACTGGACATACGCCTCATCCGATGACATAAACACTTTCCATATTAATGATAATGATGCAGTTTGGGTTGCAACAATGCAAAGATTTTCCCTGAGTGTTTTTCGCGGATTTCTCCAGTCATCTAAGTTTTTACATACATAGGTATTTGTAGAGTAACACTGTATTCTTTTAACATATTAGTAGCATGTAGTATGGCACCACTATATGTGGCCAATAGCGGACCGTCTGATTAAGTCTTCTATAGTCTAGTGTGAACTATATAGATATAGATATGTACGTTTTCTTTAATATAGGATGGGCTAGCGCTTGACTGCAATCATACCTGGCGAGAAAGAATGATGCAGTCTAGGATATAACGCACTTACCTAGAATATATTTAGAAAATTAAAGTTCTTTTTCCAATGCCACTTCCAGTGAGAGTATGGAATATGTTTTATCTTGCATTACCCATTGAAGCGTCCATCATGGAGGCACTGTGGACAATGCTTTACACCGTCCACCAGAGTGTATTCTTTACAAATCTTTTATCAGTACAGCAATAAACAATAAAAGAGAGACTGACTTCTAATAAACATTGAAATGACGACGTTCTTTAGGCTTTTGTTTGTTTATCTTTATCGAAAGATTGGAAGACAGTAACTCCGTACAGTACGAGGCGATAGAACCATAATAAAGCAATATTTATTATTATATAACGAGAAAGAGTATTTCATCTACATTAATAACTAGCTGCTCGGAAAGACTTCGTTCTGTCGAAGGTCAATTTTTCTACTTTTTTCTTTATTAAAGCTTTCCGTGTACCTTGAGGAACGTCCAAAAAAAAATTATTCGAACCGGTTGACGCGCTCTCCAGGTTTGCGCTTAGCAATATTCATTTTTATTTCTATTATAGATATGCACTACTTGGATTTATATTCAAAATATACACACTAAGCAGAAAGCAGAATTAAAATAAAGCAGATAGCTAGTTCGAAACCCCTCTGTGCTATTTAGTGTACACTCCTAAAGGAAGCTCTACGCCAGAATTTTCTTCTGTTTACTTGACGTTTATCCTTATATGTTGGAAGATTCACACAATATCTTTATAATATATAGCCCAAGTGTTGTTCTGATTTATAAATTATAATATTATAAAGTTTAATTAAAATCTATTCAGTAGTTTTTCCATGAAAGAGCGTCAAACATACATCCAGACATCAATACATCCATACATCCAAACAAACTTTCGTGTTTATAATATTAATAGGATTATTAAGGCATACGGAATTAATAAAGGAATTACATTATAAATAGAACACGTTCTTTACATTTGTACATTTTTGGCGAATTTCTTTATATTTTAATTAGTTAATGGCATAAATATTGTCGATAAAAAGGTTTTTATACTGAGCAACCAAGACCTTGGTCTAAGAACCATCTGATAATTAAACTATGTGGCTTCCTTCATAAGATGATATCACAACGGGGACTTCCTATTCCCAAATCCCCGAAAAATTTTTTGTCACGCCTTTCTATTTGAGAGTTTTAAATTTTCTTTCACTAATATTTCAAACCAAGTATTTGTAACCATTGACCATATTTTGACGCGACGCGTATTTCGAACCACTTCCTTTTTCGAAGTCAGTTTAGTATATACAGGACTATATGACACACGGACGCCTGTTCCTAAGGTAGACAACTTAATGCCTGTGTTATAGGTAACGTATAGGTGTGTTATAGGTACGCCTGTTATACACAAATATTTTTTGTCGAAACATATAAAGACATAAACCCGCAACACATATATATTATGCCGGAGCCAGACATAGCTCAAAGTGTTTACAACATTTTTGTCCTTGAAGTCTACAAAGTTCTACAAAACTTTGTGAAGTAACACAAAGTTCCCGGCCACACTACATGATCATTCAAATGAAGTAAGTCAGTTTGGCTCCGGCATAGAAGAACAAAATGGCCCTTAGATACGTTGTCAGCCTGTAAGGAAATTTGTTTTGGATAATTATAAAGCTCGTTTTTGTTTAAAACATGTTTTCGAACAATAATCTTAAAACAAAAAAGTTTATATGTGTTTATTTAATTGTTTTTGTTTGCAGGTACGTGCCATGATCGCAATCGAGGGTGAGTTACCGAATAAGGAAGATGGTCCATACTTTTTACAATTTTCCTGCCTTTTAGGATTTCGTAGCGAAAATAAAGAAAAACCCTTATAGAATCATTTCGTTCCGTTCCGACTGACAAGACTCTTTTACTCAAGAATGCGTGGACCTGTAAAGTTGAAATTAATACCAAATAATGAGATCTACTGTCCCTTGAAGCTGTAAAAAATCAATTTCTAAATGTGCGCAGTAGAAATATATTGCCGTTTATGATACATTTGCAAAAGTAACCAAAGCCAAGTCAAGAGGTACATCCCGTTGACCTAGAAAAATGCAATTTGGCTAGAAGCTATATAACGTACAAGTATGGGAATACCTACAAATTTGTAGTTACATCACAAATAAAAATTGCGGTTACTGTGGTCGGTCATCCTAACGCGCCTTAAGACTGGATCTGTGAGATTTTTAAGTATCAATAGTGGCCACTTCAAAAGTGATCCGGCGGCCCATCTGACCATTTTCACTTTTTAAAAAGTGGCATTTGTTCTTTTGGGTGTTATTGTATCAGTCTTTATGCTTCCTTCTATTGTTTTTTATGGCAAAGAATTTGCATGTTTCATTTGGCCATCCAGAACTCATTCAATAACATGATCGGTGGCTCCTACGTAAACTATCGTAAGTCACATTATGTCATATTCGCTTATTTACATTTTCTTAAAAAACTTTATGAGTTTTATTAACTGTATTAAGTTAAAAGTAAAGTATTTTTAAGTCTTTTACTTTGAGATTAACTGCTTTATCTACAGAGTAGAAGAAAAAGTTTTACTACACATATTTTTAGGTTTTAATTAGTTGTCATTTAAAAATATATTAGGCCATGCCAGCACAGAGGTAAATCGCTGCATATCTGGGAGCAGTACGGGTTTATTCGTGCATAAGTAAATCTAATTCCGTTCATCAAAATACTTCCAAGTACAAAAACTATTCATCTTCCTAGCGTTATCCCGCTTCAGTACCAGGATTCGCTTAGATTGTATGTGGCTGAGGGCTGAGAGGCGAGGTAGAGCAAGTAACAAAGACAATAAATAGCGTGTGTAGTGTTATGTCCCAAGAAGGTGGAACCTCTCAGCGAGTTTCTTAAAAGTGGGTTTTTTATGTTACAAGGGGCAAAACGTCTAATATATTGGAAATATAAGGAGGGAGAGGGGGGGGGGATATCCTGCGGGCGGATACACGGAGGACAGCGCGAAACTATAAAGTTTCTTTACAGGACTACGGAATCCTAATAAAGACAAAAAGTCGAACTTTTATTTGGTTTAGAAGTCTGAGGGGACATTGCCTTAAGATGTTTAATGCCCAATCTATATTTGAATAAATCCATATTTGAATATATCTATATTTGAACAAATCATCTAATCTATATTTGAATAAATATTCATTGATCTAAACATCTTCTCCACACAAGATGTTATAATTGATTGACGTATGTTCAGGTAAGGGAAGTCAGCGAGATTGCTTCCGCCAGAAGACACTTATGAACAATAATCTGTGTCGGTCAATCTGTCTGTCTATTTCTTCGATATGGTCAGGGCGATTTCGATGGGACTTAAACTGGCAAATAGCTTATGTTTCAAAGAGTAATATAGGCTACTTTACTTTCAGAAAAATAATTAGGGTTCCGCACCAAAGAATGAAAACCCTAAAAATTTAACATCACTGTAATCACACGGGCTATCTAATCTGCTAGCTTTAGAAATATTTCTAATTAAAATCTCTACATATACTTCGATAAATTACTAATAAATCACTTTGATGAAAAATGATGTAATTTCTAGTATATATGAATGGCCTTGAAAAGTAAATATTTTAGAGATACAACTGCCAAGACCGGTTGGGGAACACATATGAAATAAAACTAGATTTATGTCAACCAATTACAGCTTATTTTAGCTCGTCACTTGCCCATTAGTGTTAATCATAGATTAAAATATGAAGACAGATGCTTCATTGCATATTTACACTCACAAAATTCTTTATTCTATATATTTATATAATTCTTGTTCATAAATGAAAATATCATCGACTAATTGATACCCGCGACTTCGCCCGAGTAAAATTAGGTGAAAGTTTTTAGCGCGATGATATATAGCTTAAAGCCTTCCTCGATAAATGGGGTATCTAAGACTGAATGATTTTTTCAAATCGGACCAGTAGTTCCTGAGATTAGTGCGTTCAAGTAAACAAACAAACAACCTCTTCAGCTTTATGTATTAGTTAGTTTAGATGACTCCCAACCCAATGCGATGCGTTTTTGAATACGCACTCGGGTATTGGTATAGCAAGAAAACGAAGGTGATGCGGTTTATGTATATCATCTATATCTATTTCTATATATATAAAAATAAATTTTTGTTCGTTTATAAATAATAATGTTTATTTGAAAAAAACTTAAACTACATACAAGAGTAAATTTATTTTGCTATACAATTAAGAAATTGTATACCGAAAGTTATGAACTTGTGTAACCGTAGCCAACCTAGTAAACATTATTAAAAATGCCTGTGTCAGGAAGCTCCGCTCTTCCATATCGATAAATAAAATTTATCGGTAAATAATTATATTAGGTCTACATTTTAAGAGGAAACAGAAATTGAACGACTATTGTTTTCCATGGGCGACGGTAGGCACTTCGGTGCCTACTGCCTGCTCGTCTGCCCCCTTGTAACATAAAAAAAAAAAAATCTGTTAATACACCATGTCGCATGCTCAAGGGTAAACTGACCGATTACGTTTTAGGCCTAAAGCGAGTTAATTATACAGGCAGCATCGTTTCAATGTCCTCTGTCAACCAATCTAAGAATTATTTCGAAATCTTCATCCAACACTGAGATACAACTATTTTTGTCTCTGTAACTAAAATGGTTGTTTGTAATAACGTTTCAATATAATTTATCACTTCATTAACTACAATTAAAACACATAACTTGTTACTATAAAGTCGTTTTTGTCGAATTATAAGCGAATAATTCCGTAAATGACAAAACGTTTTTTTGCGATTACCCAAAAAATCAGCCTTTTTGAGATAGACAAATTTACGATTAAGCGTGCGATATGTGTTTAAAAGATTGTTTTTACATTTTATTTTCCTTAACTTTGTTAATTGCTTATGAAAACATACAAAATATCAACAGTCAAAAAAAAATTATTTTTGCGTCTTCTAACTGAACTACGGTTTAGTATACTCGTTTTGGACTTACCAGGATTCGTATTGTAGATACTTTAAGGAATATCAACATCTCTACTTAATATATAAAGCTGAAGAGTTTATTTGTTTACCTGAATGCGCTAATCTCAGGAACTACTACTTCGATTTGAAAAATTCTTTCAGTGTTAGACAGCTTTATACCATAAGATAAGACCAATTGGAGCTGGGCACTTATGAAGAATGTTTCAAAATCGGGGATATCTTTTCCATAGAATGCGCGCCATTTGCTTATATCATTTTTTTTTTTTTCGAATTTATTGGGTCGATTTTTATTTTCAGCCAGTATCTTTTTGATCCAATGCACACATTTTATATGAAACTTAATGGGAGACAATAAAGATGTATGGTAAATTTATAACAAAATAAGAAACAGTGCAAAATTGAAATTTCATACACCATCTGCACTGTTTTGGTTCCAAGCAAAAAAGCCTTGATTCTGATCTTGATTGATTTCTGATCGATTATGAGTGATTAATGATAATGTGACTGCACATTTGGAAGAAAAAATACGTAAAACTAGTAGATACTAAGATTTAAATTTTTATAGGGTCTAAGTTATGTAATGTCATTTTTTGTCTAGGAGTCCTGCCATGTCCCCTAAGAGATCTCCGGCGCCCGCGCCCCCCGCCAGCCCCATGGTACACGATAGGTAAGTGCTTTTATATCAAGAATACCGACGCCCATGGACAACTGCACTACCAGAAGGCTCATAGATGCGTTTCCGGCTTTTGATAAATGAGTGTCATCTATTCTTGAAGGTCCCAATGTCGGAGCTACCAACTGGTTCCACAAAGATGTTGTGAGAGACAAGAAATGAATAAAAAATCGCATTGTATGATGTAGTAGAAGTTGCAAAATTTAACAATTATATTAATAATTTAATAAGAAAATTATTTAACGTATGCAAACTTAAACTATTAAAACCCCTTATACAAAACGGATATGGCTATAAAGTGTAATAAGATAAATAAAAGTGATTTTTTCTTCTTCAGGGCGGCGTTCAGTTTCCCCTCCGCCACTTCGCCGTCATCCTTCCATAACAATTGTAAGTAACAAAAATTTTCATATATTTTACTTGTGCCCTATATACTATATAGAATATTTCCGGGAAGAGAGGACTGGCACTATTCTACGTCAGACACCAATGCCCATATCTGCGTAGGTGTAACATGAAAAATATATATATATACGGTTCGAATTGATAACCTCCTATTTTTTTTGAAGTCGGTTAAAAAGAAGGAATGGTAAAGGTTCCATTTTGAGGTAGAGGGATATGGGGATATCAAGATGGACGAGGAAAAAATCGATTTAAGAATCGTTACTATAGCCCGTTCAGTCAAAAACTGCCCCCTCCTTTAAATTTGCAAAGATTGCTTGCGTGTATGCAGTAGGATGACGCATTTTTTTTTCAACAAAACCTTCTTGGGTTCAATAAAATTTTAAAAAGGTGTCTTGATTTTTTATAAACGTGAAATCTTATAGAATTTCAACAATCAATAATGGAAATTACATATCTGGTCATACTTCATACGTGAATATAACCTAATTGGATTCCCTAAGCCATTAAATAAATGGTGCAACATTACCATGTCTTGTAATAATGTAATGTTTGCCGAAAACTGTAAAAAAATTTGTAAGAAACCTTAGATTACATTCAAAAATTGTAAAATTAATTAACTGTTAGAATCAGGCGTTACTTTGCGGAAATCCATAACATGCACGAAATACTAAACTACTTTGCTTAATTCCGCGAATGATTGATTTCATTCGCGGATTTAAGCAAAATAGTTTCGTATTTCATGCACGTAAAAATAATTTTAAAGTATAGGTAACTTCATATTCCCCATTCTGGTGCCTATATAAGGGACACCCGATTGTGCAGCGATTTAATTCTAAATTAAAACGACGAGCTCATCTACACACATTTTGCATGTAGAGGGGAGTGCATTTTTTAAATGAACAAACTAAAAGAGTATGTGTTGATAAAATTATAGATTAAATACTAGCTGCGCCCCGCGAGTTCGCGTGGGCCATCCTTATCACTTATGAGTACGACAAATACATAGTAGCCGATTCTCAGACCTAGTGAATACGTATATAAAGTTTTATAAAAATCGGTCAAGCCGTTTCGGAAAAGTACGGAAACTAACATTGTGATAGGAGAATTTTATATATAAAATTTACCATGAATTGTCGGACATGTATATTAATGTCTGAGGTGTTTTGTTTTCTATTTTATTTTTATTCATTAATATACACTTATTTGAATGAATCGATAATAAAGTAATAAATATTATCGTGTTCACAGCCGAGGGTTCCGCACCGCCCCCACTTCCCCCACGAAAGCGAAGAGACTCCACCGCACCGCACACTCCGCACCTCGTGAGTTATACTTTTGTTTATAATAATTTACTTGTTGAAATATACTAGAAATCGTTGTAGAATAGTCGAAATTCTGCCACAAATTTAGATATGGGTACTGTATGCTTATTTAAAGCTATGTACAAAATATTAATACTCTGTAACAAGAACGTTGATATATTTGACGACTAATACATTTGGGGGACACTAGATATACGGGGGAGCGTATGGTTTCATTCTTCTTTTTTTCTCTTATTCTAGTTATTTGCTCGTTGGTATTTTGTTGTAAATGCTAAGAAAGAGGGAGATTCCCTTTACACTAAAAGATCGAGAAAGAAGGTTATTGTTCTAGCTGTATGTTCGTTTGGTCTAAACCCACTATAAAGGCGAGCGTATACTCATTTTGCCCCCACTCAATCAAATTAATATTGTCTAATGAGACGTAGAGTATCCTTACGTTATTGTTGTGTCGCGAGCAGGCCTCGTGGGCCAACAACAACCCTACTTCAATATATACAATGCTGTGCGTGTAGTGTAAAAATAGTCCGAAAGTACAATTACTCCAGTATCGTCTTACGTCAAATATTAAGAAAAAATTAATTAAAAATATTACTTAGGTTAGGTTTAAGTAATCATTTTTTTACGTAAATGCGTTCTGACGTTTTCAATTTAGCAAATTGGTAAACTATTGTCTACGATGTTTTTAATTTTGGGCCAGCTTTTTAAATCAAGTGAAATTTCTAAAATTCCCTGTGCGTGTTACTTGATACCTTTGGCTTTTTTTTCAAGCAAAATATTAACTTTTATTTTATTTTTAAGTTTGTGTTAAAGCTGTATCGTTTGAATACATGACATGACCGTTAAGGAAATATATTTCATCCATTTCTACCTTTCTTCTATTTGATTAAGTTATTGAGGGTTTAAATATTATTATTATTATTATTCTTTTAATTCTATCTCACTGCAAGGGATAGGCCTCCGTACCCTCTTTTTCTCTATCTCTACTTGTAGCTATTGATTCCAATTTTTGTCAAATAGATCTAATTCGTTTTTCCATCTGATTTGTGGTCTGCAGCGAGGTCGTTTTTTTATCTCTTTATTCTAAATAAAAACTTAATAAAAAATACATAACGTAAACTAAAACAAGATATTATAAAAAAAGTGTACAAATGCGAGCTTATTTCATACAAGGTCTCTTCCAGACAACCTTCATGCCACAAAAGGATTCCAGGTCGTTTTAGAACCTGTATTAATTTTAGAATTGCAAAGTCTTAAAATGCAGTATTGTAAAGAACTCGAAATAATTGGAAGTTCTTCGAAATACGAAAGAAGTAGGAAGGGTTGGGCATGAAGGTTCATGAATAGTTATATTTAATTAATATTATATAAAAGCCAAAGGTCACCTAACTTGAAATCTCGAAAACCGAATTACAGTACAATGCCGAAATTGGCAAGGAGTTTATAGTGAGTTGACATCCGCTAAGAAAGGATTTTTCGTTAGGACCAGATTAAGGAGGTGTTAGGGCTCTTACAATTTTCCGCAGACGGAGCTGCGGGAAACAACAAGTCTAATATGAATACTCATACTCTCTTCATTTCCTCTTGAGACAAAAGACGGGACCTAGTCAAATGCCTATAACTTCGATATCAAGTATATAGATTTTTTTATTCATAACAAGGGCAAAGGAGGTCACCTTTGCGGGTACATTCGGGCCACATGCCCAACGTTTAATATTATCTTGACTAACATAAATAATTTAAAAATGATGAAAGTAACTAATATAACAAAGATGGAAATATCACACTGATATCACAAGTAAAACCCCTAAAATTTGTCTGAATTTTTTTGTAAAATTTGAACTTTTTGAAAGAATTTTTCAAATCGTTCCAGGAGTTTCAGAGACTATTCAATGCAAAGTAATAATCAAAAATTTCCTGTTTTATAATATTACGAGCTATTTCTCGCGACTTCGTTCCACAAAATTAGAAGACGTGGTTTGGTTTAACCATCAGATCCTTGTTCCGTGCAGCTGCCTGCAAGATCCAAATTGCCAGAATGATAACTACCCTCCAGTAGGACATGACACCGCATTAAAAAGAAAACGCTACGTTAATTTAATTTAGTTTAATTGTAAGTTGCTTTATTCCTCTTTCCAAAAATGAAAAAAAATATATAAAAAATTTAATTTATAAAATTATACTTATCGTTAAAATATCTCAATAATTAGAAGATTTTTTTTAATGGCTTCACCAGTGGCAAATAAATTTGAACAGTGCGTTCATTCTAATAATGCATGCCCCTCCAAAGTATTACCTCTATATGCAAAACAGTATTTAGACACAATACACGCAATCTCATCACGCATTATCGTTTTTTCTATATACTCGTATTTTATTAAAATGTGTTTCCTCTTTTAATAAGTAAAGCTTAAGCGATATATGTTTTGAAATTTATTATTATTTTAGTTGCTTCTAAGCTTTTTATGTATAGTCGACCAAGAAATTGCTTTACTACGCTAAGGTTGAATGTAGTTTGTTCGTCAATTAGTTAAAAGGCTCATTATTGTTTCTTATACATTACGTTAATTTCTAAAAATAACACTTAGCAAAATTTTCTTTAAGTAGGAACTGTCATCAGAAATGGTAAAACACTTCTGAACACATGTATCAATAACCGAATTGCGTTACCTAAGTTAGTCTGTGTCAGCTTCAGGCCACGCAGTGGAAGGAAACGGTGATTTTTCTTAATTTAGGGAATTATAAATGAGGAGCAAATTTAAAACTTGTTGTCATTTGTGCACCTACCTACCTACCTTCATTACCACCAATAACATTGTCTTACGTCATGATTATCATAGTGGCAGTACTTACAGACATTTAACACAGATTACAATGAGTCTTTTACTGAGGATAAATCAATATATCCTACTAACATTATAAACGCGAAAGTTGTACACATGGATGGGATGTACGTATTTTTGGCGCTCTTTAACGGAAAAAATACTGAATGAATTTTTATAAAACTTTACAATAATATACTTTATACGTCAGAATAACACATGAGCTATGAATTATAAAGATATTGTGGAAATTGTCCAAAATGTAACAATAAAAAATCATAAAAATTTATGAGTTAGGTACCTATATACCTCACGACTTCTAAAACGGATAGGATACACTGATTTCCAAATAATCCTGTAAGTTTCGTAGCGATTGTATGAACAGATTTGTTTCGCGATAATACAAATTTTTTTAATACTATCCATGCAAAAGTCGGGGTGGGCCGTTAATTAAAAAAAAAAAAAATAATTCGTTCATAGTTTATTTTCTTAATATTTTTAATTACAATAATAATTTACAAAGTGTAAAATCATGATCATTATGCTCACACCATCATTCTACCTCTTAATTGCATTTCATATAAAACTAGCTGTTCCCCGTCAGTTTGTTCGCTTCGTCCGCTAACACACCCCTAGAGATCGGAAAGCCATTTTTGCATTGAATTAATAGAACGACAATTTGTCTACGTTAACATAAAAAGAAAACAAATCCTGGCAATGTACATTAAAAGTAACTTTGACAGTTATAAAAGCTTCCTGTGCATAAGTAGCAAAAATACCCGACTCAGCGTTAATGCTACAGACACGTTGCTGCAACGCAGTTAAGGATGATGATGTGTGCGCGTGTGTGCGTGCGTGCGTGTGTGCGTGCGTGCGTGTGTGTGTGTGTGTGTGTGTGTGTGTGTGTGCGCGCGTGTGTGTGTGTGTGTGCGTGCGTGTGCGTGTGTGTGTGTGCGTGTGTGTGTGCGTGTGTGTGTTATATTTTTATATATTTTTTTATTTATATTTATTTATATTGATTTTCTTTT
The DNA here is from genome assembly GCA_024363005.1 of Charaxes varanes. Taxonomy (NCBI): domain Eukaryota; kingdom Metazoa; phylum Arthropoda; class Insecta; order Lepidoptera; family Nymphalidae; genus Charaxes; species Charaxes varanes. Next base: position 575,599 of record JANCMC010032241.1, read on the forward strand.
ACTTCCAGGTTCTATTATGATTTAAAATTGGAAGATTGCAAAACAATTACCGTTGGAAATTGCCCTAACAACGTTAATGTTTTCCATACATTGACAGAATGTCATGAAACATGTAAAGGTAAAAAAATATTATATTTTTATTTCAGAGCTCTTGTAAAGCATATTAAGGCTATAAACTTTTTGTTTAGTATATAACATAAAAGTCAAAATTAATTTATATTTTATTGATTTCAACATTGATTTTTTTAAACATTATTCTTTCCTAGATCCTATGATCGGCAGTCATGAGTTTTGTGATTATCTCTGAATGTAAATTTATTGTTACCATCCAGATGTAGACATTTCGTTCGGAAAATAGCGTTAACCCCACCGCCGTTGGGGTATTGTCGCACCCACTCCTAATACAAGCTTTTAATTTAAGCTTAGTAGGAGGGCAAAAAGGGAATATTAGACATACCTAAAAAGTATTTCTAATATTCTTTAAGAAAAGAAAAAAAAATCCATTTATAACTGGAATTCTTCATTTTATTATTGTATTGAAATTGTTTAGTAAAGTTATAATTTAACGATTGTCGTCGTGTAACTAAACTCACGATATAACAGAATAAATCTTAATGGTTTTTAGTTATTATTATTAGATCAATATTAAGAAATTGATTTTTATTAAAAAATAATTTTCTGGAACACCAAAAAAGACCCAAAATACTCACCAATTAATATTGTTACTATAATATAAGTGAATTTCGGAGTCTGCGATTCTTTACAGCCCTTATTGTAAATTGCCTTATAATTCTTAGACTCTTTATCATACAATGAATAAAGATATAGATAATTATCTTGCGTCTCTTTAAAAGAGCGCTGCGATCTGTGTATCATCACTTGACTTCACAGAGAAGTAATGATTTTATCGGCTTACATGGAAAATTTGTAATTTAGATCACTTCGTTTGGTAGTTTGGATACACACTGCTTAAATTATGTTTTGGTATGTTCCTTACTTCTAAAAATGTTTCCATGTCATAATTTTTGTGTGAATAAAATAATAATTCTGTGTCGATATAAATACTTCATATATTATGATGTGATATTATTTTAATAACGGAATTAAGTTGTAAAAAATTCCATTAATGATGCGTAGAATAACAGTTTTGTTATAAAATAAATGTTATTTATGCAAATGATGTGTAAAAAACAATTCATATATTTCAAGATCTCTGTATGTAGAAAATAGATCCATATACTGTTAATGAGCATCAAAAACTGACCCCTCCATTGATTAAACCAATCATCATCATGGAGAGCCTCCACCAAATAAAGTTTATCGGTCAGCTGGTGAAAACTCCTACGATCCAAAACAATTCATTTTAGTTGATAACAATATTTAAGCCGAGTCTACAACAACGTTTTAAATTTCTAACTAACAATGCCTTAAAATCTTAGGAAATCTGATATATACCGATTTTCAGGGAAAACACGTGTGCAGCAACGACAGGGGCTACTCAGCAACTTTTTGCCACAACTATTAATTTTTTGGCAGCAACACAATGTTACGTGCCGGAAAAAAATTCTATCGATGGCAACGATATACCGGGTAAAATATACAATACCATGTTATCTTTCAAACTGTCGCTATTAACAGCAACGTCAAAACTAAAATTATTTTTTACGTTAGTCGTATCACAAGGATCAGATGCGGGCTATAGAGGATGCTGTCCTGCTGAGCTGTCAAGTTTTGGGCTGGGTTTATTTGATTTGCTGACAACTGGAAAAGACGATGAAGAAGTCATATTAATTTTAAATTATCACTTTTAAGCTACTGACACAATGAAAATTACAACTCAGAATGACTATTTTACAAATCTGCCGCACTCTCTGCAGAAAATCTCAAGTCGTCAGACAGTATGTTCAGCAAAGTAGTTTGTCGAGACCTAAGTCAAGGATTTTTAGAAAGCTACGGGAGAAGTATATTCTACTTCTGAAATAAATATTATAAATATAATGCTTGTTAATTTTAGAACAACTGCAAGGAGCAAAGTTTTAGGGTAAAAATATTCTACAATCGGTCAGTGTATGGAAAAATAAAATCTTGATACGTCCATAATTCTCCTTTCAGATCTATCAACATTTGATTTCATAATAGTCGGAGCTGGATCAGCAGGTAGCGTGGTGGCAAACAGACTTAGTGAAATAGAAAGTTGGAATGTATTACTTCTAGAAGCTGGTCCTGAACCGCCCATCGAATCTGATGTAAGCAAAAAAAATAACTCTCAGTCCATTTACTAAATTAAATACCGACAGCGACTATAACTTCCCATCACCTGAAATCTAAAGTGATGACAGGTTGAGTAGAGATTTAACAAAATGGAAATCGAAATGAAGTAATCGCCTTATAGGCAGGCATGCTATTTTTTTATACAATCATACAATCAGAAAACACCCTCAGAATTTTTTAGAATCAGTACGTAGTTCCAAAATGTATTACTTCAATAATTCACATGGAATATTGTTTTATGAGTATAAAAGAATAAGACATTTGATGACATTTTAAGTCACGTTTATTCCTCCCTACATTTATAATTATATAACGCCTAGTATATTTTCTTCGATTTAGCCGCATGGGTACATCTTTTCTTTGATGTTTGACCCCTTTTTCTTCTTTATATAAATTCTTTATTCTGTGTGTATTCATAGAAATAATACTCCAAGATATTCTGCTTATATTCGAGGAAAAGACAATAATTAAATATATGTTAGAAAAAAATACAATTGTAATTTTTATTTTTCCATAAATAATTAAAATTTAATATTTATTTTTATTGGATTGCTTGTATTAGACGATTTTTTCATAATATAACTTGTGTATAACTACTTCTTTAGTATAACTTAAAATATTAACCAACCTCATTGTATAATATTATCAAAAACTAGATTCAGTTGCAGTAGCTCATTGTAATATGTCATTTACTTAGAATAGTAAAAAGTCGTTACAGATATTTACACAGATACTTATGTGGTTGTTTAGTATTTAGATACATTTTCTATAGTGTAGTTTAACAATCCAAGTATAACTTAGGAGCTGTTATATAATATTAAGTGGATAATATAGTCTATACTATCCCCCTAAAAGTTAAGATCCCATAATTTAGATAATTGTCACCAATCTGTTCGTTTTTTTTTTTTGTTGCAGATACCTCAAATGGGATTCCAATTATATCAGACAAAATATGATTGGCAATATGTAACACACACCGAGAAAAACAAACTGCAGGCATTAAACAATAATACCGTACAATGGCCACGTGGTAAAATGCTAGGTGGAAGTAGTTCAATTAATGCTATGATTTATTCAAGAGGAAATGATTTTGATTTTCAATCTTGGGCGGACGCAGGCAATCCAAGTTGGATACCGGAAAATGTAAACTTTTATTTTAAAAAAGCAGAGAGTTTTGAAGATATGAACCTCAACCGAGATCCTTTAATATATGATACGTATGGTCATACAGGCCCGTTAGTAGTAAATTCTTTTAATAGTACTTTGAGGGAGTTAGCACAAAATGTTGTAGATTCCTGGGACTATATGGGTATTAAGAAAGTCTCTGACATTAATTCTGCCAGATATAATGGATACGGAATATCGGGAATACATAGAGTTACCGCCAAATCAGGACGAAGGCAAAGTACTTATCGAGCTTACTTGGAACCGGTCAGTAAGAGAAATAATTTAAAAATTGTAACCAATGCTTTGGTCACCAAAGTATTGATAAATGATAAAGCACAAGCCCACGGTGTTGAAGTAGATTTCAACGGCAAAATAGATATTTTCACGTTAATCACTTTACGGAAGGAAAAAATGGTATAATAGGGGCCTACATATAATATGACCCTTTTTCTCTCCTCTGAAACTGCTTAGTAATGTCCATAGGAATGTTTCATTTAGTAATAATATATTGCCAGTATTCTAAATCAATGTCCTGCTAGTTTATTTGTGGTAATGTGGGCGCTGATGAAATTTACGGCCGTAATTTCTGTTCGTTAATGTTTTATTATCATTTATACAGTTTGGTTTGATATCGAAATTTAATGGTAATATGATGTGAAATTTGATAAAGTAATTAGAGGTAGTGCCATGCTTGTAGCCGAATTGGGCTGGCGCGTCCGGGTACCAGTACCTCTTTCTCACATGAGGAACTGTATTTTATTTTCATAAAAATTTACCACAGGTTTAATGTATCCCATTAAGTTTCATATAAAATGTATGTATTAGATCAAAGAGATTATGCACCTTGCCCAAGTCAGTAATTAATGCATTCACTTTGCGCTCAGTGTAATAATCTTCTATTATAATACTAATTTATATTTAGTATCTCAAAATACATGGGTATTAAGGTCCATACAATAATATAAAATGTATTGCAGTATAGTTATTGTTTATTCTGGATGAGAAGATGGCTACCTTTTGGAAGGCAAGGACCACATAAGTACAAAATGAGATGTTTTAGCTAAAATAAATAAGTAACATAAAAAAGATTATGTAAGTAGATATTATAAGGTATATTTCAGTGATTTTTTTTATTGCTCAGACATTTTATTCTGTTAAAACTAAGGATAATCAAGCGGTTAAAGAAAACGAGTGCTAAGAATTTTGTAAATTCTATATGAACCGTTATGACTTCTGTTACTGTGAAACCATTATGGCTTCAAATATGTTTGGATTTCTCTTCGAAGTTTCTGGATCTTATAACAAACTGGCTTTAGCTGAGTGCAAAGAAATATGAGGGCTCAAATAATCAAAACTATTTAGCCTCTTAGGTTTGAGTCAGAAACAGTTGTGGCGGTTTCACGGGTCATTACGGGACTAGGGCGACTCTGTTTCGAATGACATTAAGCAACTAGCAGGGCCTGCTGTGAAGAGGCGGAGACGATAGTGCACTTGGTCTACCAAGTTCTACAAAACTTTGTGAAGTTACACAAAGTCCCCGGCCAAAATACATGATCATTCCTTTTTTTTTTAAAATTCGAATGATCATTCAAACGAAGCTATGTCTGGCTCCGGCATTATAGCTCATACTTAGTCATAGTTTATGACTAGGCTTAAAGTCTCAAGTGAGTTAATGATTCGCTTCGTTTCAACGTCCTCTTGTCAATATCTCCATCCAACACTGAGATACATCTATTTTTGTCTTTTCAACAAAAAACTTATTTTGGTTAAAAATACAAACAAATAATAAATTATCATTAAAACATTTCAATATTATTTTCACTTCACTAACTTTTATTAAAATACATAATGCCGTTCTTATCGAATTAAATTAAATAAATAAATAATTATTTTTTTGTAATATGTGTGGGCCCCAGATGCCTGTAAATAAAGATTATTATTATTAACCGAAACAAACAGACAGACAGACAAAAAGTTAAAAAAAAATTGTCTTTTTGTCTCTTCATTTGTTCCGCGTAATCTTCGAAACGGCTGGACCGATTTCGATGGGACTTTCCGCTGACAGATAGCTGATATTGCAAGGGGTAACAAACGCTACTTTAGTTTGGAGAAATAATTAGGGTTCCGCACAAAAAAGAAAACCCTCAAAATTTAACAAAACCACTGAAATCACGGGAATCAGCTAGTTTCGTATATAAGGTTACCTGCATCCGCTGCGAGCCGGCGCGCTCCACCACGATGTATTATGTTTTATTTCGTGTAGAATAATTACAATTGTAATAAAAATTGGTGATACATAGGCTAGGTCAATACAATTTCTCGATGTTGTTATCTAGAAGTAAAGATATCCTTAAATTTTTATGACCAACTATTTCTTTTGATTGACGGTGGGCAAAGGAAACAACCGTCTTACTCTGTAGCTAGTTTATTACTGTCGGTAAATCATAAGATACCGTTACACAGTACTACATACATGACATCCCTCCAACATTACTTTTCAAACCTGTGACAATAGGTATAACTTAAAAGAATTTCTTAAATGATATAGGTTTTCTAGGACGTCTAGAACGCCCGACAATACCCGGGCTTAAGCTACTAGGGCTAGTAAGAATTGGCCAGGTCAAATTTGAAAAATTCTCAGTGTTAGATAGCCCATTTATCGAGGAAGGCTATCTTCAGTCTAAAACGGAATCAATTGGTTTTTACCTAACTTTATGCGGACAAAGTCGTAGGCAAGTATGTAATAGGTAGTTTGTATCTTGTTATATAAAAAAATTATAATAAGTGGCTACTTGTTGTTTCTTAAAGTTTAAAAGGTAGAGTTGAAAAATTATTCAATAAATGGCCAAGTGCGTGTCAAAGCACACTTACATAGAAGGGTTCCGTATCTGATACGCGATGAACGTATATGTTAAATAACTTCAAAAGTTGGTGTGTGATGTCGTTCAGAATAGCGTCTCCGATGATTTTGTAGCATGTGCTATCGACATGCGCTCCAGCTTTAAACTCTGAGGTCAATATGCTATTAATGTATTAAACTCGTTTTGTAAGAACGAGTAAAACGAACTGATACAAATTTGGGACCTTCAAGAAAAGAGCATACTCATTTCTCAAAGGCCGGCAACCTATCAGAGATCCACCTGGTGTTGCAGTTGTCCATGGGCGTCGGTAGTCACTTAAGAGTACCACCTGCTCGTTTGCCCCTTGTTATATATAAAAAAGATTGGCTAACGAGTTTCTTGCCGATTCTTTTCGTGGCTCGAATTTTCCGAATATTTAGCGGAGCCTTTAAAATATTTGACGATTTTTGAATCGTATTTAATATATTTTTAATTATAATAGCTTGTACAAGACTACTTGAATACCGCACTCTGCATATAAGCATTATAAATGAATCAGCAATTATATTAATTATGACTTGGTAATTTTATAAGTTTTCTATAACTTATAGAAAAGAATTAAGGTAATTAATACAATGAGGTGTTACTTTGCGGCAATCCATGAAATACTACGAGGCGTTAACGTCTCAAGCTCAAAGCTTAGAAAGTTTGAAGGTAGCGCTAATGTGGCGGTGATGCCTGAGGTCCTCAGTTTTTACTAAACACTTTACGAATAACCTTTGTAGAGTCTATCTCCTGATGATACTTCGGTGTAGTGATGTGCTTTGGTGCCGGATTCGGTGGTATAGCTTTATGGTTGCAGCATTGCAACGATTTTCCCTCATATTCATTCGCGGATTGTCCGCGGGCAGGCTCCCGCATCTGATAGCGTTGCAACTTTCTACCGGGCGCACCACGAAAACTACGCCACTATCACTATACTAAGTAAAGTTCTAAAACTTGTAAAAGTGTAATACTTTAGCTATATTTTATGTATATGTATGTATGACTAGCTGTGTCCGCGAATTCGTCCGTGTAAAAGTAGATAAAAAAATTGATTCAATTTTATCGTGATGATATATAGCCTTGCTCGATAAATGGGCTAACTAGCATTGAAAGAATTATTCAAATTGTACCAGCAATTCTTGAAATTACCGCGTTCAAGCAAACCAACAAAGTCTTCAGCTTTATATATATGAGTACAGATAAGCAACGAAGGCAGTGTTAAAATAGACGCTGATCAATAGACACTATACACAATACTATGGTTGGTTTACAGTAGTTTGGCTGAGTAAAACCTGAATCTATTATAAAAAAAATATTTATTTAAAAAAAAAGTGTTTACACACTGCATTATTTAACTTATAGCTACTTAATATCAATAAAGTTTTACATAACAGAAAAAATGAGTATAGGCTGATCATCCTTGTGTTAAGGATGACCAGTCATCCTCCCCCTAAGTGAATCTATTATGTATAGAAAATGTTACTTTCACATGTGTGACAAGGTCTGTTTCTGTTTCTATAATTTCATACAACAAATAGCTATTAAAAATGTTATACTGCTAATGGACTACAACCTTTATGGCGCACACTTCATATCCAACTAGCCAGTGCTCCGGCCAAAAGTTGTCAACGGAACGGTGATCACTACACACTATAAACAATGCTCCAGCAAAAACAACGGCGCTAACTTCCTTAATGCTGCGCCGAGTGATTTATGGCGCGAACACTGAAATACCGTATAAAATTATACAACTTTATCTGTACTGAAGTTTTCCTTGCAAGTTTTTTGTTATCAGAGATATATTAGTTTTAAGAAGCGAGCGACGTAATCGCTTTGAAAATAACTCTGGAAATTATTATGCCTTTAAACTTTTGGAGAACAACAACTTAAAATCAAAAACATAGAGTAATAAGAAAGGAAGAGTGAAAGCAAAAAAAATTAAAATGGCACGAGCATAACCTGTGGTGAAAATTAATCAACGAAAAATAAATCAACACCTGCTTTTTTATTTTAAAAGACGCAAAGGAGCAGATTCACGTCACTTGCCAGTGACTACTGACACCCATGGACATCTGCACTACCAGAAAGCTCGTAAATGCTCCTTTAAACAGGGGTTTAGGATACCGGGAACTCTCCCAAAATCCAACGAAACGCGACCACAATACCATTACTGAACGTGACAGAATTGCCGCCACTTCAAACTGATCTTATGTTAGAAAGAGGTACTGGTGCCAGGAGGCCCGGCTCAATTCGGCTGCAGACCAAAAGGACTGCAAGCCAGACAGATGGACTGACACAAGCGAAAATATAATAATAAATAACGTTTATTTTGCCATAATATACATTTCTCTTAATCAAAGCAGTATTGGCCCCCAAATTAGGATTCCCTGTATCTTGCGGGCCGCCTTCCAATGAGAATTATTCTACATTTGTATAATTACGCTCTTTACAAATTTTCCTTGTAGGACCACGGATTCCCAAAAAGCATTTCGTCTTAAGGAACCTGAGAGAATCATTGTATTTCAACAGTAATAACAGCGGATAAAGCCACAATATTCATTATCCGTCCATAATTATAAATAAGTGTCGAAAAGAATTAATCTCTAAAATTCTCATCAAGTGAGACCACACGAGATGAACTATCAAATAAGAAAAGAATCATCGAAATCAGTTCACTCAGTTCTGATTTAACAAACATTAAAAATACAGTCGAATTAAGAGAAAAAAGAAGAAAAGAGAAAGAAAAAAGAAGAGTCTCGTCTTTTTTTGAAGTCAGTAGATACAACATTAGTGCTAGAGCATTAGATCAATACAGAATTAGTGCAGCTTAAGTCAAGGTCTAAATAAATGTCTTAAGGTCTTTAATAATAATAGGTTAGTAATCTAAGGAATACTCATGTAACATGCGGAAAACCACAATCATATGCCGTATAATACAATTGGTATTAGAGTTGAGTCAGTTTAATTAAGAAAAAAAAAATAGAAACAATAAAAGAAATAATTGAAATGAAACAAAATTTTAAGGTCTATAGGTGAGATGAAATAAATGTTTAGGCCACAGCAGTTCGAAATATTGCAACAAATAAAAAAGAAACAGTTTATTTATTTGAAGAATAGATTCTTCTAATATTACAAATTTGTACAAGTGGATGTCTGGATGTATGTTTGACGCTCTTTCAGGGAAAGACTACCGAATTGATTTTGATAAAACTTTACAATAATATAGTTTATACATCATAATAACACATAGGCTGTAAATTATAGAGATGTTATATGAATTGTCCAAAATAGAACGAGTAAATTATGCCATCTGCGAGCTATTCTAGCGTGCGTTTCAAAAACCGTTCAAAAAACATGTATATAGTGTATGAAGGTAATGTTGACTTTAAATTGTTATACAAAAAAGCTGGCAACAACCTTTATCTATTTTTCATGTTTAAGCCATTAACGCCAAGGAACAATATTATAGGGTAATAGAATGTAGTAAATAGAAAGTAACCCAATGTTCGGATAGGACAGGGTCTGCTGAGTCCACTAATATACAACAAACGTTAGTATACCTTAATTTATAAAATAACAACAAAATGTATCAGAAGAAGGAAAGGCCGAAGAATGTACGCCAAGTGCTAAATATTAGAAATTAAGCAGTAATCTTTAATCAATCGAATGGCAGTGAGTCAAAATCATTATGTGGGTGTATGTAGTTGTTGGAGATGAATAATACAAAGACGTGGTTAAACCTTCACCTCTATTGGTATCAAGGACCTACGTGAATAATTCCAGGTACAATTATTAACACATTGCTTTTATAGGCACCTAGAACTTCCATCTTTTTACCGTCTTAACAAACGCCAATAGCATTCGTTAACACAATTCTCAATTATGATAGCACTGCTCTTATGCCGGAGCCAGACATAGCTTCATTTGAATGATCGTTTCAATGATCATGTAGTATGGACGGGGACTTTGTGTACTTTTTAGACTTCAAGGTCAAAAATGTACAAACACTTTGAGCTATGTCTGGCTCCTGTATTAAGATATTTCATTTCTGCAGCCTATTACAACCGCGAATAGCATTTGTCAATACAATTCTCACTAATCGTAACGCTGTTCTAAAGATATTTCATTGGTGCCGCAATTACATACGTCATGTTTATCATGCTCAATAGAAAAGTCAATACAACTCCTTTTATAATTCAAATTATAATTATAACTAACAGTATGCATAAAATAATTTTAATTTAAACGTTATGCACTATCTAACACATGACCGCTGCTCCCGTTTCCCACGGATCATGAAATATGCTTATAAAATTATTATTAGAGACAACATAATTACCTATCCGTAACATTGTGATGAGGTTTCCAGTTAAAAACTAAAGAAATTTATAGGAATAAATTTTAAATGATAGTTATGTTAAGAATATTTAAGAATAGAGGAGGTCGTGGCCTAATCAGTGCTCAGCATTCGAGTCGATCGCTAGGATAAGTTGCTCTTGCTGCGACCGGGTGATCGATGGGTGACTCATTCTGGTACTGGTTTATATTTGATATCCGACCTCCTAAGTGTTTCGGAAGGCAGGTAAAACAGTGGGACTCGATTAATATCACTTTGTGATATTAGTCGTAAGTTTGTAGAGATCGTGGGGGTTCCGAGGATGACGTCAGATGGCAAGCAGGCTAATATGTGTAATTAATTACACATTACACGACCTGATTGACAGTTTCAATCTGTGTACGTTATAAATTAATTGTAAATTCAGTAGTATACAATGATCAGTTTATTTTGAAAAACCTTTGTAGACATTCAAAGTCAAAATCAGTGAGCACTTTTTTTATAACAAGGGGCAAACGGGCAGGCGGTTCATTGGAGTGACCACCGGCGCTCATAGACAACTGCAACACTAGAGGGCTTACAAATACGTTGCCGGTCTTTGAGGAATGAGTATTCTCTTTTCTTAAGGGTCCCTAAGTCGTATCCGTTCGGAAATACAGACGCTGGTAATTGATTCCACAGAGCAATTGTGCGAGGTATGAAGTTTCTTGAAAATAGACCGGGATAACGCTAGGTAGACGAAGACTCTACATTACTACATTCAATCGTAGAGCGTAACAGAACCTAATACAGATTTCGTTTTATGAACGCTTCCAACATTGCTTGTTGTTTTGCCATCTGGTCTGTTCACCTGGTCATATATAATCTACTAGACCGGGATAACGCTAGGTAGACGAAGACTCTACATTAATACATTTAATCGTAGAGCGTAAAAGAACCTTATACCGATTTAGTTTTATAAACACTTCTAACGTTATGTTCATGGTTTTGCCATCTGGTCTATCTACCTGGTCTACTACTTCCTAGCGTTATCCCGGTTAAGTACCAGGGTCCGCTTAGATTGCAGAGGATTTGGCTGTGGGGCGAGTGAATAAAGAAACGGAATTTTACATCATAATAAAGAGAGCAGACCTTCGCATTGGAATGTAAATTAAACTAGAGCGCACTACTATATCTAAGTAAATTTATGATAGTTTATTTGAACCTTTATGAAATTTGTGGCTTTTTCAAAGTGAAGTTTATTATTTATTCACCAAAACTGTAACGGACACGTTGGTGTCTTTTCCGGGGTTATATTGATAGGAATCAATAATACACCAACTTGTCATTATCTTCTCGCATACTGTATATTTCGCAAGCAGTTTTATTTACAGCGGATAATCAGAAAGTCTTGGGAACGTGCCGTCCAACAATTTGGCACAACCTTATCTACTAAATGGGGGCTGACACTAGTACGCACCCCGGGCGGGATAAAAGTTTGCGTTATTTATGGGCCGCCTGTAAGATTTAATGTGAAGTCAAACAGCGATAATGTTCAGACCAGTATTATTGTCTGATGCTTTCACGTTTTGAATGTGTATCAACGGAATAAATGTAAATGGCTGTGTCTGATATTGTTGCTTTCATACATTATTGTTTGGGAATTTTGGATAAGATTTCTTTACTGCTTCATACATTTCACTAACTTGATCCCTAGACTTTTACTGCTTTGATTTTTTTTATAAAGGGTCTTTAGAAATGTTCTTTAACTTCCTTCAAAATAGCTTTTAAATTTATACTAGGAAAACGCACCATTGCATCAACGGATATTCTCATGCATGGAGCAAGCGGAACGGAATAAAACGGAGGGAAATGTCAAAGAATTAAGAATTTCCTGTTTTGTTGTGTAAACCGATCAAGATTTTTTGGCATTTAAGAGTTTGAGCTGTAAAGTATTTAATATGTAGTTAACTATAAGTTTTTTTTTAATGCTGGGGTAAAAGTATATCCAGTAAAATACATTTTAATTTTTAGGAGTCGGAAAGCAAAACTTTCTGATTGTTACGCGAAATCTCTTCTTTGAGAAATTACCTCAAAATGGCGGATTAATGTGTATTCAAAGGGAATCGTCGGTAATGGTTTTTCGCTTGTTTAAATAATATCCTTTTAATATTTTGAACAGTTCAAAAGTGCACGACATATATCCATTAATTAAGTCCAATAGCGTTCTCCATTTCAACCGTAATGTATCAAAAATATACTGTTTTATTTATAATGGAACTTTAGGTATGACTTATGCATATATGTTAGCTACTTTTAAAAAATATAAGAGCTGTTATGTGTGTAAAAAAAAATTATTTAACAGAGCTTCCATTTTTGTAAGCAAACGTCATACTATTTTTGTAAACAAACGTTACATAACAAAGCTTGTTTCTGTAACCAAACGTTATACAACAGAGCTAATATTTTAGTAAGTACACGTTATATTTCAGAGCTGCTATTTTTGTAAACATTACTCGCATATAATAGAGCTAATATTTTTGTAAACAAATGTTATATGATACAGCCGCTATTTTTGTATACAAATGTTATTGGCAACGAATTCAGATTGGTTGCCTTCTCATCTATGATCGGAAGGATTGGCTCTATCATCGCACCGCTCACCCCTGCTTTTGTAAGTATTTTAAACTCTTCTCGGTTATTCTCAGCAAAGTGATTTGGCGCTACTGTTTTAACTAGAAACTTCTGTCTAGTGCTATTAGTGTTTTTTTTGTGTACTAAGTACAATAACGGTTTAAGTCATTCAACGCTCTGTAATCTTTTTTACCACATTTGAATGTAGTCACAAAGTTTGCTCTTTTAAGAAGTTTTAATGTCTTGCAGGGAGCAGCAATCGGGCCTAATTTTCCATCAGCATTGTTTTGCGGATTTGCATTAACATCCGGTGTATTAGTGTTCTTCGTACCGGAAACACTTGCATAGATTATATTGTCTTCTTTCTACACTTGCACTCTGGTTGTGTACAGAATAACAAAACATCTACAAAAACTCTCTGATGAAGTCTTAACACGTTCGTACGTCTTTTACGAAACGTTTCAAATTTTATATTGTAGGTAATTCACCTTAAGCTCAACAAGAATACAGAATAGATGTAGTACTATAGTTCATATGAATAATATATAATCAAATACCTTTGGCTGGAGGAATCGCGAGCGAATCTAATCTTGCATTACCCGAAACAAGCATATCGAACAATTAATTTGTCGTTTGATCACGAATTCTCTTTGTTAATGAATTTCAACTTATCTACTCGAGAATAAAAAATATCTTTATACAACAGTAATTAATTCTACATGTACTTATTAATAGAGAAATCGGCAAACGTTGTCCTATCCGAACGTTGGGTTACTTACTATTTACTACATTCTATTATCTTATGACATTTCCCGTTCCCATTCCCGTTTCTGTTCCATTTCCTTTTCGCTTTGTCATTATTTTTTTAATATAAAAACATTGTCCCAACGATAACGAACACAACAGACAAACAATTCGGAAGTTATGCACGTGCATACATGATAAAATGAAATGAAAATGAAATGTTTCAGCGAATCATTTTTATTTGCGGCAATAAATGAAAATCTTAGCTATTCTATCTTTCAAGTTAAATCAAATTGCACACGGTGTGTAAATTTCATTAAAATCGGTTAAGTAGTTTAGGAGTCCATCCTGCCTGAATGTTGGGCTACTTTCTATTTACTACACTCTATTATCTTATAATGTTGTCCCTGTTTCTATTTCCTTTCTCTTTCCTGTTCCGTAATTGCTCAATATTTTGGTGTTAATGGCTTAAACATGAAAGAGATATATGTTGTTGTTGCCTTGTCTTTAGAACTATGTAAGATAAATATTTCAGTAACAGTTTCTGCAGCGCACATCATAATGGCTTGCAGATGGCAGAATTTTATCCTAATTTTTTGAAATTTATGCAAATGCAATGTTTTTTACATTCATATATTTTCCACAGAGTTTTAATGTCTCACATAAGGTTTGTTACTAACAAAGTGTATGCTCAATCATGGTCTTGGATGTTTATGGGGCTGCACGGAGGAGGTCGGATATCAAATATAAACCAGTGCTAGAATGGGTCACCCATCTATAACAGTGAGCCCGCCTTTTGCTCCGGGGGTCGTGAGTTCGATTCCCAAATTAAGCCTGGGTGTATTATCTATGTATGTATTTATATATTTCTAAAAAAAATATTTGTGCATAACAGGGGTATGTTACCTATAACACAGGTATTAAGTTATCTACCTAAGGAACAGGCGTCCGTATGTAAAAAAAAACATAAAGAAAAGGAAAAACCGTGTGGATTACAGTATTATCTTTTTCGCGCTTAATATTGCACGTTTAAACATTTTCCCAGCCCTGGGACCAGACAGGTTGATTAACAAAGCTTTTTAATTATTTTACATTATTGCACAAAGCCAATTATATTTGACGATGATATCATAAAGCAGGTGTTGTTTGTAAGAGGTTCATATTTTTTTAGTGAAATTTAATCTCATTAGTTGTGAACCCACAAGCGGGGTTAAGACATTATAAATATTAACATATTAATTTTAAACTATTATGTCATTTGATTGAGAACCCGCTTAAAGTTTCAATTTAATAATTTATAAGACACGTGTATTATTTCACAGCCAAAATAAGATAATTATCAGCAAGTTTCGTCGCCAATATCATTTTATTAAAAATCTAATACACTGGATCAATTTTGATAACATAATAGCTAAATAATTTAATTCTTATTTTCGAGACGACTTCAAATTGTATCATACACTAGCTGTGTATGACACAAGTTGAGTTGTACAATTATTTTTTAAAATATACATTAAATTTTAACGTGGTGATATACATAACCCATTCTATACATATAGCCTTCCTCGATAAATGGCCTTTCTAATACTGAAAGATTTTTTCAAATCGGACCAGTAGTTCCTGAGATAAGCGCGTTCAAGCAAACAAACAAAGAAACTCAACAGCTTTTATATATTAGTATAAATGCATTCTTCTCTGGAGAAACATATTTAGAAATTAAGTGAAATTATTATACAGATATGCTATGTTTATAAAGGTACGTAAAAACTAGTTTTTGATAAGGAAAAATTCTTCATTTAATTGATGATAACAGCTTCTCAGCATATACACATTATATATTCATGCATGCCTTATATCATTTAAAAATAGCACTCCGTAAGGAAGAAACCACTGTAGGTTTTTTTTTGGTGCATGGGGCAAACGAGCAGGCGGCACACATAAGGGACCGACGTCCATGGACATCTCTGCATGACCACAAGGCTAGCAGATGCGTTGCCGGCCTTTAACGACGAGATTAGACCACCGGGAAGTCTCACAAACTGAACGAAACGGGACAACAATGTCATCATTTGACGTGACAGCATTGCCGTCACTTTACGTCGATCTTATGTGAAAAAAAAAGGAAGTGGTACCTGGACAGGCATGCCCAATTCGGCGGCAGAATCTCTGGGTATCTAATGCCGGAGCCAGATATAGCTCAGTGTTTGTACAATTCAGCCCTTAAAGACTACAAAGTTCTACAAAACCTTGCGCAGCTACACAAAGTCCCCGGCCACACTACATGATTATTGAAATTATCATTCAAATGAAGCTATGTGTGACTCCGGCATAATAAGAATCCATATTTTTGTCAGTTTCATTCTTATCCAAGTATTAGTACGATCTGATAAGGTTTAAAGTTGGAAAAGCTAGAGGTCGTTAAGCGCAAACATCCACAGAGATAAGTTTGCTTGTTATTGCGGCTCGCGACCGAACAGAGAAATAAACTTAAAGTCACTTTTAAAAATAAAGTTTTAAAGCAGAAATCAAACTTCGATTCCCACTTTAAGTTTGGCTTAACTCCAGACATGGTTATTCTATTACTAAAAAAGGTTAAAATATTTTTAAGTGGTCAGTTATATTGTAATTAATGTTTAGATTCTGCGTACTGTTCTCAAAGATTTTTAAAATAAACAAACTATTTTGGTCTCTAAGTATAGTCAGAAGGGGGTCGTATCACTGGTTTTCAAATATCCGACCCCTTCAGTGTTTCGGAAGGCACGTAAACAGAGGGCCCTGATTAATGTTACTAATTGATATTATTCGTGAGATTATAGACATTGTGGGGTTCCGGGGATGACGTCAGAAGGCAGTCGGTATTCTTAACTTGCCCCACATACATCTCCTGCAATGTGAGCGGAAATTGGTAGTAGACCAGGATAACGCTAACTAGAAGTCGAAGGCTCATAATAATTTTCATAGTTGTCAGAATTTCTAGAAAATGCAATGCCTAATGCGTTATATACAGGATAAATAAATATAAATATATACAGGACTATATGACACACGCATGTCTGTTTCTAAGTTAGACAATTTAATGCCTGTGTTATAGGTAACAGCCGCCTGTCATACACAAATACTTTTTTTTAGAAATATATAATTACATACATAAGGATAATACACCCAAACTCGAGGTGTTATACCAGTGTGTTTAATTTATTTGGATACGCGAGCCCTTTACACGTTGAAAAATTTTGGCAATGCGCCATGTTTAAAAGCCTCTGGTGACCATTGTCCATGGTTGTAAAACCGTCGACGCCAACAATGGTAATTCAAAAGACTGGCAATGAAAAATTTCAACGTTTATGATTTACTTTATAGTATAGTGTTTTCTTGCTTTAATTTTTCCTTTTACCAGCGACCATACGAGTCATGCTACGCCTAAGGGTCGCGACCCACAGATTGAGAAACACTGCATTATACTATACATGTTGATAGGTGAGATACGATACTCGATGGGATATTTGATGATCATATACGTATGACGAAAAAAATTAACATTAGATGTAAATATCAATTAACTACTACGTGAGATTAAGAGAAAGTTAACTAATTATGTAGCGTAGACGCAAATTAATTATCTGTATTCCCTTCACACTTTGGTCCTGATTTAGGACATACAAAAATACCTATTTCACTAATTCGATTCACTTGTTCGTTTAATAGGTATAGCCAAAAAATGAACTGAATTAATTTTATTCATAATCGCGATATTGCGTTTGAAATCTTTTTTATAACTGACCAGTTTTTTTTACAATGGGAAATGCATTTACGAACTAACTTTATCTAATTTTAAGGGAATTATGTCAAAATTAAGTACCTATTTTTATTACATATTTTTAACGAGAATCGAGTACCAACTACTCTCTTTCAGTATTTTAAATCTCTCACCAGTCATCCTGCATATAATTTACTTGAAGTTGCGACTCAGAATCAAAGCATCAAAAATCATTGAAAATATATTGAATTAGCATAACAAAGTTACTTCTACTTTGTTATGTAAAAATGTACACAATAATTTACAGAAATAATGCTATCAATTTTCCGTGACTATTTAAAAGTCGTCTTGATTATACATTTATGGACACTTAAATTGTTAATTAAGATCCATTATAAATGACAAATTAGATGAATTTTCGACCCCTATTTCTCTTCATTCAAATTTTGTTTTCGCGTCAATAATTGTTTATTTGCTTGAACGCGCCAATATCAGGAACTACTGGTCCGATTTGGAAAATCCTCTTACTGTTAGAAAGCCCATTTATCGAGGAACGCTATAGGCTATATATCATCACGCTAAAATTGAATCTATTTTATTTTTTTACTAATTTTACGCGGACGAAGTTACGGACACAGCTAGTCCTATATAAAAGTAGCAAGGCCCTTTTCCAATCGTTTCTCTATTTATCCTGTCTCTACATCGAGATTCATCAAAATTGTTTCAGAGAGTTTAGCCGTGAGCTTACTTTCCTTACTTTAGATTTTATCTTATACGACAGGACAGATAAATGAAATTTATGGAGTAATTCCGAAGCCACACAACTTTGTATCGAAGGACCAATAAAAGGATCAAAACGAACGATGGATATATATTTCCTTGTAGTTCCTACACCCTCATCTTGACCACGTTAACTAATTCGGACTCTTTTAGTCATCCAAAGTAGTATATCTTTGTTTATAATTTATAGGAAATTAAAATTCCTATTCCTTCTCCATCTCAGTGTCTTGTGCTATCTTGTGCTATCACAGTTAGAAATTCAACGGGTTTTATTGATTCAGTCTACTTAGATATCAGATAGATCAGCCCGATCGTTCTCCTCTTTTCTATTCACAATTGATGCTCCATTATCGTCATCTACAGCCTTTTCTATCCCGCTGCGCTTTACAAATCTCGTTTCTCGAGATTTATAATAGGTGACCTTCCGCTTTTGATGGTGGATGTTCCAAAAAATTAAAAACTTAACTGATTTATAAAATACCCGTGATGGCAGCCAGCATTCAAACGAAGAAGAAGAAAAACTTTTATTTGGTATAAAAAACACTGTACTATACTTATATAATAATATACAATTAACACTTAAAAACAAACAAAATCCTTATAAATTATATGTATATCTATATACAGTGAGATGCCCAAAAAGGTAAATCTCTCAGCTTATGTATTAGAAGAGGGACCATCTTTACACTTCTGGACCATTGTCACTAACTCCTAGCAACAGCTATTGATCTTACTTGGATGTGAAAAATTAGTTTGTTTAGAACTTACTGTCTATGATCCCCCCCCGCGACTTCGGCCCAGTAAAATTACGCAAAAAAAAGATACAATCTTAGCGCAAGGCCTTACTTGATAAATGAGCTTTCCAACATTGAAAGAATTTTTGAAATCGCACCAGTAGTTCCTAAGATTAGCGCCTTCAAGCAAACAAACAAACAAACTCTTCAACCTTATATATTAGTATAGAAGTATATTTATGTGCCAAAGCAACTTTAAATTTAATTACAAGTAATTTATTGTTTAAGAATTACTTATCTCTTTAAAGATATATCTACCAAAAACCCTTTGAAATACTAGGAAATGAATGTAAAGAGACGTGCTGTAGGTACAGTACAGAAACTAGACATACATAGCTCTCATCCAAAATGGTAAAGCACTTTCTTGGTCGACTATACATCATGTATGTATAGTCGACGAAGAAAGTGTTTGATTAGCGTCATAAATTTATAATTATAATATTTTTTGTCGTCGACTGTTATATATGGCAAATTCATAAATAGAGAATAATAAATAACACATTTTTCACTAGACAAGTGGTCAATAACAACAAAATAAAATGTATAAAAAGATAGCGAAAGGAATATCTTACAATTATGAAATGGCTTACAAGAAAATTCAATATTTATAGTGTAAAAATTATGAAAATAAAAAACTACAGTAAAAACAGTATGTTGTTTCCGCCCGGGATCGAACCGGGGACCTTGTGCGTGTGAAGCACACGTGATATGTTTGTTTGCTTGTTTAGTACGTTCAAGCAAACAAACATTCTCAGTAACTTGTTCAATATGAAAATTTATTCCAGTGTTTGATAGCTTATTTATCGAAGACGGCTATAGAGAGGCTTAACTTGAATATATTTTTTACCTAATTTTACACGGACAAAGTTGCGGGCACAGCTAGTCACGATATAATTGATTTTTGATTTATGATTTTTTTTTTAAAGAATATTAGGAATACTTTTTAGGTATGTCTAATATTCCCCTTTTTCCCTCCTACTAAGCTTAAATTAAAAGCTTGTATTAGGAGTCCCAACTTTAAATATCTAGGTCATATACTGATCCCCGACCTCAAGGACGATACCGATATCGAAAGGGAACGGATGATAAGCAATCGACTACTCTTCCAGCAGAATATACTAAAATAATTCTACTAAATATCAAATATGAGTTTAAGATAGGCTTTTTCGTGCGTGCAACCGGCGTTCATCGATTTATAAGACGTTATTAGGTCAAAAGTCGTGAAAGATGAAGGGATGATCTGAATACGCAACGTGCTCGGTTCAAACCCCGAAGCCGCTGAAACATTCTCGCACCGCAACTTAGCTTTTAAGTCGTAAATTTTATTAAATATTAATTAAATAATAATAATAACATTATACGTCCATAAGTGCATACGAAAAAGTCTGTATGAATAAACAATTTTGACTTTGTCTTTAAAAAGTATTGCCAATATATTATGTATAAAAATAAAATAACTGCACCTGTGACTTTGTCTTTTTAAAATTAGGACAAAATAACGATTTAATTTGATGATATACACCCAAAAGCCTTTCTCGATAAATGGACTATCTGACATTGAAATATTTTATCAAATCGGGCCAGTAGTTCCTGAGATTAGCACCTTCAAGTAGACAAATGAAGGACAAACTCTTCGGCTTTACATATTAGTATAGATAGACTAGCTGCGCCCCGCGACTCCGTCCGCGTGGGCCACCCTTATCACTTAGGAGTATGAAGAATAGATGTTGACCGACTCTCGACCCTAGCCAATGTGCACGCTAAAGTTCATGAAAATCGGTCCAGCCGTTTCGGAGGAGTTTGGCAACGAACCTCGTGACACGAGAATTTTTAGCATAGGTAGATTTACGCTTATTACTGTTGTGACGTCTACTTAGAGAAATAGATATAATATATATTTTATTGATATGTGTTCACATTATTATACGTCTTAAAATAAAATAATATTTATAGTGTATTCCTTGATATTGATGTGATAAGTTGACTGTTTTGAACGTGATCGTGCTAAATCCACACACACAGACATCCGAACGTCTAAGAAAATACTTTTAAAATCAGTTTTTCTTACACTAAATAAAATAAATATCTTTCCGAAGTATCCAAAGTGATAAAACACGACTTTTATCCTAAACTGTGTGTATTTACATATTTAAATGAGTGTCATACCAAACTTAATTGAGAGTAAAGTAAACTTTGCACTTTAATACTTTGACTCTTATATAAAAATCTGAACAATGGATAATTTTATCCCAAAAGGAAGAAGAAGACACTGGTCGGAGAAATAAATACCTTTTTTAGCTGAGATTCAAGTTTTATAATTTAACTGTTATGCATATAACATTTTTAGAGATGTTCATGAGATGTTCGTCGTAACACACTATTATTAGTTACACAAGCGTACGGTAATAGTTAATGTTTTCCTAAATTATAGCCCCTTGTATTCGATATTTAAATACAGAGTGGGTGAAACACCGGGGAAAAAACAGTATAGTATTTTTTAAGAGAAAAAGAAATAGTTAAGAAAGAAGTTTTTCTTTATGAAGGAGGATCTAGTGTCTGGGTGAGGTGTGGTTGGGAAGTTCGCTAGACGTGTGAGACTTGTGTCTAAATCACAGTTATATTCCGACTATTGACTTATAATAATTATAAAAAAAATGATGTTAGTAATAGCGCGAATTTTAGAATTAACTACATTCCGTTAACGTGCTAATCATTATTTTTCCAAATCAAGTACTTTTAAACCCACATAGCCATTATTACTAGAAACCTTATAGATTATGTAATCTTTGGCTTATTACGTTTTTTGTGGTAATTCCTGGAACTTTAATAACAATTTCTTGTCATTTAATTAAACCATATTATGAATACTTCTGAATTTTTGCCAGCCTTAAAAGCAGCAGTGTTACGATTTCTAAATAGATTATACTCCCGAATCCGCCATTTTATATGAAGAAATTTAAACTGCTAATTACCATCTCCTTATAGATTATATTAATCATATATCTGAGTATCTTTACATACTTGTAGTACTCCTATATTCAATTCCTTCATTCTGACTCTTGTACTTATAGATCTTTTAAACTAAGCAACGGTTTCTATTGCAGTTTTCATCAATAAACAGAGTGATTCAAGAACATGGTTGATATGTTAAATACATGCACACATCTATGTAGCACGCGTGTGAAGCTGGGGCCGGTCGATAGTCAATGTCAGACAATCAGTCAATGTTCAATGAAATTACATAATAATGAAATCGCTAGCGAAATAGACCGCACTACCCAAAGTATTTATTATTTCCATCAAGCAAATCGGTTTTCTATTAGAACAGTCTGCGTTTTCATTCGATGAATAATTTATCGAGCTCTCTACGTGACAGAATTTTATCTCGTTGTTTTTAAAAGAGTCTGAACATAAAAGTGATTTATTGCCTATACAACTAAAAACCTTTGTTTCCGACGAAAGATTTTTTAAATTGATAACTTTACAATGTGTACAGGATAAAGCAAAAATGTCGAAAAGGTTTTTTATTCATTTGATTTATCGTAAGCAAAGAGTTTTAATGAGCATATATAACATTCATTATTGTATACTTATTAGGGATAAATAAATGAAGATTTTACATAATAAAACGAAGGTTTAAACCCTATTTATCAAGAATTTCAGTTGTACCAACGCTATAATTCTTTTAGTCAGCTAAATTATTGTAGCACGAAGGGAATGCGTTGGTATTTCTTAAGTTATCTCTAAAATGTATTTCCATTTAAGTTGTAGGTACTTGAGAAGGGATTGAATAATTGAACGAGATATCCTTTGTGAATATTGTCTTTATGAAAATTTCTGCTGCTAATATGAAACATAACTTTATATTTAAATTACGGTCTACGTCAATCAGGGGAAATGTCATGAATTAGCATTTAAAGTTGGTAATTTATGATGGAATATAAAGTAAGGACGAAATTACATTTTATTAGAAATATAACTGAAGTAGTAACTGGGCACAATTTTGATATTCGAGGACTTTCCAGGTCTGCTTTATTTATACTTACACCAGCCATCCACGTTACGGTCTACCGGAGAGGTATCTGTGCAGGTAGACCTGAGTGTGTTTGGACTACATTTGAATATCAATTTTCATTACATTTTCTACGGTACACCAGAATGTCCACACAAACGTTACCTGCGTGCCGTCGAACTGCGCGGGAAAACCTGCACAAATATCCGTCCGGCACACCGTATCGTGGATGTCAGGCATTGAATGTAATAAATATCCCGATATAAAGTGGGACAAATTTAAAGATATATAAGAAAACGTACTGAAGTATTCCTTTAGTGGAACTAAAGGTAAATCCAAGGAAATGGAAACTCAATTAACTAGATTCTGATCCGAAGAGCAAAAATTTTATTAGGACCTAAATTTTATACGCCTGTACTGAAGTTCTTTTTATTTTTTTTTATTTTATTTATTTATTTAAAATTAATTTATACAGCAAGTTCTATGTATATAATTTTACATCCAAAAACTTCTCATGAGTTTGTGGGGATATGAATATTCCTCAATATGCGATATTACTGATTGTTTTTTATACTGTAAATCGTGTATATTATATAACTGTGACTACATAAGTAAGAAAATATTTTATTAATGGCCTTAAATATTTGTATAAAATATCATTTTTGTTATGCCGATGTGTCAGCGAGGTTTAAAGCTTTGGTCTCTTAATCGTAACGCACAACGCTGCTTTGTGCGGCATGCGGTGTCGGACCCATAATTGTAAGATTAACATCTAGAATGGTTACTTGTTCTGTCGCTGTCAACGTCAGCGGTGAAAGTCAAGTGCGGAACGCTGCATCGTGATGCTTATCGCAGCGTTGTGCTGTACGATCTAGGGACCAAAGCTTAAGATGAGCGATAACCATAATAGCCGCTACACACTAATCGGTAAATCGTTGCAAAAAACGGTGTCGTTTTATCGATACGTATGTATGAAAAATCGTTTTCGATTAAACTGCACAGCTTTATCGTTACGTTTGGATGGCGAACGCTCATTTCAGCAGATCTTTACACAACGTTCGATTTAACTGCACAGTTTTTTCGCAACAATTTAAATGCACAGTTTTTTCGCAACGATTTAACTGCACACTTTTTAGCAACGATTTATCGATACGCGTGTAGCGGCTATAAAGCTCTTTTCTGAAAGGTGGTGTGACAAACAATTTCAGACTTTACAATAAGGTCGAATGACTACGATTTTTTGATCCGGGCCTACAATAATGGAAAAAGTTTGTCGTTTAAGAAGCGGATCCCGAAGGAAAATCACTTCAATTTTCTATTGATTGACAGGCTATACTGTTATAGATAATGGAAAATTGCCCTAAAAACATTCCCCCTCTTTCCTTTCCTTTTTGCTTTGATGTGGACTTTATTCAATATATTTAACGCGAAAGGCAGACATAATGTGAAAATCTGGAACTTTTATTCTTTTTGCTCTATGAATTATGTGTTTCAATAACGAATCTTTAGTTTGCTTTTGTTTAAAGTATATATTCAGTGAAGATTACATACCAATTTCACAGGCGTATCTATATCTTTACTAATATATAAAGCTAAAGAGTTTGTTTGTTTGTTTGCTTGAACGCGTTAATATCAAGAATTACTGGAATGTGTAGAATTAAATCGGATTTCAAAAATTCTTTCAGTATTAGATAGCCCATTTATATGGGCTATAGGCACGATAAAATTGAATCTATTTTCTTTATCTAATTTTTTCGCTGACGAAGTCGTGGGCAAAGCTAGTGTTAAGATATAAATAGAACCTTTTGAAAGCTAAGAACTTTTTTTACTACTGATTGTTAATAAACTTTAAAACATTATATTGATACACTGGATGACATAAATTTTGTCAAAAGTTTTGATGTAATGGTGTAAACCCACGCGTTGTTATCTAGGATTCCAAAATATTAAATCTTATAATGCTGGTATACTAACTGTTTTATCTAATCGAATTGGTGATGTAATAATTTTATTAGTGTAAGCGGCTAGCGCTAGCAGCGCCGCTGCCGCGCGCCTCTGATCCATTTGCCGCCTCCCCTCTGTAACAAAGATATAATATAATATAATAAAGATTTTTATTCAAGGCATATAAAACCCAAATATATCACAAAAGGTAAATTAATTAATGCGTAAAACAAAAAAAAAATTGGCATCATTTGATGAAAATTGCACGGACGCAATGTATTAATTGAGAAATGTTATAAAATCGTTGTATAAAGAATTGAAAGAATTTTGTATATTTGATTTGTGACCTTCGACCACTAGGCGATTTCCAGTACTCATTAATTTATCACTTAGAAGCCTTCATAGCTCGATAATGGAAGGTTGGACTGAAATATGTAAGGTGCTCATACATTTTGTGTTATTTGTAGGAAGACTGTGAGTAAGGTAGCTCGTCGTAACATGATTGTGATCTGCAACATAAAAAAAAACCTTAACAGATTCATGCGTTATTTTGCACAAATCGATGGCAAGTAGAAAAGGTTAAGTTACTTTGCAAATCAAAATGAATCCGGAAAAGTTGAGCTAAACAAGAGTAAGAAAGAAACTCGTTAGCCATTTTTTTTTAAATACTTCTTATACCGGAGCCAGACATAGCTTCATTTGAATGATCATTTCAATGATCATGTAGTGTGGCCGGGGAGTTTGTGTAACTGCGCAAAGTTTTGTGGAACTTTGTAGACTTCAAGGACACGAATGTACAAATACTTTGAGCTATGTCTGCACTACTCATAACGTCGATGTATTAAATTTAGTTTTTCATCAATTATAAATAAACGATAGGTTCCGAATTACAAATCCACTTTCAATAGGAAACAGCGCATAGTAACTCTGAAGCTAGTAAAAAAATAATGTAACAAGTTGACTGTTTCGAACGTGATCGTGCCAAATCCACACACACAGGAAATATTTCTTAATCAGTTTCTTCTCACACTAAATAAAATAAATATTCTTCCGATGTATCAAAAGTGTTAAAACACGACTTTTTATTTATATTTATCAATATGTTGCTTACATGACTGGCCCCTTGGCGCAGTGGACAGTGACTTTGCCTTTCGCTCCAGGGCTCGAGTGTGCGATTCCCGTCTCGAGTCTGGAGTTGAAACAGTTTTAGTTACATATAAATGCAAACTTTAATGAATATCGGCTGACTTGGTAAGGAGTTCACTGAGAACGTACAGAGTGGCACTGGATTTCTATATATTAACATTACAAGATTACATTTGCGCCCATTTATTATCTATCAGTTATTATATAGTCCGCCGAATAATTAAATTAATTTATCAAACCAAATTTAATTTTTCTGGCTTAAAAAGTATTCAATAAAATGTCAATTAGGAGGTTTTTTCGTGTCGCGGTCGAGCGCTTAAAATAAAGGGCCTCTCGTACCCTGCCTGAGCCGCAATTAGTTCGATTTACACGCTTGGATAGATCAAAACATGTCAGCGTCGAATGCCCAATTGACTCCTAATCCCGCGACGTTATACGCCTAAAGTTACGCTTGCAGCGACCCTTAGACCTCTTTAATCCATTCTTACCGGATGTCTAATAATAAAAAACTACCTTCGTGCCAAATTTCATGTTTGTGCATCCCGCGGTTTTCGAGATTTCATGATAGGTGACTTTTCGCTTTTATATATGTATGTATGTAAAGATATATATATAATACTATACTCGAAGCTGGAATCACGCCAGGATCTTCAGCAATGAAATAATAATACATTTATAAATATATAGGACAATATGACACACGGACGTCTGTTCCTAAGGTAAACAACGTAATGCCTGTGTTATAAGTACCAGCCGCTTGTAATACACAAATATTTTTTTAGGTATACATTTAATACTTTGAAAATGTTCGTGCTGGGCCCTCACCGGACCCTTCTTAGCATCAAAGCGGGTTGCATTAGCATTGATTGTGCGTCTAACTTAATTTATCAGTCATTTAAAAGAGTAGGCATTTTAAAAATCGATATAATTTAAGGTATTTCTTATGTATTTCTATATTCATAACTAGCAGTGCCCGCGACTTCGACCGCGTAAAATGAAGTAAAAAAAATGGATTCAATTTTAGCGTTATGATATATAGCCTATAATAGCCTTCATTTATATAGCCTATAACACTGAAAGAATTGTTCAAACAGGACCAGTAGTTCCTGAGCTAAGCGCGTTCAAGCAAACTCTTCAGCTTTATATATTAGTATAGACAGACACAAGGTAACTAACTAGGTTAAACTTAAACTATTAGTGTGATGCCCCAAAAAGGGACGTCTTCTCAGTATGTTGTTGGAAGTGAGTTACCACTTCCAACACTGACTTTCAGAAGATACCTTCATACCTATGAGTACATGTGGCAGTGAGAAAGCTTTAGCATGTTGGTGTATAGCCAATAGCTTTCCTCGATGAATGGGCTATCTAACACTGAAAGAATTTTTCAAATCGGATCCAGTAGTACCTGAGATTATTGCGTACAAGCAAACAGACTCTTCAACTTTATATAAAAGTATAGATATATACTTCGTATACCGACGTCTTTGATCGGGGACGTCGACAACTCAAATAAGTGGGGCTGGCACTAGTGTCCATAGTGAGCGCAATTTAGCTAGTCTGTAGGCTCCTTGCCCACTTCATTCACCAAATACTCTCTCTCCCCAAAGCTCTCTGGCAACTCTATTCACCAACAGAAACCATAGACTACGCAAATAGCGATTGCCTGTAAAGGTAGGTTTAGATCAAACGAACAGAGTACTAGAGTTAGCACTGTTTCTCGGTGTTTTAGTGTAAACGAAAGCACGTTCATAACTTTTACAGCAAAATATCAACGTGTAGAAAACGATAGGATAGGAATTTGAAGCAATTGAACAGGCAGAACAACGAAATAATGTTCTAAGTCTGTTATAAGTCCAGCGGTCCTCATGTGGCCCGCGACTCTTCCCATTGTGGCCCCCGTCTGTTTTGTAAATGTAACTTTGACATCATTGCTTACGTGTGTGCGTGTGTGAATCGTTACGCGTTGGTGTGCGTGAGGTTTTATTTTAATAATTTAATATATTTATAAAGCATATTTTATCAAAGTATTGGCATTCGCACGACTTCCTCTATATACAATAATGGTGCCAAATTTCATACTCCTTCATCTGCGCAATTTTCATAACATGGTACCTAAAGTTTTCTCTTCACGTATTAACATATAGATGTCGGGACATTTATAAATTAATTAAGAAAAATAAATTAATTAAAACTATGAAAATGAAGGAATCGTCGTCAACTCTGGATCTCTCTTATATAGAAGGAATCCGTATCTGATAGACGGCAAAGGTATTTGTTAAATAACTTCAAAACGCTTATCACAGGAACTAAAGGTCCGATTTAAAAATTCTTTCAGTGTTAGACAGCCGTTTTATCGAAGACGGCTTTAAATCTTCAGGCTAATTTTTTTCAATTAATTTGAAGCCGACGAAGTTGCGGGTAACTCCTATTTTAGAATAAATTAGTTGTGTCCCGTGATTTCGTCGCCGCAAAATTTAACAAGCCCTTAGATCTCATTATACTGGCATTATCGGGAAATCCGTTCTTAGCGGATGGATGGATTAAACTAACAATTAAGGTTATCGAGATTTCGTGATAGGTGACCTTCTGAACACTGGCAGTGAAGGCGAGTGTTAGTGATCACTATAAAGAGCGCGCTCTTAAACCTACACCTGGGTCACAAGTCAACCCCACCGCCGTTGGAGTATTGTCGCACCCACTCCTAATACAAGCTTTTAATTTAAGCTTAGTAGGAGGGGAAAAAAGGGAATATTAGACATGTCTAAAAAGTATTCCTAATATTCTTTTTGAAAAAAAAGTGTTTTTTTTTTAAAGAATATCTTTTTATTCTGTAAATTTTCCTAAAAATAACACCTCTAATTAGATTTTCTTTGCTTCAGAATAAATTAGATAAGGAAGAATCATTTGCGAAAATAAACACAGCAAAGATAAATCAAGAATGGAGATACATTCTGCGGAAGATAAAATGCAAACAAATGTCATTGGATATCCAGGTAATTCAAATTTTATTTTGCACTTCATTATTTTAAAAAGACTAGAAATATCTAGTACTACTAATAAGTATAGTTTAGTTTTTGAGGAGCTCGTTCCTCAATCAGTGGTGGGTATTTGAGTCGATCGCTAGGTTGTTATCGCGACTAGGTAGAAGGGTGGACATATTGTAACACTGGCTTTCAAATATCCGACTTCCCCGTGTTTCGGAAGTCACGTTAAAACAGTGGGTCACTGATTGTTATTAGTCGTGAGATTGTATAGGTTGTGGGGTTTCGGGGATGACGTCAGACAGCATTCGGTTATCTGAACTCGCCCTACACCCTTGGCAATTTAAGCGGATCCTGGTACTAGACCGGGATAAAGGTGGGAAGAAGAACATATTAGTTTGGTTTTTTTAAGTCCTTTAAAAAAGTGATTCATTTCATTAATTTTATAAATAATAGTTTATAATTATTTTTAAGGGCATGTTGACTAGCTTTAACTTTCTTATGGATAGAAAAAATCGTCTTCTTAACTCGCTAATGCAAGCGATTGAAGACTCCGAAGACCAGCATCGTCGGGCATTTCAGTCTCATACAGAAACATTGAGTTATTTTCTTGGTTAGTATTGCAAATTACTGTATTTTGTAGTGACAATTTTGACGTTGTGCATTTTGAGAAGTAATTAAACCTTTAAACTGGAACAAAAGAGAAAACAAAAGAGTAAAAGAAAGAAAATAATATAATATTTTACAAATGGCATGGGCTAGTGGCCCGTGGTGTGAAAATTGATTAACAGAAAAAATCATTAAACTAACGGCATTGTTACCATATCGACACTGAGTGCAATAAACATGCAACATACAATCGCTACGCATGCAGTCTCTGAGCGCTTAGCACGAACATTCTCGATAGTTTTACTTTTTTTTTAAGTTCGGAACGATACATCAAATGATGGTTCGCGCTTTCGTTTTACACGACTTACAGGGCCGTAACGTCGAGGGTTGCGAATACTGATTTCATTTGTGCTAGCAATATTTAGCAACTAAGTTGTGTAAAACGGCAGTATTAATGTTTCATATGATGTTCGGTTTCGAACGTAAAAGTAAGTAAAAATATCGAGAATTTTCTTGCTAGGCTCTCTGTATTTTCAAGTTTTCACTTTTGCTGCACTCCCGGAGTGAAGATTTTTTTTATATATTTTGTTTGTCATTTAAGTAAATGGAAACTTTTTTCTTGATGATAGGTTCATCCCATTCTACGGAAAGTGATGACGTTAAGAATTTTAATACTCAGGCATGAACTAACAAATAAACATTATAAAACACTCGGGTGCAATGAAATCTCACATGAGAACATTCTTTACTATAACATGTTTATTTTCTTTTCTTAAAAATTACATAATTTTTTAAATATGGAATTAAAGGTGATTTCATATATAAAAAAAACGTATTTTTGAAATAAAAAAAACTAAACTACTTTGCGAAACGAATGAGCTTCATTCGCGGAATAAAACAAAGTAGTTTAGTTTTTTATGCATGTCATGGATTTCCGTAAAGTAACGGCTGATTCTATCAGTTAGTTAAAACATTTTATAAAAAAGCTGTCATGTGCGATTCCATTGCACCCGAGTATTTACAATTTCATCGACCGAGTCTTCTATTCCGAGGGTTGTGGGTTCGATTCCCACCTCTTTGAGTGTTTTCTCTATATGTATATATTGATATTATATTTCCACAAAAAACTATTTGTGTATAACAGGCTTCAGTTACGGGTATTAAGTTGTCTACTCTAGGAACAGACGTTCGTCTGTCATATAGTCCTATATATTCTTTATTATAAAGCAAATATGCATAATATTAATGTGATTTAAAATAATTTTAGATATAGGATCGCAACGTCTTGACAAATTACAAACGGCATATGAACTACAGAAAAATAACTATCTCGAAAGTTGGGACAAAGAAGAGGTGGATATCTCGGATAATCAAGACGGAGCTCAATTGAAGTTAATTCTCGTAACGTATATACAAAACAGGGACTTTCAAACTTTTAAAAATGAAACGGAAATAGAGAGAGCGACTGTGAAAAACGATGCTCGACTTGAGGTTTGTATTTCGGTTTATCATTACAAAAAATTAAGAAATTTCACAGAAACATTGTTAAAATAAAACTTTCACAAAGTAAGTTCTTTAAAAATGTTTTTTTTTTTCATTTCTTTATTGCATTCTTTAAAACATGAATCCAGTATTTCCGCTCCAGTCGTCGCAATTGGCTCTTCCCTTTTCCGACAGACAGGTTAACAAATTCATAGAAAATTCGCATTTATCTTCTGTGTTCTCTGAAATAGAATATAATATACCTATTATTTTTAAATAATGCTTTCTTTTTCCATTTACTCTTATTTATTAAAAATACCTTACTTACCTTACACACTTTCAAACCAATTGCATGTAAAACAATTTAATTAATATAACTAGCAGACCTGACAGACGCTGCTCGAACGTTGAGTTGCTTACTATTTACTACATTTTAGTAGCCTATATTCCCCGTTCCCTTCCCCGATCCCGTTCCGTTTCCGTTCCATTTCCTTTTTGCTTCCTTTTTTATTATACAAACCTTGCCCTAAAAATGCTATCCTATCTTTCAAGTTAGATCAAACTGCACATAGTGTGCAAATTTGATTACAATAGGTTAAGCAGTTTAAAGAGTTCATGGCGATCAAACAACGAGACGCATAATTTATATTAAAATATGTGTCATCTTGAAAAATCTATATTAAATACATAACTACATACACTTTACATACATAACTATTACAACTTTAAGACAAGGAAATTATCTTTACCATTTTCGAGAATTTGAAAGCACTCTTCAATGGACTCTTGAAGGAAATCTCTTAAGTCTTCGTTTTTTTCATCCTTTGTGAGAGCATGTGTTACCAAGTATCTGTCAGGCATTCCACCGTCACCTGTCTTTGAAATACCATTCCGTCAACTAATATTAGTACTTATTAGTACAAATTGCATTTATTAAAAAAATTCTCACTATCCCTTGTTACGCGCTCTCGCTTGCATGCTCGGCACAGGCAAAGCGTGACAATGAGTCATGCTTTTTCGTACGTACAGACGGCGATCATCGCTGGTGCTTCCCGTGTTGGCCCACTGTAAATTGTTCCAGTTCTGACAGTTTACTTGAACTCGCTTCATTTGTTAACCTTTTGTTATCTCTATTAATATATAAAGCTGAAGAGTTTCTTTGCTTGAACGCGCTCAGGAATCTCAGGAACTACTGGTCTGATATAAAAAATTCTTTCAGTTTTAGATAGACCTTTTATCGAGGGAGGCTATGGGCTTAAATATTATCACTTTATAATAGATTTATTTTTTGCCTAATTTTTCACGAAAACGCGGGCACAGCTACTTTATAATAAGATGCGGGTAGGCAGTTTATCTTACAGTAAGATTTCCGATGTTCAACTGTATTTAAAAAAATATCATCAGTCATAAGGAGACGCAAGGTACCCGGTTCAAACCCTACCGCCGTTGGGGTATTGTCGCACCCACTCCTAATACAAGCTTTTAATTTAAGTTTAGTTGGAGGGGGCAATATTAGACATACCTGAAAAGTATTCCTAATATTCTTTAAAAAAATCGTATCATATAATTTTAATAGACTATTTTTGTGATCCTTTTTTAACCGTTGAGAGTTATCCCTCGTTCGCATGAGAGTTAAAAAACCGTTGCGTTAAATCTCGGCGTTGGCGCTTTTTCAGCGCTATCGATACGAAAATATACTTTATATGTATACTGATAGCGTTGAAAATAGAATATTGCTCGATAAAAATTTGCAAGAAAATCTATAAGGGTTCCTTTTTTTCGTTGAAGACTTAACATTTAATATTATGGTCAATCGCTAATGTGGACAGTGAAATAACTACGAGAATGACACATCTATCTGTTCCCAGGTCACTAAAATCGAATGACTCATGGCAAAATAAAGTTAATATTGACCATAACGAATTTGTGTAAATGCGAGTGGCTCTTTTGTCATGAGTTCCGTTCACTGGATAATTCTAAACAAAAAAATCTATTAAAAAAGCTGCTTCTTAACGTAAGAGCAGAGAATTGCTCTTTTCTAGAATAATATAAAGATTAATCTCATAGTATTCAGCCTCTTTAGTTGTGATAATTACATCGATAATCACGTCTTTAGTACTCCTAAAACGTCTTTTCAACCGACTTCAAAGGAGATTCTCAATTATGAATTTTCCGGAGCGTTACCTGCCGCGCCAGAAACACAATTTAACTTTTAAAATATACATACTTATACTAGCGGACCCGACACTCGTTGTCCTGTCCGAATGTATGCTATCCTATCTTTCTATTTGGATCAAACTGCACACGGTGTGCATATTTGATTGCAATCGGTTAAGTAGTTTAGGAGTCCATCGCGGACAAACAATGAATCGCATAATTTATAGATGTTAAGATTTTTTTACCGACATTCATATAACAATAGTTTTTTCTCAATAGTGTTTTTCCCGCTAATTACCAGGGCAGACGTCCGTGCCTCATATAGTCAAAAAAAAAATATGTGCGAATGCTAATATTTTTATGATATGCAATATTCTAGTTGGTCTATGTATTCGTTTTATTAGCATTAAGTTTATGTAAAACATGTACTGTATGTTTCCCTTAAAAATAAATAAAATAAAAAATAAAAAAATAAAATAAAAATCCATTTAGTAGTTTTTCTATGAAAGAGCATCAAACATAAATCCATACATCCATGTGTACAAACTTTCGCGTTTATAATATTAGTAGGACTTGTACTTGACTTGACTGTTTTGTTGCGTGAAGTTTGTTAAGTCACTTAACTAATCATAAATACCCATATAAATGCCCGATTACTCTAAGTTTGCTTCGACACTGTTAGAATCATTTTTTAGCATATTTTTGCAGATATAAATCTATTACCAGGATTTCGAAAATTTTCCGTGATAAAAGGACCCTTAGTGCGCGAGTCTGATTCGCACTTGCCCAGTTATTCATTTTAAACTATACAAAGAATACAATTAGTTTGTCTAATATAATTTTGTATGTTCTAATATTTATCAAAAGTCTGTCTAGTAAAGGGTGCAAGTGTAGCCTAGCAGAGTTGAGATAGTGTCATTGACTAGAGATACAGTTTTTCCTAGATGTCATTTTCAAGGACAGTCTATTATTTTCCTTAACCGTTGAATTTGGTTCTTCAATTTGGACTTTGTGTCAGGTCAATGGTGCGGTGTCCGCGCGTCACAGTCTCTTAGACCGGCGATGTATACTGGGTAGACAATGCAACATTAACACGATTTTATACATTCCATTTTCTTCTTCCCTTTAAGATTAATATACTGTAAGGTTCTTTGGATTTAAACAATAAAATAACCAAAATATTTTTCACAAAGAATTATAACCTATCTATTTTCAAAAGGATGACATGATCACTTGTAAACATCATTTTGATGTTTATTTTGACATTGTCGTAAGTAAAATAATTATATTACATTACAATATGAACTAAAACAGATTTAAAATGAACTATACTATTGAACAACATGATAAAATCAAATATTGGAGGTCAAAACTCCATAAAACTACAAAGAAAACTTGAACTTTTAATTTTTTTGGCGAAAGTAGACGTTTCCGAGTGGTGAAATTGTGTGTGTGAGCTTCTATTAATGAGATCTATTAGGAACAAAAAACAAGTCTCATTCATTATTTTACCTCTTTATAACGAAATTTAGACCAACCCAACCTCAACATAACAAACCTCAGTTCAACGAATTACTTGGATTAGGTTAAGTGCTTAATCTGTTTCTCTTTTCTTCTTTTTAAAATACCTGATTCCTAATAACTAATGCAAAGTTTTGCTTTTCAAATTAAATGAATTGATTCGGTAATTGATTCAAAATTAGACCAAATATGTTTGTGCCACCAATGATTATTAATTGCTGCAAAATTGAATGGTAGGTTTCCAGGGAAATTGTAGCTGCCGCTACATAACGAGATGACAATGATGTCTAGTGGAAAAAGGTTACACCAAAGCAAACTAGATGGCGCTGTACGGATGACGACGACCGCAGTACAATTTAATATATTTATGATAGCATAAATATTTTATAAAAATATTAGCATTCGCACATCATTCTATGTATAAACTATAATAGTATTCAATTTTGTACTCCTCTGTTCGCGCTATTTTCGTAAAATGGTAACGAAAGTTTTCGCTTCACGAACTAATATATTGATTTTAGGGTAATATTTTTCTAGGTTACATAAGATTAAGGTTTATGAAATGGTAAAGATATGAAGATATGTTTAGAGACAGTTATGCCTAAGATTTGTACTTACCCCCATAAATTAAACTTTTTTGTAAATCTAGCTATTATTGGGCAGAATGACTTCGCACTATGGTTATACAAAGACGGATAACATAATTGGTTTTCACTTTGCCTTCAGGCTTCTATATAAATAAAAACGAGTTTTCAAAATGTATGTACGCGCATAACTTACGAACGATTGCACCAAAATTGATAATTATTTTTTTGTCGCGTTCGTTATTGTTAGGACAAGGTTTGTATACTTAAAATTATGTGGGAATGGGAACAGAAATACTATTATAGGATACTAGAATGTAATAAATAGTAAGTAACCCAATGTTCGGGTCTTTAAATAAGTTCAGAAACCACTTATCTAGACGTTTGGAATTATGTTTTTCCCTAAATAAATTATACCGATGTTTAACAGATTAAGCGTTTCGTGCACCTTTCCATGAAATCATTTGGTTGACTGAACAAATCGAGGGCTGTATCAATATTTCAATTCAGTGCATATTAAGGCGGCTGTTACCTATAACACAGGCATTAAGTTGTCTACCTTAGGAACAGACATCCGTGTGTCATATAGTCCTGTACATATTCATTTATTTATTGTTTCGTTACAGCCTCACAAATAGGAGAAGTAGCCCAAAGTATTTCACAAAACCTGAACATAAATGTCTCTACTCTCATTGGTGGCAAAACCAAACAGAAAATTATTAATCCACCCATAGAATATTGCGATCTGCTCGTAACGACAATAGGGGCCTACAGTAAGTTAATTACTACTGGAATTTTTAAGTTACAAAACATCCATCATGTGGTACTGGATGAAGCAGACTCCCTCTTGGACGACAGTTTTATAGACAAGCTGATATATTTGATGAAGAAGTTTCCTGTAAGTAATTTTAACTACAATAAATATAAACCAAATTCTCAATGATTAGTATTATAAATTAAAAAAAATAAATACAGCCAACTTTCCACCTGTCAAACCAACTGACATAAGCTTTCCCACCAAAACTTCTTTTTTTTTAAATAGTACTGTTGTATGGTACAATATGTTACAGTACTATTTATATTCAAGTTTTATTACAAAGTATGTCAAGTAAATCCATATTTGAACACAGAACAGTTTAAGATTACATAAAATTAATAAAATTACTTTAAAAAAAAGCTTCATATTGGTAATTATGACTTTGTTACGATTTTAAATACAAGTGGCTAACCTGACATATGTCGTCTTGCCCTAATTTATGGTTGTCTCTTATTAGCCAGTTAACTAATCTCATTTATGTCTGCATGAAATGTGACTTTGTGACACTGTGTGGCCAAATGTTTTATGAAATAATTTTATCATGGCACATCAGTCAAAAGGTCTACTACCAACATACTAATTAATCTAAGGCAGTGACCAAATTTGCATTTTTTAGTATTTTAAAATAATCTTTGGACTTTTCTTTCTTCTCTTTAAAACCCTCCCTGAAATGAGTTCTATGAAACAAAATAAACAGAATTTATATTGGTTCAGTCCTTTTTAAGTCTTAGTAAGACAACAATTGATATTTATATATATATAGATTATAAAAATAAGACTTAATATAATAGAATACAGAGTTATTTAAAGTATGGACGATGTGAGGAACTACATGCAGTTTTCGTAAGACGTCTCCAATACGTTAATCAAAATTTGATGAAACCAATACAGTGGTCTTACGAAGGCTGCAAATAGTTCCTCAGACAGTCTATACCCACTCTCAGTCTGTCAGCAATGTATGACTAAACATAATTTACATTTTGTTTATCTGTATGTATTGCAGATTCAGCACAAAGTTGAAATCAAGAGCCCGCCCCAGGGGTGTCAGGTTACACTGGTCAGTGCCACGTTGCCGCACGAGCTACCGGACGCCGTGAACTCTTTCATGGATCCACAATCCCTGCGCACCGTTACGACCAGCAATATCCACCGTATCCAACCTCATGTGCCTCATAAGTAATTTTTTAGTTTTTTTTTAAACCTTAATCAAAACTGCAAGATACATACATAATACAGGTTTGGAAAGGCACACCAAGGTGGAAGGTTTCGGCGAGGAATGAAAGGTGGAAGCGTAGGTCGATATGTTCAACCAACGCAAAGAAAGATCTTCGTGTCCGGGCTAGTTGGGGTTGCCTCGCCAACAGTTGTTCGTCGGAAGGTCTATATATAGTAACCGTAAGCAGAAACTTCGCTAGCGTGAGTTAGTTTGTATGGAGATTTTCAGTCTTTGTACTGCGTGCGGTCGTCGTCATCCGTACAGCGCCATCTAGTTTTCAGGGTGTCACAAGTAATTGTAACACGCAGTGCTGGTTTTTAGCTGCAGCTTATTTAGCTATATTCTACACTAGCTGTACCCCTCGACTTCATCCGCTTGTGCCATTCTTATCACTTAGACGTTTAAAAATAGTTTTCGGATAAGGATTAATATTATGTTCGTAAAAAGACTTTCACAAATAATGCATTATTTTAGAACAAATTTTATTAGCATAAAAAATGTTCAACCTTAAAAGATAGACATATGCTGTCGTGGACTTTTCTTTAGAACTTTTAAAGGGGAACAATTTTGTCATACATGATTTTTGCGAAACTTTAACCATTTACATAGTGCACGCGGCGGAAGCTCTCAAATGGGTAAAAGAACCCCCGATTTTGAAACATTCTTCATTGTTGCTCCGCTCCTATTGGTCCTAGTGTGGTGATATATAGCCTATAACCTTCCTCGATAAATGACCTATGTAACACTGAAAGAATTTTTCAAATCGGATCTATATTGCCTTAGATTAGCGCGTTCAAACAAACAAACTATTCAGCTTTATATATTAGTATAGATATGACAGCGAAAGGCCACCTAGTATGAAATCTCGAAAACCGCGGGACTTATAAGATGACATTTGACAGGCAGGTAGTTCATAGTTCTCCCTCTCCCTCTAGTGTGAGAAAGAAAACGGTGGTTCATAGTTAGTGGACATATGCCAAGAACGGATTTTTCGATAGAGCCAGATTAGGGACGTTTAGGGGCTCTTGTATGACGCTGGCAAAATTGCGGGAAACAGCTAACTAACTAGCAGGTCGACTGTCGAATCCGAGTTGTACTATGCATCAATCACCCGGTCGGGGTAACAACTGCTTAACCCAGCGATCAAGACACGACATAACAATCGTAAAATCTGCAACAGGCTAACTAAAAGTCGCTAGTGTGTGATGGCCTAAAAAGACTAATCTTGCGAAAATTCTTGAGCGTTGAGTATTATGCAAAGTACATCGCGGGGTGAGTTAGGAGGACTTACTGCGACTGTAGATTGATCACGGCCTCGATGGCGGTTTTAAAGAACTCAACTTCTGTCGTTAGCAAGTTTGAGAATCACTGTTTTAATGCCTGAGATAGTGTACTGTGAAGCGAGTTTTATTTTTATCGGTGGTGTTAGGAATTAATGTTGCTCTTTATAAAAGTTTGTACCCGAAAGAATATATAAATTATTAGCCTCAATTTTATTAGTAAAAAAATTTTATTTTTTTGCTCCGTCTAATCAGGACCAAACTAAAGATATGTAAAATTGAACATTCAAAATTAACTTTCAATAGTCTGTAAATCCAATACAAGACTTTATTACGTAAGTATAAGTAGAGCAGCACAATTTAAAATAGAAACTTGCGTAAGACTTCTATTCTTTGGAAACGCTTTCAGACACTAACACTAAGGACCAATTTTTTTTTAATTAGCATATTGTGCCCTATTGCTGGGCAAAGGCCTCCCCCTTTTTGATCCATTTTCCTCTTTCCTGGGCCAATCTCATCCACAACTTCCCCGCGAAGGTATCCAAATCGTCGCGCCACCGGGTCATCGGCGGCCAACCCCAAAGTTGCTATCCCACTCACAACCTAATAACATAAATTAAATTTAAACTAGAGATCGCCGGCTGATGGAAATTCCAGGTCTTTGTTTGAAATTTCGATCCGAAACTTCTACATTTCCCAGTAAACTTCTCGTGTCGTATTAACTATAATTAAAATAATCACCACTGTGTATGAGAGCGTTCTAAATATAGCTATGTTACAATTATAAACTTCGCTCGAGCTGAAAATTGCTAATAAACGTATCAAAATTTATTACAGTAAATTAAAAAAGCTGTCGTAACTTTGCTTTATTATATTAGGAAACATTTTCATTTAAAACGTTTCCACGACTAGACCATGTGACTCGCAATGCTAAAAAGTTATATGCCTTTTACAGCCACGTCTCTAACTCTACGTGCCCTTACTCCACACCGCCTTACTCAACACTCCTTTACTCTACACGCCCTCACGTGTCTCCACATGGTGGGGTATAAATTGCATTAGTATACTAGTATACTAATGTACTTCTTTTATTGTTTAGAACTACTCTTTGTTCCACCC
This sequence comes from Charaxes varanes, assembly GCA_024363005.1. Taxonomy (NCBI): domain Eukaryota; kingdom Metazoa; phylum Arthropoda; class Insecta; order Lepidoptera; family Nymphalidae; genus Charaxes; species Charaxes varanes. The sequence continues at coordinate 615,814 of JANCMC010032241.1, forward strand.
TCGACCAGGAGTCATTAGGTTAGATAGTGCTCTTGCATCTAACATCAAACGGGAGTCACTATAGGATAGTTAAAAGTTTTTTTCTTACTTTATAAAAGGATTCTAAACTCCAACTTTGAGACGAATCATTCTTGTAACCTTTTTTTTAATATATAACATTTTTTTTAATACTTTAGTTTTCTTTCTGCACCCGACGCTGCGGCCCGACATAATTTATTCACATTAATTTTATACTTCTATCCGGAAACATTTTTAACTTCATAACAGATATAAATAAGGCCGCTAATTCTTTTCTTCATTCTATATTTTTGTTTTATTATGTAATATGATTTTTAGTTTAATTTAGAATTTGTTTTTTTTGTCATGAATTTAGTTTTCTTCTTATTATTTAAATTTAAATGCATTTTAACTTTTAAAAAAACTCAACGTGAAAATCTTGACATGTCAACGACAAATACATTTCGAAAAATAGGTATACATATGTTTCGTTATCCAGTTGTACCTTACTACTGAGTCTAATTGAGAATCAAAAACATTCAGATTTCCGCTCAACTACATAAGTAAAACTTTATTAAAATTAGTCTAACCGTGTAGGAGAATTCCAATGTCTATAAATGTCACTTTTAAGACTATGAAATTTATATGGTATTGCTACATCTGAGTACTGTAATCGCCCTATAACGCGGTAGGTTTATTCCGCGTTATAGGAAAACGCGTTGTAGCATTATTCTTGTACAACGCGCTTGTACGACCCCGAATGCGCATAATATAATATTGTCTATAAGATGTATATTATAATATTATATAGTACAAAATCATTTTAACATGTTATAAGAGAACCGTGTTATAGGAGGGATTACAGTACCAATATAAACTTTCCATTATATTTGTATATTACGGGTCATCCATAAATAACGTCACATGAATTTTGCTACTTTTAAATTCCTTCTCCCATTCTTTTCACGGGTTGTCACATTTTCGAAACCCCGTTTAGCTTGACATCACATAATCAAGAAAGCATTATTTATTTTTTTGTTTTTTTTTCTTGTGCCAAATAAATTATTTTTGACTTGATTTGATTTAATATTTGAAACTAAATTAAATATTGACATAATATCAAATATAAGGTCAGAATTCTACATAGGTGTGATCTAGAAGCCATTTTGTCTTGAAATATAAATATTTCAAAATATTTATACAAGGATTAAAAATAATCAGAAATGATTTGTTTCAAAAACCTATGACCAAAAAAGGTGTTATCATTTTCTATTATCATAGATAAAATATATCAATAACAGCTATTCATAGACTATTAATAGACAACAAATCTGCGTATCTACTTTTCTTTCTTTGCTAAATGGCTTGCTTTTGTACATATGCATAATTTATTTCGCCAATGTTACGTCCCGTATCACTTAGCAGTGAGAAAAATAGCTAGTAGCCGATTCTCAGACCTATTGAATATGCGTATAAAATTTCATAAAATCGGTCGAGCCGTTTCGAGGGAGTATAGTAACCAACATTGTGACACGAGAATTTTATATATAAGATAAGAGTATCCTGTAGTCCTGTATAATTTCTGAAAATGCTGGGCCGATTTCAATGAAACTTTGACTGACAAGTCGCTGGCGTTACAAGGAATAACATAAGGTTACTTTACAATAAGAAAAATAATTAGGGTTCCGTACAAACAGATAAAAAACCTCACAATTTGACAAAATCGCTGAATTCAAGCGAATGCGAATGTCCCGTTTAGTGCCACTGAGTTATATTAGTGATATATAATTAGATAGGAATTGAATCTCAATAAGTCTTGATTTTAAGAATTAAGGATGTAAGATTTTTTAAATAAAAAAGGAATATTATGAATTCTTTAAGCATGTCTAACATTTCCGATTTCCCTAAGCTTAAAGTTTACAAGGGATCGGTAATCGAACCGGGTACCTCCCTGATTTCAGTTCACTCTTTCCACCGTTGAGCTTGTAGTTACCTTATTTTGGTTTCTCCCATTGCGTTGAAACGTGATTATATAACAAAAAAGGAATTCTAAGGAAAATCTTATCTTTTCAATCTTGATTTTTGATATCTTAATTAATGTGGTATAAGTGTCGTCGCAATAATATGTAATTACAAGTGAAACGTAAAGTTTTAGACTCCCGTGACACACAATGACATTTTAAATATTTCTCTAGCGCTTACAGCAGCTTTTTCTATTAAATTTAAAGTCATAAATTTACCTCACTTTGTTGTTGAGCTTTTTCCGTTAAATTTAAAGTCATAAATTTGCCTGACTTTGACGATGTCTTTTTATATCAGAATAATTGGGAGTTAAGTTTATATACGTTGACATGTTCAGGGTACAAATCCCTTGTTATAAGCTTATGACTCCCGTAGCAAAACAGATAGAGATTTAAAATATTTCTCTAGCGCTTAAAGCAGCTTTTTCAGTGAAATTCAAAGTCATACGTTTACCTGATTTTGATAGTGTATTTTCATATCAAAATACACTATCAAAATCAGGTATATACGTACTCGACAGACGCTGTCTTCTCCGCTGTTAGCCCTTTAACCGCCTTTTCCACAAAACGTGACAGTGCTCATATGTTTTATGAAATAATATTTTTACATGGCACGTCAGTCAAAAGTTCTAGTACGAACGTCATCTATTTGACGTATTCTGAAATAAGAACTAAATCTGTATTATATAGTATTTTAAATAACCTTTCGACTTTTCTTTTCTTTCTTTTCTTGCAAACCTTCCCTGAAATATGGGAAATGAAATAAAACAAACAGAATTTACAACGGTCCAGTGGTTTTCGAGTTATAGCGAGATCAACGAACAACAATAGATTTTTGTGTATCACCTTAAGTAATTTTGATATTATTTAAGGTTTTTATTATTCCCAGGTACAGCTATAGTTGTTTCCTTTGCAACTTGATGGACCTCGCACCGGCACGGCGTATCGATGGAATACTAAGTAATGTGTCTGGTTGGCAAAATCGAAATCAAAACGAACGCAACTAATTTTTTTGTCTATAGGCTGCTGCTAGACCGATTTCGATGGGACTTTCACTAGCAGGCAGATAGCTGAGGTTACTAGGAATAACATAAACTACTTTGGTTTTAGAAAAATAATTAGGGTTCCGCACAGAAATATAAAAACCATCAAAACTTAACCATTAGTAAGAAATATAACAAAAATAAAACCTTGCAAATCGTTCTTTATCTTGGATATTATCCTCCTCCATCCTTGTGTATTTCCCACCACTTGCGTGGTTGAAGACTTTTAGATTGGAAATTATAAATAACAGAAGACTTCTAGAGTGCTAACTCTTCTGTTGGTTAGAATTCTAGAAGACTTCTAAATTACTAACCATAAATTATTATTGTAGAAGTCTTCTGGATTTGCGTGAATAAGACAAGATCTCTGTTCAATGGAACATAATAATATGTTATGTATTTATAAAAATAAATTAGCTTGTGTTCCATCAAAATTAATCCGGCCTATTTGTAATTTAGAAACGATTTATTAAAAACATCTTTTATATATCTCGGTACTGTAAATACGCTCACAATATGAAACAACCAAAAAAAAATTCAAATTTGAAAATAGGCTTTCAAATGTCGTTAATTTTTACTTAACGAATATACGTTGTATAAGTCTTCAAAAGACTTTTTTCTTAATAATTTGTAAATAGTTTTTTTTTTTTTATTAATTATATGTCAAAAATTACTAACACGATAGACTCTGTCGCGTGGTACTTTGACATTGACGAAATAAAATTTAAATAATATGTTCGTATTTACATATTCATGAATGCATATTAGATTCAATATGCATAAATGTTTACAAAATGTGTTAAAGATAAATTGTAAGAAGTGATTTTGAATTTTTTCGATATAGGTTTCTTGGAATTTTAGATTTATTGTCAACGATTATGATAAATATGTAGTGGAAATAATTTAAAGTATTTTTTTTTTGAAACATTTCAATCATTCATACATAAGTATGAAAAATATCATTTTTTTTATTTGTTAGTAATCAACAGCGTTACAGAAAACATGAATATATAAAAAATACCAGGTAAATAAGGCCAAAAGTGATTAGATTTATAGATTTAAGAAATAGATTAACAGAGTAAATTTTACATTAATTACAAGAATAAATTACTACATACTAATTTTTGCTAAAAAGGGTGTTAATTTGAATTCAAAAATTGTTTCACATTTTTTAATAATAAAGAACATTACACACCAAATTACTTATCGCAAATACATAACATTTGCGTAATTATTGGATGATATTTACTATGTTGATATTACTAAACAAGTGTACAGGAAGAGGCTAATCATTGCTAAATATATGTCGGCGTATACATATATATTAGGTCTAATCGCCATATATTTGTAGCCGAACCCATCTCTGAGATGAACTGCGTGCAATCGCCGTCCAAAAGGGCAACGGGTTATCTAAAAGGTCACCATGACGAACCTTAACATTTTGACTACTTCCTAGTATCCTGCAAGATCTTGAGAACACTTTAAATCAAGTTAACTATAAAATTTAAAATTCCTATTGACAATAACTCAGCCCATACTTTTTGAGGGAACCAAAAGACAAACCTTTTATATAATCCCATTCAACTCCATCGACTCATCTACTGAATTAACTCTAAAGCCATGCTTTGGTACAGAAGGTTTGAGTTAATTCAGTTGATGAGTCGATTGTTGTCGTTTTTGTTTTCGGAAAACCGCTTTTCCAATTTTCATAGAACTTTTCTTATTCGAAAACCTGATTATTATTCTCATTATATAGAAAACGGAAACGAAAAAGCCATTTTCCTTTTCTTTTTTGGCAATATAAGTCTTGATTCGATTTAATTGTATGAGAGTATAGTTTGATAATGTGAAAAAATCAATATTTAACGACATTTTTGTAAGATTGAAAAAAAAAATTATGACGTTGATTAAAAAATTAACTTGCGTACCTATCGCAGCACCAACGTACCTTGTACTTTATGGGACTTGTAAACCATCTAGCGACACACTTTAATATACACAAAAGTTTTATCAAAATCAGTCGACCCTCATGATTTTAAGACATATAGAAGATGAATTTGATTCACTAAGAAATGATTAAAAACCACAATAATTCCAAGTATCGTTGCATATTGAATTTATTATGGCATCATCTCTATACAAAATAGCGTTAAATAGAATGCAAATTTGACATCGTTTTGTAAGTTTCGTCTGCATGTCAGCTTAGAATCAGTGATGTTTCACAAATATCATAATTTATCGACACTTACCTAATGATTTAATGTCATGATATTGACTTTTGTCAATTTTTATATACATTTACCAACATATTATAATTTAAATAATACATATTAATATAAAAGCATACTCCGACGTTCTACGTGTTTCGGAGAGCACGTTAAACAGTGGGTCCCGATTTATGTCACTGATTGGTATTAGCCGTGAGATCGCAGAGATTGTGAGAGTTCCGGGGATGACGTCAGACAGCCGTCATCGGCGGGGCCATCTTAACTGGCCCCACAGCCACATCCTCTGAAATTTAAGCGGACCATGGTACTAGACTAGGATGAGGCTAGGAAAAAGAGAAGAATATAAGGGCATATCAATTTTTACCAAATATCGGCAACGCATGTCATTCTTCTGGCAGTGCAGTTGTCCTTGGGCTTCGGTAGTCAATTTGTCTCTTGTAATATAAATAAAATATCTGAGATTTAGACAAACATAAACAGTTCACTGTTTTGTATAAAAGGTAGTGTTATGAATAAATATATATACAGGACTACAAGACGTATGTTCCTAACGTAGATAACTTAATGCCTGTGTTATAAACAAATATTTTTTTTTTGTAGATTTGTATAAATATATACACATAAATAAAGTAGTGATTATGTACTACATAAGGTCTATTTAAAATTTCAGGTTGACGGCATTGAAAACCAAGGTGCCTTCCAATACACCGGAGACGATGGCCAAGTATACTCTCTATCATACAGCGGTGGTCAGAATGGATTCCAGGTCTCGGGAGCTCACTTGCCCACCCCTCCTCCCACTCCCGAAGCTATCCTGAAGGCCCTGGAACAGAACGCTCGCGATGAGGCAGCCGGAATCATTGACGATGGTAAGTTGACGTTATTCTAAATTTAAATTATTCATTATTAATTTATTCATCTCTTGATACAATAGTTTACAAATTCTTCGCACCCTTGAGCCTAAACGGCTTTTCTGAGCAATGCGCATACTTCCCAAATACCATAATCTATCTCAAACTATGTACCTACGTGCTATAAAAGACCAAAAATGTTTATCAAGTAATAAATAATTATGTGGTAGATGGACGAGAGATAGATGAGATACAGGCTTCAAAATCGTTAAGTTATATTTTTTCTTTTTATTTTTTCTTTCAATTAGCCTATGCTGTCCCACTGCTGGGCAAAGACCTCCCCCTTTTCTAGCCACACCTTCCTTTCCTGACCCACCTGCATCCATTTCTTTCCCGGCGGGAAAGAAATGGATTTTATTTTTATTATTTTTTATTTTTATTAGTATACTATTTATTGTTATTAAATTATACTTTGAAATGAAACATCTATATATATTACAATTGAAATTTGGAGAGGAATTGTTCGAACTAATACCAGTTGTATTAAGCCACAGGACGTCTCGCCAAAAGCTAAAATTTCACCCTGGTAGTGCAAAAGTTTCGCAGGTTATGGTCAATTTACTTATATAAGTACGAACAAAAAAAGCGCGTAAAAGCATTCCCTTGCGAAAAAGTTGAGCCTTAATTAGTAATTAGGTATGGGACATCGTAATTAGTGCTACCTATTAGCCAGCTAAAAATGTAGTTAAATTTTATCTTCTGCGATGTTATGATGGATTGTAGAGATCTATCAACGTCATAATCAATTTAGATACGAGCCTTCCTTGCTTTGTCCCGGTTTTATACCAGGGTCCGCTTAGATTGAAGAGGATGTGGCTGAGGGGCGAGTTAAGGTGACCGATTGCCATCTGACGTCATCTTCGGAACCCCCACGATCTCTACAACCTTACGACTAATATTGTTAGTAGCGGATCAATCAATTCGCCAAAATTGCTTATGCTTTCGGGAATTGGTCCTAAACACCATTTAGAAACTCTAAATATACCTGTGTTAGCAGATTTACATGTTGGCCATAATTTGCAAGACCATGTAACAACTGACGCCCTTATTATGTCTTTAACCAATAAAACTTCCACACAAATAAGTGACCAAGGGCTATTTGATGAAATTGTAAAATATAACATTGAGCAACATGAAAAGAGTGGACCTCTAGCATCTACAAGTACATTAAACGCAATTGCTTTCATTAAAACTAAATATGCGTATGAAAATGCTCCGGATATTCAATTTCATTTTGATGGTAGAAACGTTAAAGATTTTTATGCAGATCCATAAGAACTCGGAGAAGACACCAACGTGTCCGTTACAATTTATGTATCTATCACCTAACTTAAAATCTCGGTAACCGCGGGACGTGCAAATATGAAACATGGCAAGCAGTTAGTTTATAGTCGCAGACATCCGCCAAGAAACGATTTTTCGATATCGCAATGAAACGCAGATGAAATCGTGGGAAACAGCTAGTTGACTAAACCTTTCTGTAAATTACGAGAATAAGAAAGAAACAGGAAAGTGGGCATAGCATTCTTTAAAGTTGTAAAGGAATTTTACGAACAACTCTGGTTTTACTCGTAAATTGAAACTCGGTAAGTTGAGTACAACAGAAAATCAGGGAAGACTGAAGTGCTGTGGTGCTAGTGGTATTTTTTTATTATAAGATTGTGACGTTTTATTACGGAGATCCTCAGATCATCTTTCAGCTTCGTCATCAGACCCTGGATAACATATGAAGATAAAGTACTTGTCAGGACGAATCAGAGGAGCCAAGAAGGATCAGAACCAAGAAGAATCAGAGGAGCCAAGAAGGATCAGAACCAAGAAGAATCAGAGGAGCCAGAACACGATGGAATTATGTCGTTTTAAAATGGAGTTCCTATGGCCACCCTTAGAGAAAATTAAGTTGTAAGATTCCACCCGGAAAAACATACGTTGCAAGTTAAATAAAGGTTTTTAATTAATGAAAAATCTTTTAGATTCCCCCTCAAGCCATTGTGTGGGTTTTGAACATGCAAATACTTGAGCAAAAGTGAGCAGCTTATTCTTTTATTTGTCTTATTTCAACGAATCGCATCAATGTCATGTGACAAGTGTATTCAGGCATTCGTTGTATTTAAAGCAGCAAATACGTAGCTTAAACGAGCAGTGAATTTTTTAAATTTAGCAGTAGTAGTAATTTTTTTAAAATTAGCAGTTTATTCTTTTAATTATCTTATTTACACCAATTATTCTTGTATTTTTAAGTTTTAAACCAGCAAATTCGTCGCTTAAATGACAAGCTTATTTTTTCTTATACATATTTAGCAGCCAATGGGTTGGTAGAATGGTAAGAATAAAAAAATTATTGATAGCTTTAGATACGAATTCCAACCATTCGGCGGTCTATAGTGATATTAGATCGTTAGGTTAAGTAGCTTTAACCGCGGTCGGGTGATAGATGGGTGACCAATTCTAAAACTGGTTTTCAAATATCCGAATTCCTTCGTGTTTCGGAAGGCGCGTAAAACAGTGGGTCCCGTTTTGTTTTTAATAATGTCACTGATTAGTCGTGAGATTATAGAGATTGTGGGGGTTCCGGGGATGACGTCAGATTGCAGTGGGTCATCTTAACTTACCCACAACCACAGTCTCTGCAATCTACTACTCTGGTACTAGACCAGGATAACGCCCTAGCGTTTATATTTATCTTCTTTTTCTTCCTAAAGAAGAAGATAAGAGAAGAAACGGGAGTATTCGACCAAAAGTCATACCATGTGATTTTATAGGAATTTTTCCAAACTATTAGAAGTAGGGACTTGAATAAGAAACTTTGAACTTTTATTTTAAACGAAATCGGACACCAACCTTTGATGTTATTTAACAATTATGTTTATAGCGTATCAGATACGGAACCCTTCTATTTAAGCGTGTCTTGACAGGCTTTTAACGATTTTATTTTCTGTTATCTATAAAACAACCTTACAGCATATAACGTGCGTTGTATTGTTAAACCACATTCGCGTACTGAAATGCTTAATTTCTATATAAAAACCAACAATTCCTTGGATGGCGAACGGAAATTAAGTTATTTTTACAGAAAACCTTTTTTGCCAATCATACCCTCAGAACCTCACAGATACGTAACAGCGTTAACAGCGGCCCATGGGACCCACAGCTTTACGTGCCTTTCATACCACGGAGAAGGTGGAATATTTGAAAACTAGTGCTAGAATTGGTCACCCATCTGGCCTGGTCGCAGTAAGAGCTACTTAACTGAGCGATCGTCTCAATGTAGGCCACTGATTAAGACACGACCTTAAGTATCTTATCAATGTGTTAAATTATTTAATACATATAAAATAGGACTTACGCATCTACAAGAAAAAGTATGTATTTATCTCTCATATGCCAGCAACGCTTCTGCAAGTCTATTAGTACAGAGGTCCTAGCGCATCGGTACTGAACTGACTGCGGGTACCTTTGTCATATAAAAATAAATAGCTTTACTTTCACGAGCGTTTAAAGTGTACTAAATTCAAGCCTTCCGAAACACGGAGGAGGCCGGATATCAAATATAAACCAGTGCTAGAATGGGTCACCCATCTATCACCCGGTCACAACCGAGCAACTTAACTTAGCGATCGACTCAAATGCCGACCACTGATTAGGCAACGACCTCCTCAAGGGTCTTTTATATTTTTTATTAACTGTTTTCTGTGACTTTGTCGGTGTAAAATTAAACTTGCCTTTAAACTTCCTTTATTTGGAACTATCCAAAAAATCGTTATTAGCAGATGCATACTAACTATAAACTACTTTGCCAAATTTCATCTTTGTACGTGCCGCGGTTATCGATATTTTGTGTTAGGTGATCTTTCGCTTTTATAGATACACATATAAATTGGCTTTTACTTATCGTACTTTATTTTATTTTAGTATAGAAATTATTATTATAGAAAATTGCTTATTTAATGTTTCAATTCCTATGAAGTGGCAACGCATTGAAACAATAATTATATATATCAGCTAATGTTGCATGTTTTTATGTAAATAAATGATTTATTATCAAAAATTATATAGTGGCGTCTGTAGCTGAGCATTTCGGCTGCTAGCGTCGATTCCCAATGAAATTTTTATTTTATCCAGCAATAAAGTTAATAAACATCATGAATAATGTGAATACGTGCAATTGTAAATATCACGTTTCTGCCTTTATAGATTTCTCAAATTTCTTAGCAGCCGTTATATGTCCGAGGTCCCAATCTCGGATCAGCTGAGTTTTCTTCCTTGAAGACTTGTGTAGTTAAAAGCATATCAAACATTAGCTATTAACTAGTAATTAATATACCGTTTAACAGACCATCCGTTCAGTACATGATTCTAGATTTCCTAGTGGTGAAATTTTTCGTCAGCTTTTTCTTGAAATGTACAATTTTTTTAACCGAACACTGTATAATATCATTATTATTATCTGTTCCAATGCGATTTTAAATCAGAAACAAATTTCCTCAATATTTTTACTTCAAACCACAGTGAAAATAAAACTTTAAAATACGTAACAGTGGTAGCGCAACGCGGGTCGTTGACTTGTTTTGCGCGTCAACATTTTGTTGACGATTTCTTCCCTATGTTTACTATACATTGCGCGCTCAAAAATAGGATGAGGATGGCAATATCTGTACCCTCTCATTTCCGAGATGAATGATTTTTGTGATTTTATTTAGGACATTATATGTAACCTCATCACAAAGTTTGCGGTACGATGTCTTTTACACCCTGCATAGTTCGAAGAAGGACGTAACATATTTTTATTTATTTATTTCAGGCAGAATGCGGGGGAAACGATAATATTTCAGTGGGTGGAAAAGATAAGAGAAATATTGCAAACAATAAAACCGGTGGAGGTCGTCAAAAAGGAAAAAGTTGTAACGGAAGAAAAAACTCCGGATCTTTCCGAGGTAATTAGGGAAAACAAAATTAAAGACTGTTTCTAGTGTTTATTAAAAATCAAAAATAACTAAAATTTATATAAAATCTTTCTTGTTTCAGTTGGAAATCAATTGTCCAGAAATCACCCACGGCGAAGTCATTGTTGATAGAAAGAGCTCGTTCCAAGGTCATGCGGCTGAAGTTCATAGCGTAAACGATGTCAAGTAAGTTTTTGCTTTAGTAATTATTTTTGTGTATGGTAGTAATTTTTTGAGACGATCGCTAGGTTAAGCAGTTCTCACCGTGGCCGGGTATTGGATGGGTGACCATCTTCTTAACAGATATTTGTCACTAGTGGAGGTTGCAGCAATCAGTGGCCGGCAAGTGAGTGGATCGCTAGGTTAAGTTGCTCTGGCTGCGACGGGGCGATAGATGGGTGACCCATTCTAGCACTAATTTATATTTGATATCTGACCTTCTTCTTGTTTCGGAAGGCACGTAAAACAGTGGGACCCGATTAATGTCACTAGTATTACTAGATGGAAGTCGAACAGAACCTAGTATGATTTTATTTGCTTCATGATATTGATTATTGAACAATATACAAAGTCCTAGTACTAAATAATTATAAACATACCTCTAAAACAATAATAATAGTTATATGTACAATATTCAGAATCTATAAAAATTCAACGAAAGGTGAATCTTTATAGTGAGAAGAGAAAAAAACATTAAAAACCATCTAAAAGCCAAATGCCAATATGACCAAATGCCAAAAAATAATCATTTTTATTTAAACTTTCCACGGCTCTTCCTTAAAAATCGAAAAACGTTTATTATCCAAAAAAAATACATGTATATCCACTCAACATTAAAAAAAATTAAAACAATTATTTGAATATGCATCTTAATATTATTTTTTCTTTAGAATTAGTTTTTTTTTATCATTATGTATATAGGTTTCTTCTTATTATTTAAATTTAAGTACATTGTAAATATCTTTAATTTATTGTGTTAATATTAATAATGAATAGATAGTTAATTATAGGTCTAACAATATTGCAAAAAAATGCAATCAATCCAGATTCTTGTACTGTCGGAGCCAAACATAGCTCATAGTATTTGTACATTTTTATCCTTGTAGACTACAAAGTTCTATAAACTTTGTGCAGCCACACAAATCCCGGCCACAATATATGTATGATCATCGAAATGATCATTCAAATGAAGCTATGTCTGGCACAGTCAGTTGGGATATATGTTTATATTTGATATTTAAATTTTACAAAGTGAGAACATATATAAGAAAGTATTTTTATAACAACAGATTGTTTATAAAATTAGCTTTGTAATAAATCCCTATGGTTTTTATTATATGGTATTTTATACCAATTTCTTTGTAAAGTTATATTTATTAACTTTAATTATTAAGTTTTTTACAATACATATAAACTAACATCCGAGTTTTATTTGTGACAAGTTATACAACCAAGTATAGTTGACATATCGTTAAAAAG